>VWZU01006245.1:276536-315341 GCA_013397095.1 Sterrhoptilus dennistouni | reverse complement strand
CTCACAGCGCCCGCAACGCGCCTGCGCAGCCCCGCGCCGGGAGCGTGAGGGGGCCGCTGGCACTGCCGGCTGTGGGTACTCCCGCCGCTTCACTCCCGGCCGTGGGCACTCCGGGCTGTGGAATCCCCGGCTGTGGCACTCCCGGAGCACCGGCGGTGTCACAGGGGTCAGCGGTGGGGCACCACAAGGAGCGCAGCTCACCCCGGATGGCGGATGCGGCTGCTGCTGCTGGAGCCAAGTCGGGAGCTCAGCGCCATGTTCCCTCAGCGGCAGACACCTCAGCCGCATAGAGACCATTGAAGCACTGATTTAGAAGAATTAAAGACTTTAGTTAAAATAAATATCGCTGAAGTAAGGGAGCTAAACTTCCCTTTTTGTTAACAGAGGCCAGACTGAAGGAACTGATAAATCACGGAAGGAACTGAAATCATGGAAGCTGTCAAACCAGGCTTTTGCATCCTGAATAATCAGTAGACCCCATGAATACAATACAATCATAAATCAAACATGATTCAGCTGTCAAAGGTTAAAAAGTCAAAGAGAGGAAGACTCATCTTCATCATTTTAGGACCCCACCCCATAAAAAAGACCACCGACCCATTTCAAAGAACAAACCACACATGCTTAATGGCTTTTTGGGCTAATTACCACACGCAGCGGGGAATGGGATGTCCCAGAGTTATGAATGTGCATTTGTGGTTTGGGTATTCAATACTCCTGTACATAAAATCCCCTGTGACCATCTGTAAATTGTGTGTGTATTTGGGAGCGATCCCGCACGCTGCCCGGCGTGTAATAAACATACACTTTCTGACTTTAAACTGTTAGAGAGTCTTTGTCCCTCGTAGTTGGATATTGGTATTAGATTAATATCCATAGTTTTTTAATAATTCACCATTTCGAGGCTGAGTTTTTAAAATCCTGATTACATATACGTGCAAATTCCTGTAATATGAGTTAGGGCGGTGTATTGGGATCAGACAGAGGAAGAGATAACCTGAAACATAATCATCTTCAGAGCTAAAGGCCTAAGAGAGGAAGCAATACAGGTTTTCAGTACAAATTAGAAAAAAATAACAACAAACCAAACCAATCCCCTAATCATCCGCTTTAGCAATTGGCAGCTGCCAGGAATGTAAAAGCAGCATCACACCTTCTGTTCAGTGAAAGAACCAAGGCAGGCGTGTGTAACAGCCGCAAGTGGGACACGTTCCTCGGTTAAAGCAGTCCATAATCACATTATGCAGCATCCGCTTACTCTGCTCAAGTGCTGTGCATAGGAGAGGGCCTGGAAAACCAGCAGCACAGGAGGTGGCAGTGGGAAGCTGGTTATATATAAATCTTCACTTTTTTTTTGTTTCAGTAAGGGAAATCGCAGTGGGTTTATTTAAAGAAGGAATTGGTGCACTCACGGTGCCTTCCAGAAAGAAGGATGCATGTATGGCATAAATAAATACCGTGAGATCTTTTTATCCTGCAGTCTGTTAGTGTTGTAAATATTTGCTGTGGTATAGATTGTTAGCTTAGATCTAGGGATAAACTGCAGTGCGTTTCAACCACCTGATAGCTGTACGGCTCACACAAAAGCTCAGTGATGCTAAGTCAGGCTACAGCATTCAGTTTTAAGAGTTACACACAAGTCACAGGAAACTTGATCCTGTCTGATGATGGTACTGCCTGTGCATAAAACAGCAAGGTTTGCTATGATGTAGATGCAGAACAAAGTCTGCATCGAAGCCTCCTTTCTCAGATGTTGTTTAAATCAGCATACCTGTTGTTTGCTTACCAAAATCCTGCATACGCAAGGAAGGAATATTAAATTTCACGTCCAAACCTTGTTCAAGGATTTACATTTCATTGCCTGAGGTTAAGCAGAAACGAGGCACAAAAGCTCACTAGGAAACCACAAACCTAATTTTCTTTCTGAAAAGTGTCAAGAGCACTGGCCTGAGGTTTCTTTGGAAAATGCTTTCTAATATTAGTCTCACTCATAATTTCTAGTATACAAAACCTTAGCCATAGTAGATGCTAGCAGAAACCCAGGGGAAAAACAAGTAAATAAGGTCAGCATAAAAGCATCTACCTTTAGTTTGGGTCAAGAAGAAAACAGCAGCTTTGCAAAGTTTTCCACCTTTAAAGAAATTGACTTTTGCCTCTTACAATATTTTGCATTATAGCATTAAAACAGAAGTAATGCAAGCATCAAATAAATTTATAGTGGCCCTGTTTTAGATATGCCAGTACCTCACAAGGCACACTTATGTGGAAAGAATACAAACTGACTAGAAAAATACTCCTAAATTTCAGTGCTAGGTGTCTAAAGCCTAACTTGGAGTGATTTTACCAGTGAAGCCATTACCTACAGCTCATGAGCTTTATTGATCAATCAATTTTTTCTTTATTCTTTTCTGCACACAAGCTATTAAAGACTCCAAGAACACCTCTCTTCTAGAACAGTTTGGAAATAACCCAGGACAGAAAAAAGCGCATAATATAGGGAGGAGGATACAAAGTGCTCTCCATCTCAGAACCCTGGTCTCTCACACTTTCCAGGCAGGTACCCCAGCTACTAGATTATTGTTAAAGAGTGCCAGTGTTTGGCCATATTTAAGATAAAATGCGATTTTTAAAATACTTTTGTGTGTGTGTATATATATGTAGTGCAGCTCAATCTTTTTGAAAGTACCTTCCAAACAATTTTGGAATGAGTACCTCAAAAGAAATAGGTAATGAAATGGCCAGTGACCTCATCCTGTGCTGTCAGGGCTGGAATATGGGGCAGGTTCCATTAAAATGATGATCGTGGTTGTGTTCAGAAAAGTAATTTTGCATGGCTGGATAGATAAAAAGTATTTTTTAGTTTAGATGTATCTAGTCCCAGGTGGCCGCTGATGAGGTATTTTCCAAACAGCAGTTTTGAGCGTAAGTACATGCTTTGGATTCAATGAACCTTTTCAATTTCTTTTCAGTTAAGTCTACCCTCATCAGTTCTTCTCTGAAGTGTGGAAATAGATTGTGGGGTGCCACTATAGAGGCCCTTAAACAAGAAACTTCGAGATACTGAATGATTGTGCTGGGCACTGCAGTAACTTTTTCCTCTCTGTGAACAAGTGGTAACTCCCTCTTGCATGACAAGTAAGAGCAAATCATTTGGAGGAGGATACAAAGCCCTAGATTTGAAAAGCATTTATAATTTGATATTGATAGTCCTATGTTCATTCATTCTGGTAACTGTAAGGCTATAACAGGGACGATTTTTTTCAAAGGAGAAATGATTACAGCAGAATTCATAATACAGTATTTTAAAGCCTCCCCTTCAAGCTAGAAAACACAGCCTCCTGTGCGTGTATCCTCAGACTCCTGAATCAGAATAAACTGAGATTATCTCAAGATAATTACCTGCAAAGTAGCTTTAGCAAGCTCTCTAGTCATCAGTATGATTAGTCCCACTCTGAAATGGGTCTAGTTTCTTTTTGTTTAGATTGTTTTGGTTTTGTTAATTGATAGCTATACAGGAACAGATTTTGTGAGAAATCACAGAACTGAAGTGTGTTTCCTTGAAACAAAGCTTTTCGGACCAGCTTTCTCAAAAGGTATTGTAGATACTTCCTGTGTATACACACCACATATTTCCTGATACATTTTATTTGCCTCTTGAGGTTACCAGGACTTTAGAGTTTTGTAAGTATTTTTCCTCTTCTATGTTCATTTCCAAGATTATTGCTTAATATCCAAAGTATGCTCCACGCTATGCAAAAGAAAAAAACCTTGGTTGTGAATTTCAGGGTTTTATGGGTATTAATTATTGTGAAGAAAGCTTTTGTGATTCAAAAGCCTGAACAAAAACTTTATCAGCTAGTAGGTACTAGAAAGAAGGAAAGAAGACTTGCAGGGTTGTTGAAATCAAATTTTTGCTTCCTTACTGCCATTTACTGACTCTTTCATGCTCAAGAGCTTTCCATTTCATTGCTTTCCTTTACCCCTTACAAGATGAAGATTTGCTCACCTATGAAAAACACCAGAAGTAAATTAAGCTGTACTAAACCGGATATTTTGTGCTGTTACAGATCTTTAAGGACAGGGATCTCCGAGACAAGATATCCATCTAGTCTAGACTGCATTAGCAAATTAGATGGGATGCAGTGCTTATGGTTCACAAGCTATTTTCCCTATCCTTCATCATATGCAGTGAAAAGGTAAGTGTTTGTGGTACTTCTTTTAGGTAGTTTCAAAGAGCACCTGAGCAGCAAAGGATACATTTGTCCAGTCTCCTCAGTCACCACAACATACTGATAACTAGACTCTGAAGTGTAAATATTGATAAATTCCAATTTCTGCTCAAGGACTAATTTTTGCCAAACACAATACTGCATTTTTCTTGACACAAGAGGGAGCCATTTAAATTCTTCTTATTAAAAAAGCAGTATAAAGAACGAAGACAAAATAAATACCTGAATACACAAGTGGCCACATTGATGTCCTTTCAGTGTACACCTAATATTTCTGAACCACAGATAATTTTGTCTTATTCTACGCGATCACAGTGCACGTAGCATCTGCTGGATTTTTCTGTGTGCAGCTATCATGTTAGGGATGTACTGAATGTGGTACAAATGCAGTGAAATTACACTATTTCAAAATAGTTTTAACACTGCGGTTTATGTGGCTGTTCTTAATGAATTGCTTAACGAAATTGCCAGCCTTGTTCTCATGGTAAGCCTCACATAATCCTCAGATCACACAGAGCCTCTGTTGCTTGGGTTATTAGCTTCTGTAGGGCAGCTCCACATTTTCAGGTTCACTGAAGGACACATCCTCCCTTTCGTCAAAATAAGGATGAGCAGGAGCTGTGGACAGTTTTCAAGGTCAAAGCCAAGACTTGTCTCCAGGAGGGTTGGGAGTGAGTGGTGCTGCGGCAGAGCACAAAGACACACAGTGCCTCTGCTGACTCATCACCTCACTGCTGCTTATGCTGACAGGTTGTTCTGGATCCCTGCCAGTTCCCTCTGCAGTTCTGCAAGGAAGGCTACATAGACCAGGATAAATGGAAAAGCACGATACAGAGGGAAAGTCATAACTGGATACTGATCGGGATACTGCAGGACATGTATTGCCTGAGACAGCCTAGAGATTTCAGGACACTTTGTGTTGTGAACGTTTAAAAAGGAATATGGGTGAAGATACAAAGTAGTCTTTCTGTGAAGTACTTGAAGTTAGAAAATATTTTAGAAGACAGTATTATCTAGACATCATTTGGATGAGCCTTACAATAACTGCTCTTTACAGAAGTGTAAACTGACAGCTTGATACTGCTGTAATCCAGCATTTGAACCACTATTATTTAGATCTGGCAGCTAGCAGTAGACTATGGTTTTATGGTGGCAGTAGTATTTTACTGCAAACCAAACCCTTTCTTTCTGCTCTAATTTGAGTACAGGCAAACCACTCTGATTGTATAAATTATGAGTGCTCAGAACACAGAACACCTACACTATTCTGCATTAAAATTACTTGTTAGTCCTGTGGCTGTACAGAACTGCAATTTATGTTAGACCATTTGCCATAAGCACAAGACTTACAGATGGCCATAGACATCTTTAGAGTTACTGTTATAAGTTGCCTGGTTTACTTGAAATACAATCATGTATGTTTGAACACAGTGAGGCACAATTCATCTGAATGCATTATCCCAGGAAGTTAGGAGTTTTCCTATAAGAGTCTACTCCTATAAAAGGGTTGCTAATGTGAATACCAACCAAAACAATGTTTTCCCTTGTGAAAGTAAACCATAGAGTTGGTAAATCTAACCCAGTTTTATTTCTGGTCAGCTATTTGAGCCAGGATAGATTGAACCAGATAATCTAGGTACCTTTTTTTTTTTTTTAGGGGGGGGGGGGNGGGTAATATTTTTTTTTGTCATATATATGTATTTTGGTTCACATAATCTATAATTTTAACTTTAAACTCTTGCCTGCATATGTACAAAATACTGCATACAGATAAGGAGGAAAAAAGTATCAAGTCAAATTGGAGGCAATAAATGAAAAAGGAAAGTTTTTGGTCTGATACATAAAAATAAAAGTAATCTAATAGCAAGTCATTTTAAATCAGTGACTACTGTGTAGATACCCCCTTGCAAGGTTTCATAGTTCTGATATGCAAGAAGAATCACTTGATAAATATGTTTCCCAACAAGACAAACCCTTCATACATTGCTTTACCATTAGTAACTCCTAAGACTTTAATGTTGTATTAGTACACACCACCTCCCAGTCTTCAGTGTCAGAACCTCAGGACCCTGTTTTCATGGGACCATTTCCTCACACTGAGAGCAAGAAAGAAAGAAGAGAGAAAGACATATCATATCTCTTATTATGTCTCTCTTCTTTCCTTCTTGTTTCTTCTTATGTCTTTCTTTCTTTCTGGATATTAAGGTGACAATCAATACAAATAAAGAAATAAGATGCATCCCCTAAGTTCTGGTTCATGGTATTAACATTTTATCTAGTATGTATGCTTTGGCTCCCTCCCCTGACAAATAATGTGGTGAGGAGGTAGAAAATTGTGGCTCTGAGTCACTTCAGCTTAGGATAGAGTGACTCAGGAACTCAGCAGCTCAGTTGGGAGAATTGATCATGTTTCTGTTATCTGAGAGAGAATTACCAGCTATAACTGACAGACAAGATTCTTCAGGGGCAGAGTAAATTTGGATTTGTGTTTTAACATCCTGAGGGACAGTAGTCTAGATTTTCCAATAAACTATTTGCAAATCGTAACTTTTGTAGCCATTATTGCTGTGGGAGTCCCTAAACTTGAGGATTGAGTATGTGGTTTAGGGTTAACAATCCAGTTATATTTAGAAACTTCTGTAAGAAGCTTTTCTTCTTGCATTTTTCTGGACACCCTGGCAACCACAAAACATTAAAAGGAACCAAAATTAGGTTTAATGTAAGTCTTAAATGCAATACTGAAGTATAACATCAACTTTGGACATATACTCATATTTGAAATTCTTCCCTCAGACCTGCTCAGATGTTTCCACTCCATATGGCTTCTAGTGTAGCAGTAAAGTAAACTTCTGCTGGCTAGTAACACAAAATACCACATATTCTCACCGTGCCATTCCCAGCTAACAGCTTCAGCGCCTAGGGCTGTGTAGCATTAGCACAGTCTGTTCCCAAATAAGTTACCCTTTCTGTCTATAAGCACGACTAATTAATTCAAGTGCAGCACTGAAGCTGCCACAGCTCTACTCTTTCCAGTCTGGAACTAGTCAGCTGTGATGCTCACCTGGAATTGCTATCCCATGCCATTGTACAACATAGGGAGCACTGAGAAAACGTCCTATTCTGTTTTCTGTGATTCCATTCACCTTTCATCTGTCTTGTTACTATAAGCTACCATAAACAAGTGCCACGGTAGGAAAATCTCTCTGAAGCCCTCACCTGTGGCTATAGCATATGAAAAGACAATGACTCTGGCTGAGGCAGGCTTTGCCCAGTATTGGCAAACAACCCTTCTCTCGCTGGGATGGTGGTGGGAGAAGGGAGAGCCTGGCATTTCCCCTTGATGCTGTAGTCCTGGGCTTTCTGTTCCTTTCATGAGGCTAAATCTACTCTTAGTGCAGTTACACAATCATGACAGATTCCACAGGGAAGCTGCAAATACAGTATGTCCAAAAGACATTTCACACCACAGGATGAGCCTGACATGCTTCCTCAACTTAAAGGAGCCTACTTAATAGCCCCAAAAGGTAATGAGTGCTTCTTTCACAGTAGGATTTTGTCTTCAGCATCATCACTGTTCCCTGCTGAGATTTTGTAAATCTAAGCTTTGTCTCTGTTGAGATATGCTACTTTTCAAAATCCACAAATGCCCACAGCTTTTAGGGATATTCTTGAGTATAATGAAACTGCATTTGATCACCTACTTATAGTAGTATGACAGCTTCATATGCCACTAACTTATTTACCAGTACAATCCAAGCTTTAAGCACTCTTTTTTTGTAATATACTGAAAAAAATACACAGGCATTTCCTCTGTCTTGCAAACTCATACGGCCCCCTCCAAGGGAATCCTCATGTAACAGGCAGTAGTACTGGCTAGCCAAGATGGCTTTTAAAAAAATGCCACATACCTCCTTCAAAGAAAAATCATTAAAAACCCCAAAACAAGAAAAAGCCTTAAAAATGTCCCCAGCTAACAAAAAAGAAAAACCCAAACAACACACAAAACACAAACAAAAAAAGCCATCAAAACCAAACCAAACAAGCAGTACCACATGAAAAGCCAGAGTCATCAAGAGGTAATGCCAGACTACGCAGATGCAAATCTCTACATCCAGAGAGATCAATTTTCCAGTTTAGAGACAAACAACCATCTTAAGTTTATCAACACCACCTTTTTCAACAAACAGCAGAAGAATATTCATGTTGCATTGGTGAAAAACTATAAGACAGTGTCTCTCCTCATCCCCTTTGCGTGTTATTCTGTATTTACACAAGAAAATAATTTGATAATTACCTGTTCTATTTAAAAATATATTCTAAGCTTAGGAACACTACGTATAAGATGCTTCAGGGGGGCACAAACAGTTTTGTGCTACATTTAGAGCCAAATTGTTTCAGTTCTACCAAGTAACCCAGATCTTGCCAGTCAGCTCCCTTACATTTGAATTTTTTTTTACCGTACTTTATAGTACTCAATCGCAAGACAGCTTAGCTAGTACCTCTGCTAATCAGCAGTTGTTGCTTTCTCAGCAAAAAGATAAATACACCAGCTATTGTAAGACAAGCTCCTTATTCTTCTACTCTTCTCAGAGCAAAAGGGAATTAAAACCCTCCTATTAAATTACACATGCCAGCGGATCAAGAAAACAAACAACTCTCAATGAAAAGTCTTACCATTGCAGGTCACAAAAATCCCCAAAAAAACCCAAAGGAGGCCAAAAATCTCTTAGTCTAGGAAAAAAGTTGTATGCTTCCTTGCTAGGAGGCCTATTCTTTTATACAGTATGCTCTTACCAAAGTATCAGCGCTGGCTTTTGGGTTGCAGGGTCCCAGCTGTACCTGCTTCCTGGTCATTTAATCCCTATCTTTCTAGTCCCAGTTTTCAACAGATCTAAATGCAAAAAAATGTTTAAAGTTTTAGATTGTTCAGTAGGACATAGCTTAAAGCATGTGTAGTACCCAACAAAACACAACATATCTCAACATAACTGCTTTTCTCCTACATAATTTCTTATTTTTTCCCTTAATTGTTCCAATTTCTTTTTTCTAACTACCTGCTCTCCCATTTGTTGCCTATCAGAAGAGATAACAGGTGTAAAAGTTCATCTGAAAAAGAAAAGGAGGAAACTAGGCAGGGACCTCATCACAGAAAATGCATTCATTTCTGTGGGAGTTACAAATCTTTGGTTTTGTTTTTTTACAGTGACAAGGCTGGCTTAAAAGAATAGCAAAACTTCTTACATTGATTCTGTGAGTCAAATAACTCTGTAACTAGAGGGAGCTAAATAAGGAAAAGGGGAGGAATGAAGACCAGCAGATGTGATGGATGTTGCAAGAAGGATTTGTGGGAACTGTTGTTGAATTACTGCTAATTGTTCTTTCACTATAATTGGACCATGGTGCATTATTAGTACAGAAAAAAAAAACTTGGATGTTACTAAAATGTTCTAAATCACATTCCTTTTTAATGCAAACTTTTTAAAGTCTCAGAGTCTTCAGCGTGTCACCTACCCTCTTAAACAGCTAAATATCCCACTTAAGCACTACTGATTTTTTCAAATTGGTATCTGTTAGGTGCTCAGATTCTGTTGTCAGATGTATATGTTCAAGTGTACACAATGTTGTAAGACTTCCCAGAAAAACGCATTGAGTTTCAATAGTTAATTCTAACATATTTTAAGACCTTGTATTATGTACTTTACTGTATGTGAGTGTTGTGATCAGTAATTATTTTAATTGTCTAAGAAATAAGGTAGGCACCTGTACTTTTAGAAGGTTCTAGCAAGGCCCATTGTTCAGTTGTGCAAAGTGCTGTGGCTTTCAGCTGACCAGCTGGCATTAAGCCATTGAATGCAATAGGCTATGATCTTTGTCAAACACCTTGATTACATATAATTGTGGAATAACATCTCAGAAACCCTGTAGAAAAGCATTTGCTGTCTAAGTATTCTTTAAGAAAAGGTCAACGGTATTTTTTCCATAGAATCACAGGATGGTTTGTGTTGGAAGGACCTTCAAGATCACCTAGTTCCAGTCCCCCTGCCATGGGCAAGGACGCCTTCCACAAGGCCAAATGACTCAGAACCCGTCCAACCTGGCCTTGAGCACTTCCAGGCATGGAGCATCCACAGCATTTCTAGGCAGCCTGTCCCAGTGATCATCACCCTCACACTAAAGAATTTCTTCCTAATGTAAACCTACTTTCTGTCCATTTGAAGCCATTCCCCCTTGTCCTATCACAACATGCCTGTGTAAAAGGTCTCTGTCTCTCTTCTAAGCCTCTTGTAAGTACTAGAAGGCTGTTCTAAGGCCTCTCTGGAGCCTTTTGTTTTCTAGCCTGAACAATCCCAGCTTTCTCAGCCTGTCTGCATTGGAAGGGTGCTCCAGCCCTCTTATCATCTTCATGGGCTCCCTCTGGGCTTGCTTTGACAGGTCCATGTCCTTCTTATGTTGAGGACCTCAGAGCTGGATGCAGCACTCCAGATGGCATTTCAGAAGAACAAAATGGGCAGAATCACCTCCCTTGACCTGCTGGCCACTCTACTTTTGATGAAGCCCACAATGTGGTTGGCTTTCTGGACTGCAAGCACATGTTACCTAGGTCGTGTCAAACTCCTCATTCACAAATATTCCCAAGGCCTTTTCCTCAAGGCTGCTCTCAATCCATTCTCACCCAGCCTGTACTTGTCCTTTGAATTACCCCAGCCCAGGTGCAGGACCTTGCAGTTGGCCAGTTGGCCCTGTTGAACTTCATGGGGCTCTCACAGGCTCACCTTTCAAACCTGTCCAAGGTCCTTCTGGATAGCATCCTTTCCCTCCAGCTTGTCAACTGCAGCATGCAGCTTGGTGTCACAAGGAAATTTGCTGAGGGTGCAGTCAGTAGAGCATCCCATGGAGTAGGCAGGGACTCCAGTGGCAAGCAGGCTCTGTGCTCAGTCAGTTATGAGAGGTGACCATCTGCTAGAGTCATAAGGAAATGACAGAATTTGATTTGTACTTCATAACAAGCTATTGTTTAACTTTGCCATTGTCTTCTCTCATATTCACACCATTAATATATCTAGCTTTGCTTTGTGATATGACTAATATGTTTTTCCTCCTTTTCAACTCCCCCCCCACCCCACTCCCCCATGCAAGTAAATCTTTGCAACATTTAAGTTAACATTTATGTAAAATAATTTTTGATTTTGCTTCATTTTGGGAGAAAATATATTTTTAAATCCAGAATAAATCAAATGAACCAGCAGAAACATAATTTGAAGAAGGCCAGGATTATTACAGTTATTATGGCGTGTGCATACATCTGGAAACGGATATAAAGCACAAAGGACCATTGTCATCGTATTACACCTGATGGCACACTCATCATCTTAGTATAACCTGATATTGGTAATCAATTGTTTTTTGTAGTATAAGACAAAACCCAAGATGTCAACAAAATGGAGAGTTTTGTCATGAGAGACATTAAGAATTGAAATAATTTTTAAAAACCTCTATTTTTGTTTCTTTAAAATGGGGAAAGATTATTTAACTACATGGCTACTAACAGTAACAGGAGGCAAGCAGTTAAATTTCCATAAATCAGAAAGAGCATTAACCTCTTACATTTTCATCTTTTCTAAAGCAAATGAAATACTGTATGACATGGCTGCATTGCTGACTAATAATATGACTCACCAGCAACTCTTAAATCAGTCTATGATCACAAGAATAATTAGTGTAATAATTTGGTTCTTTATTAATTAAGCAATTTGTAGCTAATTGCTAACTCCTTGCGTTTCTCAAAAATCCTTCTCCAGGATGGTGTTTTCTTTCTGTCTGTATGATATTGCCTCTAGAGGGATGCAGCACAGCTGCTGAATGAGTCCATGTGCTTTTTCAAAAAAGAGGTAAATTACCTGGTATCTGGCACTTCTTACATACATGTAGTTGGTGTGTGTGATCTTATTTGCATGTAATTAATTTATTTTCTCTCTCCTATTCAGTCCTACTTGGATTTCACTGAACGGTTCCACAAGTGAAAAGTGGATTTCGTTTTGTAGGAGCCTTGATCTGGTGGAGAATACAACATGTGGCCAAAGAAGTTGGAAATCTCTTGTGAGTATTCTTCAGAATAGATAGAATAAGATGGAAACTGAAAGTTCATTACATCTCACTTTGAACCAAAATGTGTTCATTTACATGAATGGCTTTATTTGGTAGCCATTGTGACCAAAGAAAGTTGTCATGGAAACCCTGATAGGATAATAAGTACCTGGAAAGAGCTCTAAGGCCATAGAGACTGTAATCAGATGGCCATTTACTCTGGAAGATATGGGTTTCTGTCTAGTAAAGGAGACTGGAATCAGTTGATTAAAATGAATCTGCTGTAGTAGGACCCAGTAATGAGATACAGACATTTTTTTCTTGTCTATCAAAGACAAGCATTGCACGGCACTTTGATTTTTTTCACTGGTAAAAATATTCTAAAGCTGTTTAGAGGAGCCCAAGTGTGGATGATAAAGAAGGTTTTGTTCCGGAAGTTAATTTTGCTCTGAGTTCTCCTCCCTTCCACATTGTCTGCACTCTTGTTGTAATTACTATGATTGTGTTCTTTCCTGTTAGGCTGGCCATCTCTGTATTGCACTGCATTACAGTGTACAGATAACCAGAGTGCCAATTACACCACTTGAGATAAATATCATCCTGTACAAAAAGAATGTGCTTAATTGGTCTCGTTTAATTTGAGCACTTCACAGTGCAAGTGCAAAGGGCTAAAATAATCACACAATTGTAGTTAAAAATGTTTAAAAAGTATTGGAAGTACTTATGTGAAATAGATGATTAGGAAGCTTATCCAGGCCTCTGAGTCATACAACTCTGGTTATCCAGGAATCCAGAATTCAAATTCAACGTGGATACTTCTATATAGTTTTTGGAGCAGTTTCCTGAATTAATCACGTTTTTATGTAGTTACTACAAGAGAAAGAAGATGGAAACTAAAAAAAAGCCTTTTTTTTTTTTTTTTTTTTTTTTTTTTAACTGCGTGCTAGGACTCTGAATCTCTCCAGGATCATGGCTTGCCCTTTAAAGCTATATAAGGTAACCATTCAGAAGCATCCACTTCTTTACACTGGCATAATGTTGGAGACAGTTGTGTTTTAGATTGTAGACATCCCTTGTAGGATAGTTAAAAATAAAATTGCAATTCAAAGTGGCTCCCTCTGAGTTTCAAAACTGTCATGAAAGCAATCTGTTCACACAGTACTGCTATACAGCAGGACTGGATGCAGTCAGGATGTGAATAAGGGTGCTATTGAACAGCACAACACATCCTCTGTAATATGACATGGAGAGCACATCAATCTGTGCAGAGCAAATGAGGTCGAGCAGGAACTGTAGCTCCTTTATGTGCCCCCTAGTAAATATGTCCTTCTTCTGAAAGCAAAAATACTAAAAATATATAGGGCTTCCAAGGGGCTTTGCTATTTGGTCTTCAAAGCAAATGCTTTTGGAATTACGGTCAAATGTCTGCATGCATGAGGTAAATCAGTGGATCCAGTCAAGTGGTTGGTACACTGGAAGACTCCCTAAATAATATTCCTTTAAACAGATATTTACTGAATGGGAAAAATCATGTATGAACAGAAAATAATGGTGTGGAGGATCATTTTTGCACAAGTGTTGAGGAAGAGTGAGGAGAGGGTCTGTGTTTACTTCCCTAAGTAATTTTTCTGCAGAGAGTAAAAGATTCATGAGACAATCTCTGTGATGGTTGAGTGTAAGGTAACTCTGAAACCACAAACATAGCCAAAATTTTCCTCTTTTGAGAACACTGGTCTGCATACAGATGTGTTTATATCTCCGAAGAGAACAAGTTGTCTAACAGGGTGTCTAAAGTATCTATAAGACCCCTAGATGTTTACTTAATCAAATGAAAATCTAAGTCTTGACTTCACCTACAAATGGATTGGATTCCTGCTATTTGGCCTTAACTCAAGATCAATTTAGAGTCTGTTTTTTGTTATCCTTACTCAAATACATGCCCCTAGAGGACAAACCAGTTATAGTTTGTGAGGTGGTGTCTTATTACTTTAATCAGAGCATTAAAAATAGCAGTTCAATACAGTATTTAGTCCTGCAAATGAAAGGTTTAGGTGTTAGAATGGATGATTGTTTCAGGTTACAAACCTGTTTAAAGACTGCTTTGTTATCTGAATTAGCTAAAAGCAGGTATCTCTGCTATATAAATTGTGGTAATAGCGCAGCCATGAAATAAATGTCCCCCAAGACAAATCCAGCCACTGAATTATTCTAACTGCACCATAATTCACTAATGTAAGCAGAATAGCAGTTCACAGTCATATAATGACTGAATCATTACTGTGGAAACCTGTACTGCTATTTCTACCACAAATCCTGCACTGGTCTGCATGTCTTAAGGAGACTCTGTCCTTTTGGAATGTTGTTCTATCTGTATTCATTATTGTATTTTTAACCTTCAACCATTAAAAAAACCAGAAAGGATATCCTTATGATTTGTTTTCCAAAAAAGTACCATGTACAATGTTCACCCGAGACAATTTCATATCTATTTACAAACTGGGAAAGGATTATCATTTTTCATTTGGGAGAGGATGAAGAAAACATGTAGTTTAAGTTTACATTTTAAGCATTGCAGTTGTGACACTTGTGCATACACTGGGTCAAGATGATTTGGGCGATAAGAAAGAGCTGCTTAAAATGTATTTCACAGTGGTAAGTCCTGGACTGTAGCCTGTCAGTTTATTGCAGGAAATCAGTTACTGTCTTACAGAGACCAGGATTTTATATTACCTATGTTATCTTTACAGTGTTTCTAAGATAAAACTTATGATGGGCTGGTAATGAATAAAAAAAAATCTCATAATTGAATGTCTGTTTGTCCAAAAGATTTATGTATTTGTGTCTTCCATCAGTATTCGTGTAGAGGAAATCTCTTTTGTTGTGTAGAGGAAATCTCTCTTTTTTGTCTTGAAAAACTTGATTGTGTTTGTAAAAATTCATGTGGCTCTCTTCTGGCATATGGTAAGTGAATAGAATTTGCATAAATTAGAATTTTACTCAGGCTCTCCAACGCTTTCTAATTCCCTGTCTTAGTTTCTGGTGATCACTACTCTAGGAAGAGTTGTCCTTTTGGCTCATGGAGTTAGATACAGGAATGAGGAAGCACTGCAGGAGTATTCTGCGGGAGTTGGTGTTAAATATTAAGAATGGGCTTACACTGGTGTGGACCCAGGCATGTGCACTTTCATCCAGGGAATAACAGATGCTCTCAGATCCTGTGACAGAGGCAGAACCAAAAAGGCCAGAACAGATTTAGATTAATAAAAAATGTGTTCTGTATCTGTAACAGATTATCTGTAAGAAAGCATCTTCCTCAAGTAGATTTTTTTTTCCATAAAAAAAGTTAAACTGAAATAATTTTATTTGTAAAGAATATTCTGGCAATACATGGAAATTAGACTAATTTAATTTGACTTTTCATTCCTTCTTTTCTGATGTTGAAAAGGCTGGATTATTTTCAGGAGTAAAGATTGTAAAAGGTGCTGGTGAAACCTTGCAAATGACCTTTGAATTTACAAAGGCAGTAATTTAATTTTGTTGTCACTATGAATTGGTACTGTTGGGACAGCATTTTTTATGTCATCTAGCTTTCTGTGCAGTGAGGTAAGTGCAGGACTAGAAAGAATTTGCCTTCACACAAAACTTATTTATTTCAAAGTGTTCCTGTAATTTTTGTTTTTTGTCAGAAAATAGAAAGCAGTAATTGATGAAATGTTCATTCAATAAGGTGATTTGAAATAGACTGAAACTTCTGGGTGGGGGGAAGAAACAAGTATTAAATGTCAACTAGTGAGAGAGACCCCTTTACCTCACTTAATTGACCAGTCAAGTGAAGTTGTAGGAACAACACAGGTATTTCTTTAATGGCTACACCAACTATGATGCCAAGCATAGTCCATAATCTCTCCTGTAAGGTGGAGCATGTGCATATGTATAGATTAATTGTTGAATAGTAATAGGAAAATAGGAAGAGGACTAAAATGATCTCTGTGTCACTAGGTTTAGCCTTCAGCTGTTTTCAGAAATCATATCATAGAACATATTAGAGTCCCTTTCATGGACAGCTTAAGATGCATTTTGGAGTGGGTAATATTTCTAGTGCTCACTAGTTTTGTTGGAAGGCTTTTGCAAAAATGCATTTTACTGATTAAACAAGGAGCCTCTTCCTAATTCTGGCCTAAGTATTTGTGGCCATTATGAATCCATTTGTCCTTTTGCCAGTATTCTTTAGCCTAGATTGATATCTCCTTGCTGGTACTCTGCTATCTGATGTTGTGGCAGGTTGACTCTGACTGGATGCCAGGTCCCCACCAAGGTGCTCTACCATTCCTCTCATCTGCTGGACAGGGAAGGAAAATATAATGAAAAGCTCATAGGTCAAGATAGGGCCAGGGAGAAATCGGTCACCAATTAATGTCAAAGACAAAACAGACTCGACTTGGGAAATTAATTTATTGCCAAAAAAATCCAAGTGGAATAATGAAAAATCTTACTAAATCTTAAAACACCACTCCTGAACCCCCCCATCTTCTCGGGCTCACATTCACTCCCCATTTTTTTTTACTTCTCCCCCAAGAACAGTGCAGGGGGACAAGGAAGGGGAGTGTAGTTACTTCTCACATTCTTTACCTCCTCTTGTGTGAGATCCCTCCTAGGAGAAGGCCCTCCTCGATCATCTCCAATATGAGTTCTTCCCATGGACTGCAGTTCTTCCTGAACTTCTACAACATGAATCTCTTCCACAAGTTGCAGTCCTTCAGGAGCAGACTGCTCCAGTGTGGGTCCCCTATGGGGTTACAAGTCCTCCCAGCAAAACTGCTCCAATGTGGCCTTCTCTCTCCCTGGGTCCTCAGGTTCTGAGAGAAAGCTGCTTCTCAAGGGACCACACCCTCCTTGGGCATCCCTTGCTCTGATGTGGGGTTTTCCATGGCCTTGCAAGTGGACCTTTGCTCCACCATGGACCTCTCTGAAGGCTGTGAGTTTGATCCTCACACGGGGCACCATTTGTGACAATTCTGGCTTCTTTTTCCCTGCCAGGATCAGGATTAATACACGGGATTAATACAAGTTCAGACTTGGATGTTTATTATTTCTTATCTATTTACAGATTCACAAGCTGTGAGCTCTAACTAGAAAGTTAGAGAAATGAGGTAAAATGGAGCACTTCTCTATCTCTACCAGGTCTTTTCAAGGACAATCCATCCAATTATGAAATGCCACCTAAATTATTTTTATTTTAAACCCAATAACTAACTACTTGAAGTCTGCAATGCGGACTCCATCAACCAATTACAGAAAACCACCCAAACCCATGAAGAAGAAGAAAGAAGAAGGTGGAGAAGAAGAACCTAGACAACGCCCAAAGTTCTCCATCTTGACTCACATGTATTACTATATACTAAAATCTTAAATCTAAGTGTTTCACTCTGTGAGATCACACAATACTTTTCAAACTACATGCTCACAACCCTAGTGCTATCACTCAATCTTGGAAGCCTGTTCTAAGGCCTCAAGTCAAATGTGATGCTTGCTTGAGGGTCAGTACCTTTTAGGACAGAAACCCTGAAATTTTCAGCCTCCAGGGTTCCAACAGATCTCCATGGGTTTTAGGGGCCCAGCTGCCTCACCATGCTCTTCATCAGTGGTTGCAAAAGAACCTCAGCTCTGGCACCTGGAGCACCTCCATCCCCTCCTTCTCCACTGACCTTGGTGTCCTGCAGAGCTGTTGCTCTCTCTGGCTGCTTCTTTTTCTGCAGATTTGTTCTCTTTCCTTCTTAAATCTGTTATCCGACCATCGCTGATGGGCTTGGCCTTGGCCAGTGCCCAGTCTGTCTTGGAGTTGGCTGGTCTTGGCTGTGTTGGACATTGAGAAAGCTTCTGGCAATCTCTCACAAGAGCCTCCCCTGTAGCCCTACCATTATAAAAAAACCATTATAAAAAAACTGCCCTTCAAGCCAAATGCATATGTAGTATCATAATTGGCTTAGTTTTATTTTTCCCATTGTAAGTATGTCAGTGTCTCTAGGTCTTCCCTCAGAACACAGAGAAGCTGTCTATTCTTTTGATTATGTTTGAAGAATTCTCTGCACCTGATCCAGTTTATATCTTTTTTTTAACATAGATGTTTAGAAGTATAGACTCCATTTGTGCTACACCACCAGAAGTGCTTTATACAATAGATTCATACTTTCTTTTCTTTGTTGTAAATAGATGCATCATATGATTTGAGTTGTCTTTTTCAAAGCTGTATCAAATGGGTGTCTTGGGTATCCTATGATGGTCATCCTTTTTCTATACTGCCTCCAGTTGTCTGTATTTCATAGCAGCCCTCAAGTGCATAACACTGTATTTTGCAGTATTAAAATTTAATCCAGTTTCTATTACTTCAGTCCTCAAGGTCATAGAGTTCTTTGTGAATAATATTCTGGTCCTCAGCCAAGACTTTTGCTGCTTTACAGTTTTACATCAGCAAACAGTAATTAATACATGTATTTTTTTGTGTCCAGGTCATCAGTGAAAATATTAAGAAAAGACTCATCCTCAAAAGGATCCTTGAAGATCTCCTTTAAGACCTGCCCCTCACATGAGTAGTTCTATTTTCAGTACATATCACTATATTCTGTTGAGGCCATTTCTTATGTCTTGTGCTTGTTTCCTTCATCATGTCCAAGGAATATTCTGTGCAGAGCAAGTCAGTGCTGAAAGTAATTGTGTTCCTTGGAGGTGTATGCTTATCTTTTCAATCTTTTCTGAAGTACAGATGTAATCTTCTCCAGTTCCACTGGTTTTATTTAAAATACTTTAAGTTATTTAAGGAAAAAAACAGGCAAAATCATCTTTCAGTAGAGACCAAGGAGACAGCTAATAGATCATTTTCTGTCTGTGTGTATCTATCAATGGGAATATGTGGGTACAGAGAATGATGGGGGTAGTCTTCCATGTTGGAATTGTTGGTGTATTACCCAGAGTTGGAGCCTTTAGGAGTCCCAGCCATGTGTCTGTGCAGCTGTCTTCATCACCATCAGATTCACGACACCTATTCCTTGTTTTCTCAACACTGGTATTTAGGAAAATCATTGTGCTTGCGTGACTTTGTGTTATTGAAAACAGTATTTTTTCTCTTGGAATCTGTAATGTTTCTAAATATTTATGTGGGATCACTTAGAGCCTTAAAATACTATTTTTTAAATAGTGTTTTAGAGTAAGAAATATTTTAATGGTACTCCATTTCTCATATCTGTGATATGTTGCCATAAGTCCATGATGCTCAAGCTCAGTTTGTCCATTCACAAAGGTTCATTATTTTCCCTCCATATAATATGAGACTGACTCCAAGCAAAGGTGCCAGCTACAGTTAGCCTGGTCTCAGGGGAATGTTCATAATTAGATAATAACGTTGCTTTGTGGGTTTGCCCTAATTTCACTGGACATCTCTTGTGGTACAAAGTAGTATCATGACGTCATGGTAGGCATCAGTTCAATGGTGTATTGGTCCTTACCATATGCATCACTCTTTCACTTAACTTTCATATACTTAAATTAATTACTCCTATTCAATATGAGCCACTATCATCTTCAGTCAGATGGTGGTTCTGAAGTCTGATCATCATGTCTCTCCTTCTAAAGAGAACTAATTTACATTTAACACAATACTGTACTGAAAAGATATTTTCTGTCTCATCTATATTCAGTAGCAAATCAGTAGCAAAGCTTTTCAAATGGAGAAGATCCTATGAACTGCTGCAAACCTACAAATGCTTCTGGTAGCAGTAGGAGCTGGCACCATTCTGTAATTCACCTGCATTCTAAAAGTTAAGATTAATGGGAAGCTTGTGCTTGTGTAAAATTTTATTGACTGGCTCTTGGAGCCAGCTAGACCACCAGCATGGATCCTATAAAAGCCTTTTCCCCCACAGAAGAAAATTCCCTGTCCTAAAATGGAGATGCTCTGATGTCCATTCGCTGTTAGCATTTGTCTATTTCTGTCTTGCATAATCAACCTTATTCAAAAGCTTTCTTTCATATTCTAGTAACGAAATGCCAAAGGGACCCTCATGTCAGATGAGGTCTTTAAGGACTATTGATAATGCACATAACCTACCAAGATTTGAACCCAAAGTTAGTGGAAAAAGGCAGAAACTGAAATTAATGTTTTTACCAGCGAGTGTAATTAGCCAATGGAGCAGCTTCTGGTAGGAGTAGCTGATCCACAGTCATAAAAATGTCAGAGACTTACTGTGTTTTTGTTTGTTTCTTTGTATTTAATGTGAGCCATATGGCAATGAACAATACTTCATTTTGAGTATCCAAGGAGGGGAACTCTTATTAACAAAAGCTTTATAATAGCATGTGTGAAAGAGGGCTTTCATTATACTTGTAGGGTTAATTTATATGGGGTAATGTTTGGTCTCAGTTAATCTATCTGTCCAACATTTTAACAATATTTTAATGAAACTTTGAGCCAGATGTCAGTGTAGAAAGAGTTGCTTATTTTAACAATTGATTTTCAGTAAAGTACCGAGGAATGAAAAACTGAAAACATAACTCTAAAAAAGGGGAATTACGATGATCATCATTGATTTTAACTAGGTCAGGATTTTATGGAGCACTTATATTTCAACAACTGAAGTAGCAAAATAAAAATGGATACATATTCAAGATTACCACTAAGCTTGTAAGAGGCAATTATTGTAAAAGCTGCAATTCTCTCATGTGTAGTGGCTCAGAATGTTTTATAGTGTTTTATAATACATAAGATAAAAAAACCCCAAAACATAAAAACATAACCTTTGTAAAACATAGATTATGTCTCAGCTTCCTTCCTAATTGATAGAAGTCACAAAGCTGGACCCACATCTGTCATTGCTAAATGAAAACTGAAATAATACTGATCATTTTTAGCCCTTTGAGCAAAAGTTTTCACCAGGTACTAATCTGTGTTCATTACATACAATTTTTAACTGCATGGTGAATAATTTGATTGATTATTGCTGGTGAAGGATCTTAGCAGGACTTGGACTTCAGTGACTTTATGGGTCACTTCCAGCTCAGGACATTCTATGATTCTATGATTCTATGATCAGGGCACTACTAGACCCTAATTGTCCTGACCAACCTCCTGTTGGGCCTCTGTCTATCTCTCTGTCCATAGTCTTGGGAGCCTGATTTCAGCTTAGCCCAGGACCTTCAGTCCCTGTCTGAGCTGTGTCAGAGGACTGCTGCTTTCCAGCACGGCCACAGCCCTTCCTGGCCGTGGGCTCTGTTGACCAAGACCCCAACATGAAGGCTGCTTTTATGGCTTGACCTCAGACCTGCCTCATCACCAGGAATTTTCTTGATGATACGCACTCTTGGTTGATCTTGGATGCCATCTCTGGGTCCTGCCCTGTTCACCTTGCCTGGGTACTGTAGAGCTGGTTCCAGGCTAGCAAAACACCTGATCTACTGGCTGGACATCATGCTTGGCTTCCACCTTCCCATCCCTTAGGGAGCAATCAGACCTTACTGTACACTGTACACTTCTGTAACTGTCTACAGAAAGAGATAGAAAAACTTGGATTCAGCTTCTTCCAGTGGGCAAACGGATGTTGCTCATGGATGTTGGGATCACGGGTTGAATCAGTCTCTGAAATATTAAAAAGAAATCTGAGGCAGAGTAGTTTAATTCTGGTATAAAAGGTTTTGTTTAATGGTAACATTCATGACTCTGTGGTTAAGGAGTTGTTACTTCGCCATGAACTGTGCTTGGCCATGGGCAGCAGAGAATTGAATCTGTTTGGGACTGTACTTAGCAAACTTATAGATAACACTCAAATCTATTGCAAAACAAGCTTTTATCGGGCTGTCATTTCTTAATTTTAGAATACTTAGGTACCACCTAACTATCTCAAGTGGCTGGGTGGGCAATTCCTGCATTCTTGATTTACTGAGTCTTTAAAATGTCACTGCTTTCAGACTTTCGAGTGTATTTATGACCAGATAATATTTTAGTTTCTGTGGCTTTTGGAGGCATATAACTTTTACTTATCCTGTACAGCATTCCTATCCCACCCCCTCTCCTTATTATGTGTGTAACGTTTTTTGTTATCAGACTCTTGCATCTAGCAGTACATGACTCATGGCCCATTGCAGCTCAGTCAAATGTCACTGTTACGAATATATTGCAAGATGAGCCTGCCTTGCACATCTTCGCTGCAGTATTTATTATTCAGCTCTTGCTGGAGTGAGTGGAAAAATACCCATGAGGCTGCAAAGACATTTGGAGTAGGTCTGAGTCTGCCTTTAGTGTGCCTGACTACTGCACAAGAATAAAAGGCCTATTTTTATACTTGGTAGTCATCACTTTTATGACTTTAATGTAGTCACTACTGGTGACTAAAATGGAAGTTTCAGTGTACTCAGGTTGCAAGATTTTACACACCCAGGGCCTCTGAAGAGCTCATAGATTTTCACCCAGGCTAACAATTAGTTAGCTAAAGAACACCTCACCTGCTTCTTGAACAAGAGGGCTGTAGCAGAGGCCCACTGCATTGTCACCCATGATGGTCTGCCTACCAGTCCTAATGTGAAAATTGCAGGCTGGCTCATGTCCATCCCTAGAGCTCTGCATTCCCACTACTCTCAACATAAAGAGCAAATTGCTGACCTTCCCAGTCTCTCCTTCCTCGCCTTTCTTTCTGAATTTTGCTTTAATGCAAATACCCTCATTAATGGCATTTAGTTCCTGTTGTCTTGAGTTCTTTTGCTGGTTTACCTACTCCTGCATAGGCCCACAATTGGCTTTCCCCATATTCTCTTATATCTACTCTTTTGCATCTCTCTGTCTGTCTTCCCTTGTAAACATTTGGAATTAGGTTATCTTCACATCTGAAGCTATCTTGGAATAGTGGAAGACACCTCAATAGATGCACTTTGATGCCATTCCCTCAGTTCCTCAGATGTACTTTTTCCTCTATGGTCTTCCATGGCCCTCAAGACTCACCTTTTTCTAAGGCAATCCACTTAAAACAAAATCTGGTTTCTTATGGTCTCAAAGCATTTTTATTACTTAAATATTAAGTAAAATTGTGGAGGCACTGATAGTTTCTTAAGAGAAATCTGTTTGTTTAATATCAGTTAGGATAGATGGTGGAGTCATGATCCCTGGAAGAGTTGAAGAAAAGACTGCATGTGGCACTCACTACTGTGGTCTAGTTGACAAGGCGGTGTTAGGTCATAGGCTGGACTCAGTGACCTCAAAGGTCTTTTCCAACCTAGTTGATTCTGTGATT
Source organism: Sterrhoptilus dennistouni (assembly GCA_013397095.1). Classification (NCBI taxonomy): domain Eukaryota; kingdom Metazoa; phylum Chordata; class Aves; order Passeriformes; family Zosteropidae; genus Sterrhoptilus; species Sterrhoptilus dennistouni. The sequence continues at coordinate 291,757 of VWZU01006245.1, read as the reverse complement.
TTGCAATTCTGTGAGTGTGAATAGAATCTGGGCTTGGTTTTCATGGAGTTCTGTTTCTTCCAGACAGGTCCAGCCTAACTGCCTTTATGTACAGTCAAAGAAATCCCATGTGCAATTTGTTGTGAGCAATATGATTAAAACATACCTTTTTAAAAGGTGTCAAGAACATTTGATATGGTTACATTTGACCTGTGTCAGTTTGTGTGGGCTCACTCATTTGGCAGAGCTCCACAATAGCTGTGATATCCCAACNCTCTCATTACACATCCCATAGTGCACATGAGGAGATTATGAGTTAAAAAAAAAAATAAAATAAAATAAAATAAAAAAAAATTGACCAGCTCAATTTTAAAGCAGGGGGAAGAAAACAAACAGCATAGGATAATTAAAATTATTTGCAAGACAAATTATGCAAATGGTTGGAGCAGTCATCATATAAATTTAATCTCTGCTTTAAAATAATCTTTACTTCTAAAAAAGTAAAACTGGGTAATACTGATTTTATATTTTCTCTTTGGTCTGACGTTTATTCATTTCTACTGCAGGAGGTGCAAATTCCCTTGAAATATTATTTGCTGAAAATACATTACTTGTATTGTGCTGTAAAATACAGCACAAGTGAGTATTTTGAATCCATTGCTCCTAGTTGACTGGTGTTCTTGGCTAAGCCTTGAAATTATCTAATTGATTCTTTATCGAGGCTGATGTGAATTAAGACTATCTCTGTAGAAATTAGTGGAAGAATAGGAAGATAAGAGCATGGAGAATAAGGCTCAACATCTCTGGAGGAAGGTGACATTTTTGTCTTAAAAGACTGTCAGCTCTTATAGTATTTATGACTGATTCTCAGAAGACAAATGCCTAAAATTAAATGCTTCAGATTTGCAAGTGACAAATGAGTCATGGGTAGATGCAGAGAAAAGTAGAAAAACCAGCAATGACAGAATGTGGGTGTTAAGAATAATAAAAAATAAATCTGAGATCTGATAGCTGAATATTCATAATTAATCTAATTCCCATTCATTTAAAATTTTTAGAAAGATGCTATTTGAATTCCATTAGCTAGTTTTTCAACATCAGCAATCCCAAGTAAGTTGAATAATTTGTTATCCAAAAATAGAAAAATACTCAAGTTCAAACCTGAAAATCTATAATATGATTGAAAATCAATAATTGAAAAGAAATTATTTTACTTTTTGGAAGGAGATCATGTGTGTTTCTCAATTGTAATGGATTCTGATTGCCCATGACTGCATAGCTATTTTTAAAAAAGTATTAATAATAGTTTCATGGAGTGCATCTGTTCTTCATTATTTCTCCTAGAGCCTTAGTTTGATCTTCACAGTACTCTCAATAAGATCAACTCATGCAGATATCTGGTTGCTTAGTCTGATACTAAGGTGATAACAATAAAATTTGTCATGTGAAACCATGGGATCACATTCCAGTGCATATTTCCTCTCCTGGAAAGGCTGTGTCTATCTGGCAGGCATGTCTCTAGGGAGTTATCAAAGAGGATGCAGATGGGAGGGGTGATAGCAGCCATCTTTGCAAAGATGTCACTCTCTGAGGTGAGAAAGTGAAACACATGAACAAAGCAATTTCTACATGAATGCATGTAGAAATTACTGCCCTGCAGTCAGGTTCACTTTTTCTTTCAGTCTTGAAAGATGAATGAAATAGCAGATAATAGCATCTTTGTGTTTAGTGGCTGATGCACTGAGAACACATTTCACAAATTCAGAATATGTTTTCAAAAAAATTAGGTTTGAAAACTGGTCATCATACCAACATGGAAAAAAAAAAATCACACTTCAACTTCTGATGACAAAGGAGAAAATAGACTCTGCTGTTAAACTTAAGATTTTGATTCCAGGCAAAATATCTTTGCCAGTATGATTTCATGGGTGCTTTGCTAATTGTCAGTAAATATTCTGACCCTGTTTGACACAGGAGTGCAGAATTCCTCACTTTACAGCCTCGCCCTGATGTCTGGAAAATTCTAGTGAGGATGTTGAGTGGTTGTCAGGATCCCTGTTCTCCCCCTCTTTAATGTATTGATCGGTTCTATTGATTATCCTTTGTGTTCTGGGTCACTCCCCCCACCTTCTGGATTGGTTCCAGGCTGTCCCCTGCCCCTTTCCCCACCCCCACACTTAAGGTGCAGGACAAGGCAGAAAACTCACTTTTTCATGGGCTGTCTCCCTGGGTGTGTACAAGCCCCTCGTGGGCTTAATAAATCCCAGGTGAATTTCTGACGAGAGTCCTCCCTTATTCTTCACCACTGTTCACGTTCTGCCAAAGGCAAGAACCCCCAGGATTGGGGATGTATTTTGTCATACAGAACCAAACCTTTCACCGCAGTTCCGGTGCCAGGGCTGGCCGGGCAACACGAACAGGGGTCCCAAGACACACTGGATTACTGCATATTCTATTATTCTTATGAGCAGTCCAAATAATAGGAAAAAGGGAAAAAAAAAAAAAAAAGACGGTTCAGAGGGTTTTGCTTGAGTGAGCAGTTTTATTTTTCTTCAGGATTAGCTGAATTGTAAAATAGAAAGCATGAAGTAAATAATTCACTACAGTCCCAGATAAGTGAAGCTTTCTGTAGGAAGATAGTGCTCAGGGCCTGTGTCTGTACACAGTAATATCAACACTCCTGGTCAGCTATTCCCTGACTTAGAATTTTTGGGACTCCTTTCCAGGCAAAACACAAGTGTAGTGTTGAGTATTATTAGATGCAGAAGTAGAATAATCTGAGGAAAAAAATCTCCCTAAACCAGATAGATAGATAGATAGATTCCCTGAAATATTTACATAGAGAAATCAGATTAAGTAATGAGTCTAACCAGCAGTTTCTGGCCCAGAGATAGAAAGCAAACTGTTTTAATTCTATCCAGCAACAGGCAGTAGTACAAACACTCATTATTCACACCTTCCCAGTGGGTTGTAAACCATTTATACTACCTGCTTTCAGTCACATTTTATTTCTAAGAGCTAGGATTCTCCATTCGCCATATATTGTTTAGATTATGCTACTGCTGAAAGTCTATTAGCAGAGTAAAGGAGCTAGAAAATAAATAGTGCTACTGCCATGCTTCTGAATTCATTCTTCAGGCAGATTTTTAATAAATGATGAGAATGTGAGAGACAGCAGCATGGAGTCCTGAAGACCTGCCAGTTTTGCATTAAAGAAAAGTAGAAAAAAAAAAAAGGCAGTAAAGATAACCTGGTTAGAATTGATATTTTTTGGTTACCAAAGCATTTTTATAGAAGTGTTGTGCTGAAGTAAAGATGTTTAAGCAAGTATTTACATATCAGTCCCAACTAGCATAGACTGACAAAAGATGATGGAAACAGTATCAGCTATTTCATGTGTACTGATAAAGTTTAATGTTGCCAAAATTGATTTCATAGAGGATTCTTTTCATTTTCATATAGTATTTGATTCTCTTTCACTGAGGACCCAAGTCAGAAACAGGACTATACCTTAAAAGTGGCTGTACCTTATTGTACCCTGTTTCATAACATTTAGTAATGAGAATTTTGCTACTGACTTCAGAGGAACCTGGGCTGGGTGCTTAATGCCTGGTATGGAACATTTCAGCTACATTGTTGTCTTCCTGAATATCAAGGTATGGATTTGGTTTGGTTTGGTTTGTTTTTTTTTCTCCAGTGCCAATATTCAGGCTTTGTAGAATTTGTTCCATAGCACAGCTGATGTGTTACTGGCACACCACCAGAAAAGTGAAGCACATTGTTCCTACTTCAATATGCATCTATTGCTGTTTTGTTGGCAAGAGGGTCAAAATGTGTTCCCTTTATGTGTCTTTTTGCATTTGGTGGGTGGTGGGGAAAAACTGCAATTTGTGTCTGAACTGTAGTAACTAGAGAGACTGTTACGCATAGCACTGTATTCAGATGTGTGTTCACCTGTGTTTACATACAAGATGGAATTTTATTCTTATTTACATTAGGGTATAACTTAACTAATTTGGTTTACATAAATGCCTTTATTCCTCTATTTGGAATAGAGACAAAGGTGTTAGACTAACATACTGCACAGCCTTAGAAACTCAGTGTAGGAAGACAATTGGAATATATTTTTTGTACAGCAGTTTCTGTGATCCATCAAGAAACCAGGAGTTTATCCCCATCTGCAAGCCTATATTGTCAGTGAGTAGCTAAAAGACATTATTTTAAAATGACATCAATTATTTTCAACTTTATGATTTCTCAGTAGTGTTAAAACAGTTCTGTCTATCTGGGACATCTACCCCACTTAAGCACCACCAAGTATAAAATGTCACTTAGAAATGTATTCTGCCTCACAGTTCATCAGTGCCACACTCAAGCTTCTTTTTTCTCTTGTAAAATTCCCACTGGATTTTGAATTATAACACTCCTTTGACCCTGGTAAGTCAACATTTTCTATGTTAATTTTGAACAGCCAACTAAAACTCTTAAATAAAGGTCAACATACTAACTTCCTTTGCTTGACACAATGCAGCAATGTATAGGTAAAACTCATATGTTCAGATGTCAGGAGTGTTTTAGGCCTGTCAGACATGGCACTAAATGGCCACAGAAATGAGATTGACACAAACCTCCCTGCTCTGCATTTATATATGCAATTCCTATACTTAACATTTCCACCTCTAATACTTGGTAGCATATATGGTTATAATGACCTATATGAAAAATATTCAGTCAATACACTTTTTTCTGTAGAGTAAGATCAGAGCAGAAATCTAAGGTAAAGGGTAGAGATGAGAGATGGCCAAGTTGCTTTTATTCAGTATGATAAAAGCAAATACTGTGGTGTTCAGCCACAGCTATATGTCACGCACAGAGCTGCACTGATGTAGTTGCACATGAAGGAAGTGTAGGAACTGCACAGTGATGCTAGGAAAAATGTTTACAAAACAATGAAGAAAGTATTTTTTTTCTCTTTGACTTCCTTTCCTTATGTTTCTTTTTTATTTATCTTGTATTTTTTATCATTATTGTTGTGTTGAATTCAGATAAGGATTTTTTTTGATGCAGTTCTTTTTGGATATTTGCAAATTGTTCTGATCAGTAACGATGAATTGTGACAGCCCTTTGCTAAATTTTAGTAATACCAGATTCCTCATCCATACCCTCAGGACAAGAAGCTGCAGTTTTAGAGTATAACAAGATGAAGAGTACAAATAGGCTGTTTTCATTTTTATAGAAAAAGTTTCCAAAATTTTCATTAAATCTTGATGTAACTTTGAAAGCAAAAAGAATTATCAGGGCTGAATAACAGCCTGTATGAGAAAGTGGGATTTTTCTAGTGTTGATGATTCAGGGGGCCTTGTTAGGATTGGCAAATATAATTGTGAAGGCTGCTTGATAGATGGAGAAAGCATAAGCTGTAACATTTTAATTGGACATTTTATTGAGGTGTTGTAGAAGATGGACACATAGAAGCAACGCTTCAGTTACCAATAGCTGAAATTGTGATTGAATAAAATTTCCATGTTTTTCAGATAACTCTCATTCTCTACCAAAACAGAAAGCTGTACAACACCATTTTCATAAACAACTTTCTTAATGATGCACAAAGCTTAGGAATAACAGATATGGGTTACTGCCTGAAGAAGAACAGCATACAATGGCACCCAAAAGAAAAACAGAAGTGCTTTGTTTTGTTTTTAAACAGCTTGTTTTTCACTGCAGTAGTATCATAACTGACACTTGGAAAAATCATTTCAGTGAAAGTTTTGACAATGAGGAACTGCAAGTTCTTCACACAGCTTTAGTCTATCTCCTAAGGTTTACAGCATAGTCTTATATTCTTCACTCGAGCTTTTGTCTAAGTATAGAAAAGAATGTGGAACTTAATTGATACAGTCTAATGATCTATTAGTTCCTTTTTTGTTCACCCTTGGTTTTCAGTTTTGTTAGTGGTGTCGAGTCAATAACTCTAATCCTGATGTTTATAATCGGTGCTAGACCTGAAATTACTTGTCCAAATTTGATGGAAGGCTGTCACTTCCCCAGACGGTGAGTCCACATTACAGGTATATAGCACAGTCCATAAACATGTTGCAAAGAAATTGTTTTTGAGTATTGTCAGTTTGTATCTTAAATCATCATCTTACCTAATTTGGCACGTTTTCCCTAAATCGTCACCTTGGAGACTGAGATTTGAACTGATTTGTTACTGGATTAGGCAGGCACCCCCAGGGTCACTGTGGAGGTTTCAGACTGTAAAATCCACTTGGTTTATATACAGCCTGGGAGTGTTTATTTTTAATTAAAGAAAGCTCCTGGCCATAGGAACTGTGAAGAGAGAAGCTTCCTCTGTGAAGAAAGGCTTGAAAGCTTGTGAATGTAAATGCCCTGACTGCAGAAAGGCATTAAAAAAACTATCAAAAATCTGCTAAGTTTGAGATTGCATGATCTTATTTTTGGTGGACTGGTAATATTTTCCTTTTCTACAGCTCTGTTTGGTAATACATTTTTACTTTTGTTAAAGTTACGTTTACTTTTATTTACTTTCTGTTTGCTATGGTAAACATTGCAGAGATGATGCTTGTCAAACAGATGAACCCCTTGTCTGATTTCATTGGCTTCCCTGGAGCTTTTCCCAGTGCTATTTGAGGAGAATCTCAAATAGTACAAAAATGCTTTCTCTGGTTGAAGCTCTTCTTGTTCTGCATACATGGAAATGATGACTGTAACTTGGCCTTTAAGCCTTTGGCTGTTTGAAGAGCTGACTTTCCTGCTAAGCTTCCTGCTGTGAGTCACTGGCATTAAGTCTAATAGCCATAAAGACACCTTGTGTGTCACGTTATGTGTCTCACAGCACTCAGCTTCAAAAACAGGTCTAGAATCAACTCTTCATCCTCTTCTGAGGGTGGTAAAGATGCTGAGCTCACAAATTGAAACACCCCCCCTTTTTTAAAGCAGACTGCACTTGAATGTCAAAAAATACCTGTCTTTTAAATAAAACAGTTTTATAATTAAAAGGTTCAAGATTTTCTATGAACCTCTTTTTTTCATGAAGGGAACAAAGTGTTTTTCCCTTTTTGCCTTTCCCCATATGAATCTTTTACATGTTCTATTTTAAAACTAAATAATACCCAGCTTCAATAGAATATATAGAATCATAGAATTGTTAGCGATGGAAAAGACCTCTAAAATCATCCAGTCCAACTATTAAATTACCACTGTCACCTTCACGACTGAACCATGTCCCTAAGTGCCACTAGATGGTCTTTATTGCTTCCATGGACAGTGATTCTACTACTTCCCTGGCCAGCCTGTTCCAGTGCTTGACAGCCCTTTCAGTGAGGATTTTTTTTCTAATATCCAACCTAAACCTCCCCTGGCACAACTTGAGACCATTTCCTTTTGTTCTGTCATGGAACAACATACTCTTCTCTCCTAGACTTCTCACCTCCACCTTCCACCTCTCGACTCAGAACTGGTATATCTATCAGAGATAAACAGTTGATTTCCTTTTTTTATAATTTTTGAGATTTCCATTTCAGAACATTTTTTATTGAACCACATTTACACATAGCAGTAAGGAAGAATACCTTTTCCAAGGTGGCAGAACTTCCTTGTTGGTTTCTCTGGAGAAAACTTGAATGAACAGGTTGCTGTGTTTTCTTTTCCTTCTTAGCTTCCAAGACAGTAGATGATTTGGTACAGTTGTTTTCATAGATTTATGCCCACTATTTATCATACAGTGGGCAGGGAAAAACTGGATCAAGAATCACATGGATTTCTAGAGGTACAATTGATATTCATATCCTGCATCAAAGCACATTTTAATTATGATACATACACATGGATTGTAAAGTCACATATATTTCTGGGGGATTTTTTTTTTAAATACTATTTTTATTGAATTTTTAGTTTTGGAATTGTCTCAGTTTCTACTCAAATATTTACTGAGACATAACAAAACTTTTAATTGGGACTTTAAAAAGTATCACAGGTGACCTCTGAACAAAGTGATCTCTGAACAAGGAGATTAACTAGACAAAAAGCTGAGAAACATTTTCATTTCAGACCTCTGCTCTCCTCAGGCACTGTCTATGTGAACCTCTTTACAGAAGCATTCAAATTTAGCTGATATCTATCATTAGTTTCACAGTCTCTTGCAGAGGCACTCAGTATTCTCTTTTCTTCTTTTGTAATCAATTGGGATGCTGCTGAATGAGAGGAAATCCAAGAAGTATGGTTAGTGCTGATAATGAAATAAACTGCCTGTCAACTCTGAAAGCAACATATAAATAATTTTGACTGCTTCAGGGAAAAAAAAGCCCCACAGCAACCTCAGACAACCCAAAATTATATATATTTATGTATATAAAGCCCAAGTACATTGAAAGGCCAGTTTTGGGTTTTAGTGGGGCTGACTGGCAGCTTGAAATGTGCAGCATTTCTCAAGATGAGCAGGATCATATCAAATTAAATTGAATTTCATGGTTTTGGGAGCTTATGGAAGCCTCTCACTAATATTCTGCCACTAAATTGAATGGCAACTTTGCTTTTATTCCCTTCTATACAATGAAAGAATTGATTTTACTCTGGTTACTATCAAATATATCTATCAAGAAGAAGCATAGTCCTACAGGTAATGTCCCAAGAAATAAATATTTGGGGGAAGTATTTGGAATGAATGGGATGTCATCAAGACTAAAATATTTAAAAAATTAGTATGAAGAAAGATTCATATGCGATTGTGAGATACTCTTTTACCATGTACCATTTAAAATAGAACTAATTAAATCCAACAGCTGGTTCATTATAGACAGAGAATAGGACAGAAATATTATAAAAACCGTGAACAAAAATGGATCATTTGGATCATTTTTTGTTCCTAGTGACTGGTTAAATCCACTTATGTTGAGAGTGGTCATGTTTGTCCTGGCAGGATGTCCTGGGAAGGAGTGAACCTTTTCTTTCTGCTCTCATAGGATGTCCTGGGAAGGAGTGAACCTTTTCTTTCTGCTCTCATGGGATGTCCTGGGAAGGAGTGAACCTTTTCTTTCTGCTCTCATGGGATGTCTTGGGAAGGAGTGAACCTTTTCTTTCTGCTCTCGTGGGATGTCCTGGGAAGGAGTGAACCTTTTCTTTCTGCTCTCATAGGCAGCCCCTGTGCTGACTCAGAAAGCTGTGCCATGTCAGTGACAGTTTAGCTCTGTGCAATGCAATATTTAGTCAAAGGCCCACCTGGGCATCGGTCCCTCTATCAAGCTCCCCACCCAACAGTACCAGAGCTCTTTCTAGGGCAGAGATTTTTGGGTATTCATTTTACAGAGATTAGTGTACATTGCTCCACAGAGTAGCGTATTAGAATAATCTCTTCATTTTACTTCCCTGCCAGTCCTACTCTGTGATACTGCCAAGTCCTCAAGGACTCCTTTCTTATGTTTGAGTGCTTTGATAATTCAGGCTTTTGAAGGGCTCTTTGCCATGGTGTGTCTTTGCTGACCTGGGGACAGAAACACAGGACCAGCCTTGGCCATCTCTGATTGCAGCACAGTGAGGGGGCTTTTAGCCTTTCTGGGAAAAAAGGATACATACGGAGTAAAAGATTGATAATTACAGAAGTGGCCACATATGAAACTCTGTTGTGTCTAAGTTAGACCATCTCTGAGACCATCAAGTCATCGTTAATTTTTTTCTAGGAACTTTATTCTTCATTTTATCTGTATTTTATTTACTTGCACTTGAATAATTCCTATCCTCCCCTAAAAGTGCCTGCTTTTTCAGTGAGATCAGAATTCCTTTATTCCTCAGCTCTATATAGGAAGTTGAAGTTATCAATAAAGGCAGATGACAAAGGTCTAGAAAAAAGTGGTCCCACTGGAGCAAATGTTTCTTTATCTGACCACCTCCATGTCTTCCATAGTGTTGTTTCATATTATAAGGAAGTTAGGACCAGGGTGCTCAGTCTAAACACATTTTGGTGAGTCATTCTTTTCTCTGAGGAGTTGGCCTTGCCCAGTTCTCCTCTCTGACTCACTGTAGCTGTAAATGATGGGGCATGTATTTTTTAAAGGGCACATACTGAAACCTTCTTCAGAACAAATTAATCTGCTTTACTACTAATTTCTCCATAAAGTACATTTTGTTCTCTTGTAAACTCTGATTCCTGGCATTGCCAAGTTCTTAAAGGCTGGCCTGCAGTCACAGAAATGTTAGAAGTGTACAAGTAGTCCTTAAGTAACTCTTATTTATATAATTCTTTAATGTATATGAAAACAGATTTTACTGACTCAATTAAAACTATAAACTTAGATATAGAAGAAAATCACATTTTTACCTGTGATTAAGTTGGAGCTGTCCACTGTTAGTGGTATTGCCCTATAGGATTTAATGAAAACTTTTTAATTTGATGGATTGATTTTTTCAAAATTTTCCCATTCTAATTATATCATCATGCAAAATTGAGATAAATTTTGCTGTCTTGCTGCAGGCAGATAATATTTTAATATCTGAGGGGCTTTCTGTGTGACAAGATGACACTTGTTTGTCCCTGGAAAATGAGTGCCTCAGCTATAGGAGAAAATCTAGTAGATAAAGGCACTGAATTCTAGACATAATGTCAGGTCACATAGATCACTATATACCTTCTGTGTTTTACTGTGGCTGTTCAACTGGCAAAGGAATAAAACAAACTAGGGTCTTCTTTTTCTGTGCTTCTAGTTTAGGAACTCATAACTGCCCAGAAATTTTTCCTTTGGGGTGGCATACCCCACCCTTGCTCTGAACTCCTGAGTGATCTTTAATGAGCAAATTCAACAAAAAAACCAAAAGCAATAGGTATTGTTTTAATCCTAAGAGAAAATGTTACAAGCCTTGGAAGAAAAGAAATGGTATATTTCATATAAAGAAATGGTATATTTCATATAAAAATGGTATATTTCATATAAAAATGGTATATTTCACATAAAGCCTGTGCTGAGGGTATTTTCAGACATGACATTAGGCAAGCAAAGTTTGACTTGCAAATGGAGCATCAGGATCTAGACTTCATTGCTAGAACAGGACCTGACTCCGTCCTGTTCATAAAAGAATTGCAATATCATGTTAGTAGTATGTTGTAACTGGCTTTCCATTACCCTTTTCATGGATACATCATCCTTTTCCTGTTTTATGGACGATGGCTCCAAAAGTGGAGGATTTTAGGCTATTCACCAGACCAGTTACAAAGCTCAGGTTTTCTAAATACCAATTCAGTGCTCTGTATTCCACTCTGCTAGAGCTGTGGCATTCAAGCCACACAGTGCTTGTGTGAGAACATAGCATTGAAAAAAGTCTGAATTGGTCATGGAGTAGAAGTTTACACTTTATCAGCTGTTTGCCATAGAGCTTGAGCACATAGGCAAATCAGACATTTCTGTGCAGTACAGGTCAGCAAAACAGCTTGTTTTCTTAGATTCTGCATGGCCACCTTAAACCACACAGAGAAGCTGCTAAAGTTAGTCGATAAAGTTTGTAGCAAAGAATTGTGAATCATTGCTTGCCCTCAGCTGAATGACACATGCTGTTGCAAAACAAAATTCAGACTGTGCCTAATACCACAAAGTTTGTAATAAGGAAACAGCTGTTTTCATTTTAAGCAATTTCCATCATGACTTATGAATAAAAGATAGAATATTAATTAAAGAAAAGACAACACGATCATCAAGATTGAGGTTCTACATGCTACAGCTGAAGATCTTCTTTAGATAGTTTCTGCACTGACTGCCACATTTCCCTTTGAAAATGTGTGTATCTCTCTAGAAATATATCAGATGTTGATCTGGAATTTCTAGGAATGTAAGCCTGATTACATTCTTCCAAAATATGATTTGAAGATTCAGTATATATCCCTTAAAATTATTGCTGCAATACATACAGTGAAACTATCAACAAATGAGTATTTTCCACCAAAAAATTCAGTAGGAATCAGAGAAAACTCAGTACAACATGTTGTGAAAAATCTTGATTCAGACTAGCAGCATTTAATGTAGGTTTTAGCATAACCATTTTATTTTGTCAATCACTTCCCATGAGAGAGCTCGGCTCTATTTTGCTGGAGTTCTTATTTTATTGTTACGAATTTATAGCTTAGCTAAAAAAAATTATTAAATCAATATCCATCTACAAGAGATATTATTATTATTATTATTCACTATGTGCATATACCACCTCTTATGTTTGATTCTCAAAGAATTATACAACAATAGGTATTTTTACTTAGCTGATTGGCAAGACATCAGGGATAATGCTGACTTTGGAAGTCATTAAAAGGCTAGTTTTGTTTATGTTAATTAAAAAAAAAGTTTTGACACATTTAGATTAAAAAGTTTTACTGGATTTCTGTGCTGTTATTTGGAATCATATATCTATTTCAATTTCTTTCTTATCTTCTATTAAAAAACCCCAAGCGTGAAAGTGATGGAGCAGAAATGTGGGAAATAAAATTCTCCTCTGTAGAATTTTGAAAATGTTGAAGGGCTTCTTTCCAACTTGAAATATCACAATATTTTGTTAGGCAGAGTTCTGTTTTCCATCCAGGTCTAGTCTTTATTACATACTTGCAATTTCTGTTTTCCTCCAATAACTGCCAAGCAGAGAAACTTTTGAAAGGATATGCCCAGCATGACAACACATGCTGAAAAAGCTTCAAAAGCCACTTCCCTGTGTGCCAGATTTGGCCATGGAAGTCATGTCATCTTAGCCCACATTCTCTTCTAGTGCACACACCTCCTATTTCTCAAAAACTGAAATCACAGACTTGGAGGTGTGGCTGCCCACCCACCAACCTGTCAGTGTCTGTCACAAATCAGCAACATGAAATTATCTCTTTCTCACAAGGCATCCAGCAGGTATTAACACCTACAAATTACTAGACAAAGCCACAGACTGTTTTTTTTAATAAATACCAAGCAGGCATCAAACTGCTCTGAGATTGTTGGGCTAATTTTTTGAGGTAAGTATAGTGTATATTGTACTGTGTAAATGGCATATACACTGTCATAAAACAGTATTTTTTTCCATACTGTGTATAGAGTGTGTATGTAATGAATATGTTTATTCTGTACAAATTATATGCATCCCAGATTCATACAAAGTGATGCATCCCAAAATACAGGAACTCTGGCAAGAACACCAGGACTTCTGTGTGCATTAACAGGGAGCTCCAGGACAAAGTCAAACACAGAAAGAAACCCTACAGAGCAGGGAAGCAAAAACAGGCAGCCTGGGAGGAACACAGGGAGATTGTCTGAGCAGCCAGGGATAAGGTTAGGAAAAATGAAACCCTGGGCAGGGTCCTTCAGAGGTCAGTATTGGGACTGGCACTGTTTAACATTCTTACTGGTGACATAGATTGAGATTGAGCAGCAAGTTTCCTGATGCCACCAAGCTTTGTGCTGCAGTTGATATGCTGGAGGGAAGGGATGCCATCCAGAGGAACCTTGACAGGCTTGAGAAATGGATCCATACAAACCTCAGGAAGTTTAACAAGGCAAAATGCAAAGTCCTGCACTTGGGGTGGGGCAATCCCAAGCACAGGCTGGATGGAGAATGAATTTAGAGCAGCCCTGAGGAAAAGGACTTGGGGGTGTTGGTGGATGAGAGGCTGGACAGCAAATGTGCACTTACAGCCCAAAAAGCCAGTTGTATCCTGGGCTGCATCCAGAGCAGTGTTGCCAGCAGGGCGAAGGAGAGGATTATTTTCCTCTGCTCTGGTCTCCTCTAGTGAGACCCCACCTGGACTGTTGAGTTCAGACATCCCCAACATAAGAAAAATGTGGACCTCTTGGAGTGAGTCAAGAAAAAGTCTATGAAGATGATCAGAGTGCTGGAGCACCTTTGCTGTGAAGACAGGCTGAGAGCCAGGGTTGTTCAGGCTGGAGAAGAGAGGCAGCCTTCAGTATCTAAAGGGGACCTACAGCACAGCTTGAGAAGGTATATAGTGATAGGACAAGGGAAATGTCTTTAAACTGACAGAGGGTAGGTTTAGACTAGATATTAGGGAGAAATTCTTTACTGTAAGAGAGGTGAGGCACTTCTCTAAACAGGTTGCCCAGAGAAGTTGTGTCTCATCCCTGGCAATGTTGAAGGCCAGGTTGGATGGGTCTTTGAGCAGCCTGGTCTAGTGAAAGGTGTCCCTGCTCATGGCAGGGAGATTGGAGCTAGAGGATCTTTAAGGACCCTTTCAACTGAAAATATTCTGTGAGTCTGTGATTCTATGGAAAGTGTTTTGTGTTGGTAAACAGTCAAAGAAAGAATGTTAGAACCTCTGAATGGCAAGCAGCAGACTGGGGCTCAGTCCTCCCTTCTGTCATGTATGTTCCATGTCTCCCTGGGAACATGTAAAATGTAACCCCATCCCTGTGTATGCCAGTAATGAAACAGTGCTGCCATTCACTAGTGTGACATCATAATCTTGTGCCTCAACTGCACAATGTGAAATGAGTGTTCTGAGTTTTCCTTTTCCCTGCCAATTTTTTTTGTCTTGTCTGTTTAGCCCTTAAGTTCATTGCTTTCTGAAACAAAGATGATGTTTTATTATGTGCGTGTTTGTACTGCACAGCAAGGACATGCATCTGAGTTGGAGCTGAAGAAATAAATAACGTAATTTAAATAAAATCCAGCATAAATAAAATCAAAGGCAGATAAATAAAATGAACAAAATACAAACATATGCTTGGAAATAGTGCCTTAGATCAACGTTTTGCTTTAGACTTGGGATGGTTTTTTGTGATACAGAACAATTTCTTTATTACCCTTTGAAGTGGGCAATGAGTTTTCACCCATTCACAAAAAGGGTGAGAAGGAGGATCCCAGTAATTATAGACCAGTCAGTCTGACCTCAGTAACTGGCAAGATAATGGAACAGTTTATACTGAGAGTCATCACGCAGCACCTACAGGATGGCCAGGGTGTCAGGCCCAGCCAGCACAGGTTTAGGAGAGGTAGGTCATGTTTGACCAACCTGATCTCCTTTTATGACCAGGTGACCCACCTGGTGGATGCAGGAAGGGCTGTGGATGTTGTCTATTTGGACTTCAGCAAGGCTTTTGACACTGTCTCCCACAGCACACTCCTGGATAAGCTGGCAGCCTGGGGCCTGGACAGGAGCACTCTTTGCTGGGTTAGGAACTGGCTGGATGGCTGGGCCCAGAGAGTGGTGGTGAATGGTGCTGCATCCAGCTGGGGACAGTCACCAGTGGTGTTCC
>VWZU01006245.1:265528-276143 GCA_013397095.1 Sterrhoptilus dennistouni | reverse complement strand
TTGAGATGCTTGAATGTGTCCAGAGAAGGGCAACAAAGCTGGTGAAGGGATTGGAAAACAAGCCATATGAAGAATGACTGAGGGAGCTGGGATTGTTTAGCCTGGAAAAAAGGAGACTCAGAGGTGACCTTATCACTCTCTACAACTTCCTGAAGGGTGGCTGTAGACAGCTGGGGGTTGGTCTCTTTCTCCAGGCAGCACTGACAGAACCAGAGGACACAATCTTAAGCTGCGTCAAAGGAAATATAGGTTGGATATTAGGAAGAAGTTTTTCACTGAAAGAGTGATTAAATACTGGAATAGTCTGCCCAGGGAGGTGGTGGAATCACCATCCCTGGATGTGTTTAAAAGGAAACTGGATGTGGCACTTGATACCATGACCTAGTGAGGGTTTAGGGCTGGGTTGGACTTGATGATCTTGAAGGTCTCTTCCAACCTACACATTCTGTGATTCTGTGATTCTTTGTTTTTGTTCTATTCTGAGATTAATGAGAGATTCCACCCTTGCATGATTTTTTTTTTACTTTTTTGGGTTAAACTTTTGTTTGCCTGATCAATTAAACTGAGCAAACTAAATTAGCTACTCTGAGAATACTCATAGCAAAGCATCTTTATATGGTTTCTCTAATAAAAGTTTAATAAAAGTTTAATAAGAGTATAATTAGAAAAGGTTGAGTGCTTCCATTAATTCTGCAGTGTTTTCCCACTCATTTATTCTGATAAGTCCAATATTTTGCTGACAGGATGAATACAGGCTCAATTAAAGGTGTATGCAAATACATATTTATCATTGTACCCCAGAAACAACATCCCACAGGAAGGGAAAGAAAGCAGGAGTTTTCATGAGGTTCAGCTGGCATTTGCTGTCCTCTCAGAGCTTTAGGGATGATGGATCACTCTGTGGGAATGTTAAACTGTGGGAATCCCACTTATGTGGTTAATGGTGTTGAGTGATGTGCAGATCAGTAAGATGTCCCCGAGGAATTGGTGCCTCTCTATTTCTGCTGCAGATCTCTTCCCCTAAGAGCACAGCTTGGGCAGAAGCCATGATGATGCCATAGTTGTGTAGCAGCAGCAGTAGGACAAAATTTTGTAAGAGTTAATCCTGCTTGAAGCATCATTAATTCCTATTGGGGGTTGTGGAAAATAATATTTTAGAGATGCTCTCCTGCTTGAAATCCCATGCAGTCTAATCCTTCAGAGTACTCACAATAGTAGTGATGGAAAAAACTACACATGGATCTGATTTTTTGTCTTCTACTTTGCTCTCTGTTTATCCCTTTTTATCAAAAAGTTGGCTAAAATTAGGCTTTCGCAGGAATTTTCAAAAATATTTATCCTTAGGATTATGACCTCAGGATCCTGAATATTATGTATATTTCTTCTGAACTTTGTGATTATAAAAGCTTCCGATAAATGTTTGAGAGTAAATTTTTACTGAAATAATTTTAATACATTTTCCAAACAGCACTGTTCTGTTCAGAAAAAAATGCTAGTGTGCAGCAAATCAGTCTGTAAATGTGTCTGTCTTACAACGCTCTCACCTCCCTTTTTTATTGCCAATTTCAATGCAAGATTTCACTAGAATGCATACATTTCCATATTTTAGTACACAAAAACACAAGGTGTCTTTAACACAGACACCTTTGATCATCTCAGGGAGATGATTTCATAGTCTTTGTTGAGTGGGCTCATAATGTATGTGTGAGAATTCTTGACTCTTCTGAACACAAGAGAACAGAAGCATTTTACCTCTCCTTAAAATGCTTCAGAGTCCTTGGCAATATAACACTTCAGTGATTCCTGAGCTGGTAAACTGGGTGCTGCAGCAGTTCCTGGCAAGGTCAGCACTGCAGTGTGTTTTAAGTAATGGAAGGCAGCTTTAACAGTGTGTCTCCTCTTCCCTTAGAACTATTCCCCTCTTCTTGCCTGTGCATGGGGCTGGGGGTGTGTGCATGCACTTGCATGAGGAGCTTTTCCTTCTTATTTTCAGTAGCTCATCACTGGACTATGAATGTGTGGAAGTTAAAAGGCTTCATATCTTTAATAAAAATTCCTAATAAGCAGACACTAAACATATGGTCAAATTGTTTCTTAGCTCCTTAGTGCTTTCAAAGATGCCTGTCCTGCTCTCTCCTCTCCCCTATGCTACTCTGTGCACATACAGAAGGACAAAAGATACACAATTGGCATTATTTCTCTTTAAAAACGTTTCCCATTTTTTCTGGGAACAATAACTATATTGCAATATCGCTGTAACAGTATAATCCTGTTCCTTAGATATGAGCCTAGATTTTCTGAAGGGCCAGGGAAAGAAGGATGAAGGCAAAATAGTCAATTGTCTTCCTAAGAAAGCAGTTAGCAACATTTTCCTAGAAGAAGTGGAACTTTAACCCACAGCCAGATGCCCCAACAGCTAGATGTGTCTGTGGACCAGGTTTGTGAGCTTATTTCAGTACTTTCCATTTGTTGCAGAGCATCCAGCATGTAGGCTATAATAACCTCTGCCATAATGCCACTGATATTCTTCAGGGATCTCAGGAATGGATTTGGCTCCACTGCTTGTTGGCCTTTTGTACTCTGTGAAAAAGATTTTCCATTGTCCATTTATGAAAACAGTTGTCTTTCCGTAGACAGTTGTACTGAATCCAAAGGAGTGGCAACAGATGCCTCATCATCCACTCCAGTTAAAGAATTTTAAGAGAGAAGGAAATCCTGTCATGGTGCCTGAGTCACCAAGCTAACACAAGAGACCAGAATCTTTTTCCCATTGCATATTGAATTAATATGTCTTGGTGTAATTATCACTTTTTCTGATACTAGGAATGTGGAAAATTTTTAGAGGTTCCTAGTTGCATGGTAATAGGTGTCTTTTACTGAAATTTTGGATGGAAGTTGGAGGTACTCCTGTGCTTTTTAAACAATTTATCTGAAGCAAATTTTGTGCCACAGGTTCCACAGTTTTGTTCTTTTTGATTTTGTTTACTTCACCATGGTCTTCACTGTGAGCTGCAGAGGAATCTCTGTGCAGGTACCTGGAGCACTTCCCCCCCGCTTCCTTCTTCACTGACCTTGGTGTTTGCAGAGTTGTTTTCACGTATTCTCACTCTACACTTCACTGTCTGGAAAATTACAACTGCACCACAGCCTTTGTTTTGATTTCTTCTTAAATATGTTACCACAGAGACATTACCACCACTTCTAATTGGCCTAGTGTTGGCCAGTGGCATGTCTGAGTTTGGAACCACCAGGGATTGGCTTTCAGACACAGTGGAAGCTTCCAGCAGCTTCTTGCAGATTCCACCTCTCTCACCACTACCAAAAACTTGGCCATGATAACCCAATTAAAAAAAAAAATTGGAAAGGAACACAAAGTAAAAAACCCATAAATTCCTAAAGCTCTATTTACCATAATTATGAAGAAAAACTTAAAAATATGTCCCATGCTTGGTTATATAATGTTAATCAAGAATGGCTATTTCTGAGTAACTCCATATGTGGGTATCCTTGTTCCATAATTAGCATGACACCTATTTTTGTCTTAACACTTTTTCAAAGTGCATTAAGTTGAGCAACAGCATATCCGTTCGGTAAAGGAACTGAAATGTAAAATCATCCTCCTGAAAAGTGCCTTTCTGTCTTAGCGTAGTAAGTTTACAGGGTGCTCTAAACAGGTCATGGTTTGAAAGCAAAACGAGTGAGAGGCTCCACATCAGAAATACAATTTAATAAGAAGAAAGAAAGAAAGTAAAATACAATAAAATAAATGCAATAACACAAAGGACCACTGACAGAGTCAGAACACAACCTGAGCAGGATGGTGGAAGCAGTCCAGGTGAGGTGGTCTTCCTGAAGCAGTGATCCTGTAGAAAGGTCTGGTAGCTCTGCTCCTCTGGGAATCCAGTAGGAAAGGGCTGCTTGTCCTGTCCCAAATCCCAGATTATATCCAGGTGAGAATGCTTGGCTCCTCCCCCTGGGCGGAGCATCTCCCAATGGGATGATGAGTGTGAAGTGGGTCCTTGATGGCCCATTAAACAGAGATAACTCCTGGAGGGAGTTACCTGTGAGTCATGGACAAGGCGTTGATGGGCCATTAGCAGAAGACACCCCAAAGGCAGGGGGCCTGGGAAAACACTGCCCCACCTGGTTCTAACAGTTCATGAAGATGGTGATAGAATAAATACTTTGTGTGCATCCTACACTGCAACCCAGGACAACACAGAAGATGGGAAAGTTCATACCAAGCCCACTGTGAGCCCAAAGTGGTGACATTATTACCATGGTTGCCCTATTGAGCTAGTAATGAGCTGTATAGTTATTTTTTATGATAAAAATCTACAAATAAACATAATGGACTGTGTCGGTGTGTGGAGGACTTTAACAGTTAACCACCATTCGCATGGCATGTTTTCTTAAGTTTATTGTAAGTTCAATTGTCATATGGTGTGTTCCATGTACCCCCCTCCCAATTATACCTGGTAGGTTTCTCCCCTGTTTGGTTATCTATCAATCATATGTTATATAACCCTCTGGTCCTGCCAGTCACTCTGGGGCCTCACCCCACACCTGGAATGTTCCAGGAGAGGCTTCAGGTGGTTGGTCAGGATTCAGAGGTCCCCTCCCAGTTTCATATGTTTGGTTGTTATCTGTGATTGTCACTCCCTGAGCCACTCCCTGATCTATCCTCATTTGTCCCTTGCTCTACCCTCCCCTGAGATCCTCCCCCCTTTAAAAGTTGATGCATACAGGTGCACCTGAGGGGTCTCTGGGTGCAGGAATAAACCCTAGTTGTCTTCCTCTGAGAGTCCCATCTCTCATTTCCCCTGTGCCATAGCTGAGGCTCTGCTCTCCTGGCTACAAGACCCTGGAGTGGCCGTGGTGCCAGGGCTGGCCAGAGCAAGCAGCAGTGAGGCAACCATGACAATGGACCATAAAGTTCAGTTGAGAAATGCTTTAAACTGAAACATGTAGTGAGTCATCAACGGGGACAAAGGAAAAATTCTACCCCTTGCTGATAGAAGGGGCTGTATAGTGGGTTGACCATCTGGATGCCAGGTGCCCACCAAAATGGCTCTGTCACTCCTCTCCTCTGCTGAACAGGGAAGAGAAAATATGGTGAAAATCTCCTGTGTTGAGATAAGGAATAGGAGAAATCTCAGCAATTACCATCTGAGTCAAAGCAGAGTCAGATTGGGGAAATTAATTTACTTTATTGGCAATCAAATCATAGTAAAGTAATAAGAAAGAAACCCAAATCTTCAAAAACCTTTCTGCCACTCATTCCTGCATTCCAGGCTCAGCTTCACTAACTGTGGTGCCTCTATAAAGCCATCACACCTATAGGCCAGGGCATCAGAGATGTTGCAGCGAGTGCCTGTATGTTTTGCAGTGTATCTAAAGGGCAGCAGGTTGAGAGCATGGTTTACTGGTGTCCAGAGAAGAAGGAGGGTTTTCTGGTGATGGGTTAGAGTTGATGGCAGAACTCATGGACAATCAGAAAAATACTGGAGAGCATGTCTGGACCCTGGCTGGCCCAAGGGGAGTTGACTACAGTCAGCAACTGCTGTCAGCTGGTACAAACTGCAATTTCAGCACCTCTTGTTTTCCAGAGCTGTAAAAAAATAACCATCACAAGGCACAAAATACAGACTCCACACCCCAGTCTGCAGGCCTCATGAGAGTGGTTGTAGGCAAACACTTAACCCCCAACACAGGGAGACATTTAATCAACCTCAATGACTTCATCAAGACTTTGGAGACTCTAATGGTTTTCATGGTTTGGAGCAATTTTCTGCTGAAGTGTTGAAAATAATCAGAGTAACTTTTGAGGAAATAACACAGTGAAAAAATGTTTTGTGGCACTCTGTACTTCCTCTTAACGCATGAAACAGAGAAGAAGTAAACATTGCTTAGAAGTGAGGAGTTTCATACAGAAGGAGGTTTTATTTTTGTATCAGTTTGTTCCACTTTAGCATATTTGAATTATTTACATTTGCTACTTTTTTTTTTTCTGTTGCCTGGAAACATTTAGTAAGTTGTTAGTGCCAGAGCATTAGCTGACTTAAGATTCAACTTGAATGAGCTCTAACACAAAAGCTTATAATCTATGTTTTCAAAATATCCCAGCAATATCAAATTAAAGGGCTTTGATCAACTAGAAAATAATTTTATCAGGATAACAGTATTGAATGTACTTTGACAGTAATATCAATTTTTTGTTCTTGACCTTGTATGCCTTGCTGAAGCAAAATTTCTCACCAAAACTATTATCCCTTTCTCTGAGAACCAGACTGATGATGTTGCATGTATTACTAGTCACTAATGCAATACAATTATTTTTTTAAATTGCTCTTTCAACTTTCAAATTTCTTTCCTGATTTTAATTTCAGAAAGCTGAGCAATCTGCTATGTGATACCAGCACTTTGACTCTGCAAGGTTGTGAACACTCCCTGAGTTATGCTGTTAACTCCTATTATGGTTTATGAAAGCATTTGACCCACACTGGTATTTCTGCTATACTTATACTATAAGAAATATTATAGCAGACCATGGTGCACCTTCACACTGAAATCATCCAGTGTGAACTTGCACCATGTCAGGCACATCTGTGCCTGATATCTGTGAAGAGTTCACATCTAGCATCCTAGAGTAAATATTGCAGCAGCACTTATAAATGCCTGGTTAGCATGTGGGAATCTACAAGAGGTATTCCTAAGTCAAAAGCATGATAATTGAAATGACTTGAGTATATGAAATTACTTCCAGGAGAATTCATGTTAGTGATCAGTTACTACCTACCTGTAAATGTTTCTATTACTTATGGGACTGTTTGAAACATATTGATAGCTCACCTCACAATATACACCACTGCTCGTAGGTGAAAGAATATTAAAAGGTTCACAATATCACAGAATCCACACTATTTAGTTTTAAGTCATTTTGTTTTATAATATTTAGTGCCTAATGTCCCAACTATATTGTAACTCATAAGCCTTCACTACTTCTTCTCCAAGGTGTTTCTCTAACTAAATGAGCTACCAGAATGAGCTTCCTGAAGTTCAAGTTGAACAAGCAGGATATTCAACAATTGTTCTGATAGATGTTAATTGATTGAGATGGAAAGTGATGCTGAGAACTGTCTGACATCTCATTTTAAACACAGTTGCACATGTATTTAATGTCTCAGTTCATCTGAGACCCCACACCTCTCCATTCTGAGCATGATCATATATATAGACTGTACCTGGTTTTGAATTTAGAGGAAAATCTTGGAAAAAACCAGAAAGGCCACATGCAGTAATAGGGAACAAAGAGGCAGCAGCAGGGAAAAGACTGATGGCAATTATTGGGAAAGAGCCTGCATCCTGCACAATGGTACTATTCATATATATAAATCATGGGCTCATGTGTTTTTCTGGATCTGGCCTAACTGCACAACTAGATTTCTTTCAAGCCACAAGTAAGTGCAAGAAAAAGCAGAATACAAGCATAGATTTTTTTTGGTGGAGGGTGTAGTTCAGGCCCACAAAGAGAAAGTCATGGACTGTAAATAAAGGAAAGCTGCACAAGACCTGGAAAAAAGAAGAGAGTAGAATGCCACTTTGCACAGCAGTACTTTAGTATTTAGAACTGAATATGCTTTTTTGGTGAGTTTGAAGGTTCATTTTCTGCCTTCTGTTAATCTTTGGTTGTATTTTAAGAGAAGGGGACTAGATGTGGACTAAAGTCCTTCTGAGGTAAAGAGCAAGGCTATACTTTGGTCTCTGAGAAGGATGCCTACTGTTTCAGTGCAGAGTAAGGTTTTGAAAGCTTCTGTAAGAGTGCATTATGAAACCCTGAATTGGTATTGGATGGTGACTGTGAAAGATATCAAGACTGTGGAGTGTGGTAACAGATTACTGAATATCCTGAGTGCTGTTCAGTGCAGAACTAAAACGCATGTGGGTCACAGCAGATCCCTGTGAGGTCTGAACAGTGTTAATATGCAGAAGGCAGAATACAGCCTGTTCATCTGCTGGATCACAGATCCTACTACCTTGCTTAATCTGTTCTTTTGTCAGACAGCCAACTGGCAGTCTAAACTCTGAGCCATATATATTCTTACTTTTAGTGTTTGTATGTTGCATAATAAAAATATGAGAGGTGTGAAAATAAAATTGCAGCTTGGTCAGCTTCATTTTGAAGCAGATCATTGGAGTGGAAAATCAGTGGCTATTCTACAGCCCGTGTATTTTCCTCTACACAGATATGCACAGAAATAGAAAAAGTTTCTATTAAATGATGATGATACATTAATGTCATATAAAGATGTGGTGAAACAGGAAGATAATTGGATTAATGAGTAAAATACAGTATTTAAACCCTAAGATCTAACAAATATGACACGGTGCCTTATCTAATGAGTGTAAGTAGAATCTCTCATGAGATTGGAGAACACAGTACTTTCTACTGCATAATCTTCCATTCCCATCCCAACCACACAGCCATAATCATAAATCATTCATGACAAAAATCAGTGATCTTAGTTTTCCTGAAAGCTTCTGTTCACTGTTCCTAGGAATTGTTTTTTATCTTTTCTCAAGAGGGTATTTGGAATTTAAGCTCCCTCTCTCTACTTGTTTACGTACAGTGCTGTTCATCTGCCAAATGACCATGGTGCCAAGTTCCTGCTTGACATTTATGGAACATTTTCCATTCAGCCCCTTGAGAATACATGTTTTGGCCTTTCCAAAGCCAGCAAATTGTCAACGCTTATGAAGTGGCATGGCCTAGGCTGAAGTGGACAGAAAGGTAATCGGAATCTCTCTCATTTTTTTGTGGCTACAACGTGACACAAACTATGGACTTACTATGATAGCTTTTGAAAGAAAAAGTATGAGGGGAGACGTCTCTTTTTATGATTCTGTATTTGAATAAAATTTCTCTAATTGCATGGGTAGAGCAATAATGTTTTTTAGTACATATTATATCCTATAGCAGACTGTTACAAGAAAAGGAAAAATGTGCATCAGCAGGCCAGGCTTGTGAAAGATTGTGTAATTTTGCTCCAGTAAAACTGGCTTTTCACAATCTATTATATGGTAAGTCAATATGAAGTCAACAGACCTCATTTAAAAAATGGGAATCCTTACTGCAGTCACTTTCCAAACAAGGTACCTGATGGCTTTTGCCATCAATTCTACTAACTGACAGTTTCTTAAAACCTTTTATTGTGTTACCTGGAGGCAAGCTAATGACAACCACCACCATCACTGAGAAAATACTGATTTTTCTAGGATATCCTGTCTTTGTTCTGCAAATAGTGAATAAGAGTTTATGTCACGGTGAGAAGAAAATGTTGTGATTAAG
Organism: Sterrhoptilus dennistouni; assembly: GCA_013397095.1. Taxonomy (NCBI): domain Eukaryota; kingdom Metazoa; phylum Chordata; class Aves; order Passeriformes; family Zosteropidae; genus Sterrhoptilus; species Sterrhoptilus dennistouni. The sequence continues at coordinate 266,794 of VWZU01006245.1, read as the reverse complement.
TCTAGAATCTGTGTTCTCTTAACCTTTCAGTACTCAGTTTTTACATTAAATGAAAAAATATAGAACACTCTGTTAAAACACAGCAATAGGTCATGTTGTACTTTGTTAATCTGGCCAGCATTCTTTCATTACAGAATGAGAAGACGAATAAACATAGAGGGCTTAACCAGACAGAGGCTTTAAATCTATTAATTCATCTTTATGTGCCTAGCTTTTGCACATCCTCCTTTGGAACAGAATAGTCAGTCTGTTAGGTCTCTGAGGACCAGCTTTTACATACATGTGTGCTGACAAGTGAATCCCATTCCTTCTTGTAAATTAGTAACAGGGAGAGACAGGGCAAGAAGAGCCACAGCAAACATCTATTAGGATAGACAGCCTTGTAGCTGCTCAATAAGAAGTGAAAACTGGTTGGTCAAAGCTAGAATAGGTAGGACAACGAGCTGTTGCTGAGCTGCCAAAATGTGACATACTTCTTTAGAGTAGAGAGGATAGGGGCAGGGAGATGATTTTGCTGGAGGTGTTTCCCAGTAATAAGAATGGGAGGCTCATCTTAATTCCAGGACTATTGGACTGTCCTAGGCTGCCTCCAGCTCACTCCCAACCCTCCTGTTCTTGCCTGCACCAGGTTTGTCCAGATGCACAGCATCACAGTCCTTTTCCACTTGAATGCTGGCAGGCCTGTGGGAGAGTCTTTATCTGGTACACTCCAAAGGTGAGCTCACACCTGCCAGTACAGCTCTTTCCTTGTGCATTCCCATGGTCTTCAGCAGTTGCCTCACTGGAGAGCCCATGTTTAGTCCTCCTTGAGAAACCACAATAATGTAGTGCTATAGCAGATAGAAATAGTGTGGCTAGTTTGGTCACATCAAACCAGAAGGAAAGAATAGGGTTCTCATGCAAGGGTCTGACTCCACCATCACAGCACAGAGTCTTTGGTGATGCTCCCAGTGCCCATCTCTTATCTGGAAAAGTGCTTGAGTTTGAGATGCAGCACAGTCAGCTGAGCAGTCTGGAAATTACATCTTGTCACACTGTCTACAGTCTCCTGGATGGTGCTAATTTACATAATCTACAACAACGTTTGCCTCCTTACAATATCATGGATTACCCTGATGTCTGTAGCTACTGTCTGACAACTGACAGCTGCCTATTGACAGCTATTGACAGCTTCTGTGCTGCAGTGACCTCCTCTCTTGGGTGACTGGGTGGTATTTTAGCTCCCACATCAATTTTACAAGGTCTCCAGTAATTTCCTACAGTTTT
>VWZU01006245.1:242382-265517 GCA_013397095.1 Sterrhoptilus dennistouni | reverse complement strand
CTGAAAAGAGATAGATTTTTCTGAAGGTCTTTTTCTGGAATTGGTGTAGAGTAGGAACATAGTTCTCAGTGGTGGTGTATCATATAACATTTAGCTAATGCTCTGGGGCTATTTCTGGTAACTGCGACAGGAGTTACAGTGTCAGGGTAGGTCTATTATATGTTCTGACAAAATAACTAGTAGTCTGATGCAGTCCAGATGAATAACAGAGATTTGGATCCTTTCACCTCATTTAGGACACATATATTAAAGAATGAGCTCTGTGCTGAAGAGAGATTACATGGGGATTATGAAATGTAGAAACTGTAGTTGCAAAAAGCAGTTTTATTCAGCAGCAGATTACTGTCATTTTACTGCATGCTTATGAAAAATGGAGTTTCTAGTTAAACCCAGACTCCATTAACCTATGTAGAAATACACCATTTCAATTTTAAAAAAAAGTGGAAAAGCATTTACCAATTCATTTGAAATTCATATAATTTACATAGTGTCCTGAAGCTGTCTGCAGTCTCTTCAGAAATACCAACTTTGAGAGGCCCTTGCACTTGGCCAGCTATCTGATGAATAAGAGAAACCAATCAAGATAGTGGATAACTGATGTATGGAGGATGCAAATGTGCTATTCCATCCATAATGGGAAAAGAAATGTCTTAAGGCAGAGGTATATTAACATTACTTTTTTCAAATAAAGACACAGAAGAAAAACACGGCAACAGACTCACAAATGAACGAAGACATTTATTCCACTCATGTCATGGGAATTATGGATTTACGTGTTCTCTTGATGCTGTTCAGCAAAAAATCTGCTGCATTCTATTGATTAGTTCGTCCTGCACCAACTTGAGGGTAGTTAATTGTGTGTCTGCATAATTAAAATTGAATGATACAGATAGGTGTGAGCAATCTTGCCCCAAAACAGGCAACTGAAAAAAAAAATCACTAGAATCCTCTGATTTATTTTAAAATGTGAAGAATTTTAGGGCAAACAAACAAACAAACAAATAAATCCAAGCAGTAAAACAAAACACAAAATAAGATTTTGGACTGGGAAAATGAAACAAGAAGATAAATCTTCAATGGAATATTGATTTATTTTTTGATCTCACAAAAGGAGATTACACAGGGTAGAGAATATTTAACCAAGAAGACAGCAGAAAAGAAATGCACATCCACTAAATTTGTAAAGAAGCCACATTGACCTAGGCAGAATCATAAAAAAGACTGAAAATATCTTCCCTGATAAAAGGCATTCTAAGAGATGGACTGGGAAATATGTTTCATGGTTTTGTGATAATTTATTTTGATATGGGGAGTGAAAATGTCATTGTTTTTAGGAATCTCCTTTTTCTTCACCTGAATATGTTTACAGTAAAACAAGTTAAAATTTATTATATTTTGAAGATAAATCACCTCCGGGTCTTTTCAGGGAGCAAAAAAAATTTCCACCTTAATCTTCTTAAATTTTTCTCTATTTTTTCCGCCTTTTCCTAAGGCTGTTTACTCTACATGTTAGAGAGAAGAATAACAAAGAATTTTAAATAGGCGAGATCTATGCATGTCTCCTTAGAAGGCAGCTTCTTTTTTTGGCTTTTTTTTTTTTTTTTTTACGTTNTCTTTTTTTGGGTTTTTTTTTTTTTTTTTTTAATTCTCTTTTCTGACTATGGTAGTGTTCACCAGCAGAAAGGAGTTAAACAATACCCAAACAACTCAGGAGCTGTCTGTCAGTCGGGGCTAATCTTGAGGCAGAAGCAATAAGATGCTTCAGAACGAGGGAAGTCTTTCTGGCATTTATTTTGCTTCTCTGTATTTATCAATTGAGAATGACCGGGCCTGAATTATTAATAAATATGAATGGTTTACTGTGTGGTAAAATCAAAACCTATACAAAAGAAGGCAAATATATTTCAGAAGGTCCGGCTTCTGCATCTTCAACATGAGATCTCAAATGCTGTGGCTCCACAACAGGACAAGATGGTAGTCTGTGAGTGGCATTTGATACAAAGCTAAAAAGTCTTGAAAATAATTTTTAAAATGGCAGATAAAGGAAAAGGAGTTTTGATAACTCTGGTACTATTGTCGTGCCTAAGGTCCTTAGCCACATAGGAAAGGTTCTGGTTAGAGTAGATGTAACAGGAATCTGTTCTCAAAATAGAAACTGCTATAGAATGGCAAAATGATTTGATAGTGATGCTGAATTTCTACTCAATCATAAGCAAGGTTTTACATGTATTCTTTATGCTATACAAGTCTGGCTTTTCTTTTCTCATTTTTGCCTTGTCTTGTGGTATGAAATAGCTTCTCGTAACATAACCTGAGTGTCCTAAGTCTGCCAGGTTTATCATTTGCTGACATACATTCTGATTTTGACTAAGAAATTGGTATCTTAGCTTCAGTTTACATTACTGTTTTTTGCCCAATTTACCGACTTACACGTGATATCATAGACTCAAAAGTCAGCCTTTACTGGACGACTAAAATGACTCAGTTTGGGCCTGGGAGCCAGAGAGCTAAATATAGTACACAGCATTAGAGTCTGGTACAGCTGGGGAAAAAAATCCATTTGGAGACTTATAAAAGGTCAGTTTGGAACAGAGGTGCCTGGGGTGCAGAAACACTTGCACTGACAACTAACTTAATTCTGTTCTTATTTGAGAATTGGCGCAGCAGAGCTGCTGGAGACAGAAGAAAGTATAGGAAGGTAAGACAAGGAGAGAAAACAACAGACATAGAAAAGGTTTGAACTGGTTATTCCAAAAATGAATGCAGGATGTAGGCTATCAAGTATCCATTTCTGTGAGAAAGTGGTGTTGTGGCACTGGAAATATCTTGTTGAATGTGTACAAACACAGCATACTCTGTGCAAATTCTTTATTGAAACAATGATCAATGTACAAGCTACATCACATTTCATTTTGCCACTTCAGCATGAACTTTTCTCTTTGTGGTTTACGGCCGTGAGCTATAAAATCATAACAGTTATTTAAATCAAAATACAGCAACTGCTTCTCAAAAGAAAACATTCATATTTGTCTTACATTTCTTGTAAAATCAAAAAGGATTTCATAATAAATGAAATGTAACTTACAATACTTTAGTGCAAGCATTTCCTTTGCATCTAAGAAGCTTTCAGTTGTCCCACTACATATGGCATACTTAAGAGGCCAACTCTTAAAGTAGCATGCTGCCAAGATATCCCATGAGAACATTGAAAAACTGACACTGTTAACACTTTCTAGAATTAGTTAATCTGACCAAACTGAAAGTCAGAAAGCCCTGGTTATGTGTTACAGTACTTTTGTCAAAAGGTAACTGCAAATCAAGGAACTGACGTAGTATCTACATTAGAAGAAAACAGGCACTGATTTAAAAAATCAACATCTGCTCGTATATGCCATTTCGCAAGTCTTATGATTATACAGTAATTTTTAAGCACAGGAGTGTACTTCTCTGCCTTACCAAGTACCAACAAACCTGCACAAAAATGCTGGTCTATGGGTTCTTTTAACTTTTTTTTATATGACAGACAAAACCTGAAGGGTAGGTTTCATCACAAACATGCTCAAATCAGAGAACAAAAAAAAGATCAGCAGTAAACAAATACTGCTCAAAAAGAAAATGTTGAGAAAATAGTGAACACTACGTTTAAGTGGTTTGATTAGTATGGTCTTACATTTACCAAAAAAAGAATGTGTAAAATTCAAATCCAAAACCGATTTCTTCTGCTGCAGAAATCTAGTCATCTTTCATGAAGTTTGGCAAAAATGTTTGAAAATGGTGTAAATATATTGTGCAAATTTCTTTTCCTTATTAAGCCTGGCTTGGTGTTCCTTAGCTGTTGGAATGCAATTTCAGTTAGACTTGATTTTCCAGATTCTGAGTGTTTTAAAATAAATAGAAAAATGTAATGAAAAGTGTGCATAGTCCAATGACAGGAACAGATTAATGCCCCTGAAGTGCTTAAGGTGCATGAAAATATATAACAATGCAAACGTTAGTGTTTTCTTAGAGCCATTATTAATTTTATGTTTGTTAATTGTGGTTTTGGACCATAAAGTAGCCATTTGCTAAGAAATACTGCAAGACACAATTGCATACTTTATAATAGCACAGCCAGAACATTTGGAACAGGAAAGACAGGTTTGGGTCTTGCTTCCCTTCTGTCTTCCACAAAGGAAGTTCCCGAAAGTGTATGAAAAGCTTTAGGCTTAGAAGTGTCATACAATGGATGCATAAGACACTGAGCAGCAGACACAAAACCACCAAAAAAAATCACATAAACCAGAACCATTGGTTCTGTATAAAATCTGTATTTTCTTCATCTACATTGCTGTTTAGTTTTTATTCCAATAATAACACAAAGCTAAATGCCCAGACTGGTTGGAGCAGTTCTACCTGTGAACTTTCAGTTCTGAGTGACTCCAGCTGTAGAAAATTCAGGGTTCCCTTTGACCTTGCAACAGCAGGAACCCAGCACTCCATGTATTGCATGTATCTAATCCAAGTACCTTTTGCTTATATATGGTTTGTAATGTGCATTTGTGTGTACTTCAAGTGTGCCCTTTGTGGGCAACCTCTAGGGAAAAACATCATTTGTATCTTCAAGGAAGTTTACACAGCGATAGTGAAGAAATCTATGGGGATTGTTTGCTCTCAAATGTTTCTCAATAAATAAATAATAAAGAGGCTGGAGGACATCCTGAGAGAAGCAGTCAGGGTCAGAACACCATAGAAATACATTAAGGGGTCTGATCTCTATTGTCAAAAACTTCATTGTTTAAAAAGATTAAAATTAAAATACTGTAATAAATATTTTTACAACTTAAAAAAAATTTAAAGTGTAATTTAAATGTTATTTTTATGCTTTCAAGGAGAACATCCTTGCTTACTTGTGCAGTCTCAGTTGGGTACCAGGAAGGTAGCTTTAGAATGCATGGGCATTGTTTGTGAATGCTGGAAAGGCAGAAACATCAATGTATCTCTTCTCAGGAGGTTAAGGTGAATTAAAGGAGTGTAGTGCAAGTTCTTGCTTTTGTTTCTGCCCTTGTCTTTTTTCATATCAGAAGCAAATCAAGTAACTTGAAAAAATGATGTGGACACTAAACAGAAAAGTCCTTTGGATTCAGACAAAAGTTACCAATTTGCATCATACTATTGTCAATCACACTGGTCAGAAGTGAGGTTCTTCATGGTATTCTCTTCAACTAACTCCCGTTTTACATTTATATTGCTTCACTGGAACTCAAATATTTCCAGTCACATTCCTAAAAGGGACTTTGCCCTTGCATGTTTCCTTTTGGGCATGTGCAAATGCAGTTTGTATAGAAACCTGCCACTGTGGTGAGCACAAAAAAAAAAAAGAGACGCCTGAATGCTGCCATTTCTTACAAGTTGGTCGTAAAATCTAAAGACCATTATTAAACATGTAATTTTGTTTTAATAACCACAGAAAGATAAATATGGAGCCTTCTCTGCATCACTTATGTAAGTATGGGGTATTCCTGTATTGCACTGCTGGTGAGGCTCTGCATTTTAACATGAGGAAGTTGACATAAACCTCAGTTTATTATCAAAGGTTTTTTAATGTACCTGGAACATTGACTTTCTGTAGTCTTAAATACCTGTGCAGTTAATATAACTGATTGCCTCCAACAGACACCTTATGGAGATGTGGCTGCTTCATTAAAATGTCCAGAGAGCCATCCATGCATCATCTCTCCACAGACCTAAGAGACATTTTTTTTTCTACAATATACTTGAATCCAGATTTATTTTAAGTATCTATATTTATACTACAATCCTTCTTAAACACTATAAGGTCATAGATTGTTCATTAGTTCCAAACTAAATGAGTCAGGTAATTAAGTAATATGCTATTAACCCTACACAAACTCCTTCTAAGTGCTTTCTTTCCAGACTCACTGCAGAGAAGGTACTTTTTATTGTCTATTTGCAAGACAAATAATCACTTCCCTTCCACTCCTGGCATTTCCTGGCAGAAATGTTGATTCTTTTTAATGCCACAATTGCTGTGATCATTAAAGCTTTACTAGGGTAGAGTCACATGTACTTGAGCAGTGAACATCCTACATGTAGGAGGTTCCCAAAATCTCAATGTAATTATATCACATTTAACAGTTTGCATGACTGTCTTTGTAATTTTATAGGACACATGGTTATTATTTTTTTTTTCAGTTCGGATACAAGACTCTCAAAGTGATGCTTATATATGAATTTAGGCTTGATATTCAGAATATATGAATTTGCTCAAAATTCAGAAGCCAAATAAAAGGGTGTTTTGCCATTTCAGCCTTATCATCAACTGATGACTGGCATTTGCAGGACTGTTATGGAACCTGTATATCTTCTGGTAAGGGGGTACATAGTTACTGCTTCCAAATTACTTCAAAACAAAACATCTTACATATTTGCAGCTGTTTTGCATATAAAATTCTGGCAACATAGAAAATGCTCAAATGTATGCAAAAAAACCCTGCAGAGCTGTTGGACTGCAACTTTCTGTAAGATGTTTACGGGCTTTCCCATCTGTAATATACACCTCAAACTTGTTTCTTCATGCAAAACAAATGATTGTTGGCATCTTCATTTCATAAAAAAGGGAAAACTATTTCCCATGTGGCTAAGCAGCGTGGTCTCAAATGAAATGGAAACATTTTAACTTTCTTTAATAGCCCTCTAAATCACAATGCAGCTGAGCAAACAGCCTTGTAAATGGGATCTATTAGGATTTTATTTGGCTACTGGAGTGCTGCCTCTTGGGCAGTATTTCAAATTCAGAAGTTAATATTTGCAAAAATGCAATAGATGGAAATAACGAGAGTGAAGGAGGAAAATGGAAACCAGTTTTATGTTTAGTAAGTTCAAGTGTCCTACATCACACCAGTGACTTCCAGGAGGCCACTACAGGTGACTCCAACCTAGAAAATGCTGAGGTAAATGTTTCCTGGAAATACTCCTAATCAAAAAGAGCAATTAATATTAATGTAATAGCAATTACTCTGCCATACATCATGGTAAACTAAACTCAAACTGAGAAGAAAGTGCCAAATAATCCACTTACATGCTTTTGCTATGATAGTCTCCAGGTAAGGCTTAGCGGCAAGTACAATATGTATTTTTAAAAGAGCTCCACCTGATTTTCCTGCAATGCATAGATTCAGGAGTAACTGTCATACATGGCTTTCATATATAACACATGTATTTTTGTCATTTGCCAATGCTGTGTCATCAGAACTGAGTTCAGCAGAAGGCTCAGGAGGGGGCTCTGCAGGAAGTGCTGGTGTTTGAGGAGTGTCTTCTTCCTTGGTGTCCAACTGCACGCCTTCCTGTGACTGACCATCCATGCAGTCCTTTTTGGACAGTGGGTGAACTGACACTTTTATTGCAATCTGTTGAGGTGGCTCATGCAATGATGATGCATCTGAGTCAGCTGTGGGAGATTCACTGCGTGTCAAAGCATTTGGGATCATATAAAGCTCATCTGTTTCAGTGGTTTCATGGCCTTCTGCTGCCTGCCGTACAAAATTCTGCCCTTGCTCCTCCAAACCAACAACCTCCATGATTTCTTCCATTATAGTCCTGCAGTTCATGATGAGAGGTGGCAAAGGTACGCTCCGAGCAAGCTCTTCAATGTAGCGAGCAAATTCCATGGTCTTGAACTGTGTTACTTTGGCAAGCTCGAGCGTTTTGGCGGATGTGATAATTGGGATACGCTTTGCAATCTCAAAGGCCTTCTGAAGTTTCTCTGCCCCTTCTGTTCTGAAGAATTCATTGATTGCTTTCTCGGTTTTCTTCAGATGACTGCTCATCATACATAACCGAGTAATGTTCAGTATCATAACAACGGTAAAAGCCACAAGGCAGACAATCATGTAATAGATTCCCATATCTCCAGAGGTGAAAACAACTCTCAGTGTCACAGTATTGTTAACACTGCCATACGTATTAGATGCCACACACGTGTATTTACCTCTGTCTTCAAATGACACGCGGGTAATGTTTAGTAGCCCATTGTCAAGAAACCACCATTTTCCTGTTGAGAGGAAACAGAGTAACTTAGAAGTATTTTGTCACACGATCAGCATAGTCTTAAACATCAGCTTTATTAAACTGGCTTCAGGTTTTTGAAGAAGGAAATAATGTTCACAAGAAGGGAAAGAATTTACCATCATAAAGGCCTGAGATCCTAGCCGTGTTACTATCAAATCCCTGACATCAACTCTGGATAGTCAGAGCATGCCCTAAAAGGGTCTCATAAAAAATGCTAATATGCATCACATCTATCTCAATCTTGTGGTCAGTTAAGTTACGAAGATAGGACTACTCCAGAGAGCCTCCCAAACACAGGTCACACTTCCTCAAAGAACAGGATCAATGGGATTGTGAGGCAGAAAAACCTACTAAGCCCTCCTTGTTTTGTTCCCTGTCAATGTATTTGCTTACAAATGAGTTATTTTTGGTGCTATGTTACAGTATCTCATATAATTCTGTTAATGTAAACTTTAAAAACCCTAACATTTCAGACATAATATATTACATTGCCTGTCCTCTGAGGTGCTGAGAAACTGATTTTGAAATATAATTTTAAAGAGAAGGAAGTAGGATAGGAGGAGAAAAATAGATCGGAAGGAGAAGAGCTATGACAGGGTTTTGGTTTTACCTTGTTTGTCAGGAAGAACCACTACACACCACAAAAGAACTTCTTTTACCTTTAAAAGTAATTTCTATCAATGTAATATAATTGATAACTTTGTCCTCTGCATGGACATATACATTTCATATACATGAATGTTTCATATTCTTTGAACCTGGCACAGCAGAAGGATTTAGGTATGAAACTGCATTTGAAAGATGTTAAAAGCCATCACTCTTGTCACTGATTCAAGAATCACCTATTTACTGTATTTGCCACTATATATTGGTAATTAATTAAGATTTTTAGTTCCTCAAGTAAGCTTCATTTTTATTCAAATATAACTACATTATTTAAGAGCTGAGGATGTATATTTTTTCTTTAATTGGTGTGATATAACTTCTTAAATTGCAACTTTACTATAAAAAAACATAAAAAACTCCAACAGGAAAGCCTGGTGCCAATTATTTCCTTCATGTAAACCCAATCTTGGAAGTGTTCATATGGTGGGGAACAGCCAAAAAGTGGAATGCCTCTGTGCCTTCTGAATGCTTCATAGAGGAAGATGCCAGATGATTTCCTTTTGAAGCAATAACCAAGGCTGATACAAGCCAACAAGATCAGCTAGTACATACTTCTGCTCAGGGGAAGACTCAACTGTTTTAAATCTCTGTAACTCAATCCCAAGCCATTCCTGACAGATACGTGCTGAACGTAATAGAGGAATTTCAATAACCTTCCACAAAAACCAATGTCAAGTGTTCACCTGTCTTTACAATCAGTCTTTTTTTCCTTAAACCTAACCTAACCAATTGCTATTCAAATCTACTAAGGCAGCTGAAAAAGACACAGAACCAGTGATCAGAAAACTAAACCTGCACAAAATCCCTGTGCAATCATTTAAATCGCAAGGTGAGATTGCAGTCCTGCCACAGGTTGGTGCATACTTCGCTTCTACATTTATTTTATCCTTTTCACAGTAGTTCTTTAATGCTTAGAAAGACTGTTCTATTTTTCCCCCTTAATTCTTTCAAGGAAGGAACTGTGGGCAATTCTGAAACTCATTAGTCAAAACCCCCTTTAGTTCAGAGTAGTTATGGGCTTTTACCATATTCAAAGTTTTTTTAATTAAACATGGCTTACCCAAATTGGTTTTTTACATTATCTCCCGTAGTAACCAATGTAGAAAGTATTCCCACAAGATCCCTGCCTTAGTTCATGTGTACAGGCAGCTCTTAATTACATCTTTTTATCCTCTTACTTGGAAGTTTTAACTTAACTGAAACAATATTTTTTAACCTAGCATAATTCTTGAAAACAGCTGAATCATTTTGCCTGCAATTAAAAAATGCAGAATAAATAAAAGCTCAATATAAATCAGATCTTCACATTAAAAAAAAATAAATCAGCCCAACCTGCTAAAGTAAGGCAAATCCAGAGGAAAACTCCTTTAAAGAGGAAACGTTAGCATCCTTAACAGATGACACTTCTTCCTCCATCTCCAGCATAACAAAAAATGCAGAGTATTTGCTGCTCAGTATTTCTTTGAATTGGAATGCTGGTCCTTTCTGCAAAGTAGGTTTCTGTTAATCGCGAAATAACAAGATGCCTTGTGATGTATCCTGGCTCCAGGTGTTCTAAATGACACAATGCCATTTAACTGTGACTCAGTGACTGGGTCTATGCCAGTGGATCCTGACAGACATATTGACCCACATAAGAGAACAATGATTAGAAAAGGTATCATTGCTGGGTTTTGATAACAATTCAATGTCATACTTAACACCACATAGAAAGGTCTCAAGCTAGGAAACATTTCTTACAGAAAGACAGTCTCTTAAAGGAGGTATTGCACTGTTGAAATTCTAAATTAAAGTGATGTTTTCTTAATACTACATCTGCACTTTTTACTGATTTGGTCAGTTTTTGGTCAGATAAGTTTTTCGCTTATCTACCTAAATGTTTGTTTTAGCTACCTCTCTCAGCTGACTACACAAAGACCTAAATTTAGATGCCTAACTAAAGGGGAAATTTTCTGTTAGTGAACCTTAGCAAAACACTCCAGCACACTAATTGCTGTATATTGCCACAACCACACAAATCATGTTTGAAAGTCTGCTTGGTAGCTCAATTAGTTCCTTTCTCTAGCTTTACCCAGAAAATGATAGCATGCTGTACTGTAAAACATAACCAGTTATGCAGTAAGCTCTTACAGATACACACTGCTCTTTGACATCAAGCTGGGTCAATCATTACACCCGTCACAGCAGAGTTCTCTGTCAGGTCAGCCATTAGTTAGGCATGCTGTCTTACAACTAAGAGTTTATTTCATCATGCAGTGAACAAAGCAGTCACTATGGAAGGATTACATGAGGAAAACACCTTTCATATACCCACACTCCCCTCAAACACTCCCTAGAAGTGTAACTAGGATTATCACCCAAACCTTCCATTTAAGGAAAATAAGCTCATGTGTAATTATGGTCTCTGGCAAATGCCACTGAAGAGTCTTAACTAAAGCCAGGAAGGCTCAAATTTGGCCTGTCCTTCTGACTGCTGCCCTATATAGGTTTTGCACTTGGTTGTTCAGGGCATCTCCTGTTTCTCACACTACCATGGCACTGCACATGAAGACAGCAAGCATATCAGGGAGTTAGTTGTGTTGAGCTCACACCAACAAATTATTCTCATATGTCATGAGAATCCTCCTTTGAGTTGGGAAACAGGTTTTTAATCTTTTTGTGGTGCCAGAGAAGAAGAAAGGAGGACAGAATGAGAAACAGGATCAGACCCAGTCTTACAATGAAAAGAGGCCTGTCTACACCTTCTATTAATTGCTTCAGCTTCTTGCTATGCATTGCTATAAATAACACATAAAAAGTTACTGTTTTCTTCCCAGGTACATAAAAAATTTATAACTGCCACCAGGCTTTCATTTTCACACAGGAAAATACCACAGCAGCCAGGCCATTAAATTCAGGTTATTTGTCAACAGGCTGAAATCAGAAGTGTCTCTGGACAGGCTATATCAGTGCTATCACTAAGCTCTTACCTTTATTCTCCTCCTCTTGGAGCAGGCGGCCGTTGGAATTGTACCACCTGTAACGTGGACTGGGACTCCCCTGGACATTGCAGTCGATCAAGGCACTGTGGCCCTCCTTGACTATGATGTGGTCGATGCGGGAGATGACCACAGGTGCAGCCCCCGTGTGTGTGTCAGTGCGGTTCAAAGTGCTGTTACTCACATCCTCAGCAGTGCTCAAAGCTGCTAATAAGATGACAAGGCGTGTGGTAGGCAGAAAGTACAAAAAGTGGCGGCTGTTCAGTATGTCCATTTTCCTTCAGTGATGTACACGACTGGCAGGGAACTGGTTCTGTTGAATGCAGGTCCTTGAGGTGGGCAGGTCTACTTTGATCTGTGCAATTTTATGTTTAAAATATCCTATAAAATAAATAAATAAGTACAGTGAGACGGCATATATAAACAATCCATTAGATATGCTCTTTTAAAATAGTGACACATCCATTAATGCATTTCACAATCATCAGCACAGTGTCTTGTCTAAATGCTAATGTTATCACAGTACTTATCCTTACTGGAAAAAGATGCATACATTTTCCTGACAATGGTGTTGTTCAAAGTGACAGGCGTAGGAGAAGCTTTTATCACCTAGACACTTAGCAGCAGTTTAGCTACAGTAGCAGGTACCGTTTTATGCCAAAAGTTCAACAGATTTTTTAGATTTTTTTTTAAATTTTTTTAAACATTTGCAAAATCAACAGCAATATAGAGGTGCAGCACATTAAAAGCTGTCACTACCAGTTTGGTGCTGCAACTCTATCACATGCAGGGTCTTAGATGAACTGTAAAACATGGTGTAAGAAAGAACAATTCCAGGAAGGGCTTTTGGATCTAATGTGGGAATTCTTGATATACGCATTTTTTCCCAAACACAGCAGCACACAGAGCAAAACTTATCAGACTATTCACTTTTCTTAAGCTACTGCTATCTAAGATAAAACATAGCATGGAAGACTATTCTTAAAAGAGGGTATTTCATGCTTGATAAAATAATTTCAGTGTTGTTATTTTTAGAGCAGATTCCTTAAGAAGAGTACTTGCTAGTGACATAATTATGGTTAATGTTCCTTTGAGATACAAATGAAGTTAGGACTTTTCCATTTCTTATATGGCATTAAGTATTTTGCCTGTGTACTTTTTGCAGACTCTCCCTCAGTATTTTCCCTCAACAAATCACCCACAATGAGGCCTTTCTGAGGCAGTGATTTCAGTTTCTGGACAGAGGCGGAGGGGTTACAAATGTGCTTTCTATTGGCCTCATTATGCTCCCAGTGAACACAATTGGCATTCAGTACTGACTGAGGGCACAGTGTGGGCCTCAAAATGAGCACCTTGGAAAATTTCACTCAAGAGCCTAAAGGCCACAAATCATGTTAAAATCACAGAGGGTCCAACTATACTGTATCTACTCACGTGTTCCTAAGGTAAATAACTGAACCTTAGTGAAATTTATTAGATAGAGGAATCTATCTGGAATCCAAATATAGGATTTGATGAATTAATTTGATGAATGAATGAACCTTCCTCAAATGAACATTTCCATTTCAAAAAAGTTTATGTTTTCTTAACTATACATTTGACCCATTGTAACTCATCTGCTTTAGCACACAAAATAACTGCTGACAAGATCAGTTCTCTAGATCAGTTTTATAAATAAAGGAGACACTAAAATAAAAAGAAGCAAACGAAAAATCCCCTTATTTTTCTCTGTATTCAGAAAGGAAAGAAAGCAACATTACGGTCTTTCACTGGTAATATTTGATTTTGGTTGTTCTGTTACGCATTCGCTCTTCTCTGTAAAGCAATGAACTTGCTTTCATACAAATAGATACAGGTGTTATTGAAAAAGCAAATTAATTCTTCCATTCTACAGGATGAATTATTACTAGAAATGAAAACCTATGTTTTTTTAAATAAACTGGTGGCATGATGTAGAGGTCTCTTTCAGCTTCAAGCCTGTCCTTGTTTTTTCTCTGCTTTTATTATTACTGTGGAAGTACTTTTGTCTTCAACAGACAGAATAATTTTGAACTTTAAATTAATATGCAAATCTCATTTGTCATATAGAGCTATATACACAATGACTTCAGAAATCTATTTCCAATTATGCAAAGCATGTAGAGTCTGTGCTTTTGAAGGTACACTCTGTCTGAGTCAGCAGTTTGGGGAAAAACCTTTAGTTCTGCCTATTCACTTCAGTAACTATTTACATCTCATTTCTACTACTCCATTAACCTTGGAGACTGACATTCTTCACGATTACACATATTCAGTCTATAAAATGTTTCTGTACAGTGTCACAGATCTGCATTGCACCATACAGAAAAGCCAAAATCACACTTCCTGGCAAAGAAGCAGGAACAGAGACTGGCTGGATTAAGACAATGGGAAGGGCAAAAGATAACAATATAAACTGATTAAGCTTTGTGTTCTAATTACTGTCTGGGGCTTGTTATTACTGTATTTGGGTCTATCATATATTTTTACAGCAGAAAAATCAGTAGCAATCAAAAAAGGTGTTTATTGTAGAGAACAATTTGCATTCCAGAAAGAAATGAAATAGCATCTTCCCAGTGGCTGAACAGAAAACCTGTAAGGAAGGGACCAACAGTGTATTAGGAAGCTCAAGGTGGCTGATGGCCCCCACTGATTGCACACAGCACAGGAATGTGGGTGGAGGTTTGGAAGGTGTGGTGGCAGTAAGGTGTTGCCTATTCCGTGTGTTTACCTGTCTTGAACACAGAGCACATGGAAGCAGAAACTGTTCCTTTGTGTAGTGATAGCAAATGTGACAGGTCCACAGTATGGCCAAAGGGTCAATTGCTTGTCTGAAGGTAACAGTGACTCCCTCATTCTGGCCCAGAATGGAACCATAAATAGCAGCAGTAAATAGAGATGAATAATTTATGTCTACTGTGTAAGATTCTTACCTACTCCTTCTTCTTACTCCTGGGAATGTACTTTCTCATGTATGTTCCCCGAATGTAGAATATTAAGAAAACACTAAATACCTCTGTAGACACATTTTTATTTGAACTAACTACAGTTTGATGGCTAATATGAGGAATAATCAGGCAGTAGGTTTAAAGTAGAATGTTTGGAAATGAAGGTTGCTGCTTTCATATGCCATCCAGGGAAGTTCTTGAGTATGTTTGAGGAGACAGGGCGAGATCTCTTTGAAGAATGGTGTTTCAAGATACAAGTTTAGACAAATGTTCCCAGGGCAACTAGGAAGCAGTAGACAATCTTTCCTTTGGTGTGCATCCTGTCCAATGTTATCAGGAATTAAAAAGAGATGGAAGAAAGCAAAGAAGGTTTTCTTAGCCCCAACTGACACCAGAAAGTTACGTGGTGGCCATGCTGGGACCTGAATGTCCAGGACCTCTGCAAACCTCATGGGCATGACCAAGAATGCTAGATCAGGTTAGGAAAGCAGGAAGAAGCAGAGAGAAAACTGAAAGGGTAGAAAATGTGCTCATACCCGACGCTGATGCAAAGGAAGATTTGCTGAGAGTTCCTGTCCTCCTGCTTTGCCATAGGCACAAGAGCAGCCTGAGGATATCAGGGAACACAGATCTGGGAGCCAGCTGCTTAGCTAAACATAAGTGATATAACGAGTTATGGTTTAATCACACAACTAAATGGGGAGAAGACTGAGACCAAAATAGAACTGCTAGTGATATCTGGCAAAGGAAGAGAATCCAGAGTACTGGAGAAGTGGGTACAGTGCTATCACCCAGGATCTTGGCCATGGGAGGCAGCAATTAGCTGTGACCCATGATAAACTTGATGAAGGCAGCCAAAACTGTAACCTTTTAATCTGACCGAAGTCAGAGAAAACTGGATTGACTAGACTAAAACAAAGATTCCTGTAATGACTCCTCGAGACTGAGAGAAGGAATCCCGAGACCCGCTTTGTAGGAACAGATTGAGTCTCAGAGAATTTTTGCCATGAAAAGGTCAAACAAAAACAAACAGCTAATTTCTGGTCATGGAAAGAATATAATTGCCAAAGCATATGAACTACCTCTAAAATACTTACAAATAATAAAACTCTATATAATATAATTAATGTGGTTACATATACTTTTTTTTTTTAAACTTTTAAATCTGTGGTAAATGAAATGGAAAAAGAACACCCCTGGCTATTCTGAGCTATATTTTTCACCCAAAGCTGTGGGACAGGGACAAGCTTACCTCTGAAGATAGAGTGAAAGGAATCCCCAAACTCTCCTCCAGCACCTAGAACATGTGTACAGGAAACTGTCCTGCTGTATGGTATCTGGAACAACATTTACCACTCAAAATTGCTTGCCAGTGGTCCATAGATTAAATAGTTCTGGTTTTTAATTCCCCAACCCAAATGGCGCAAACTGAAAATAATAAAGTAACAGATTTACTGATTGTGACTTTAACTTCCAAGGAAAGACTTGTGCCACATGAGAACACATGAGAAGCTTTTCTTTTATGACAGCCAGCTCTAGCATGCTCTCTATGCATTTCTATCCAGAGAAGTCCCCTGAAATGCACTCCAGAAAAAGCAGAGCTGCAGCACAATAGTTTTACTCCTAATTAATGTAAAACATGGACAAAAAGCTGCAGTTACAACTTCTCTGTCTAAAATCAGGCATCAATCTAAACAGAAGACACATCTAGGACTGACTAGGAACATTAATCAGAGACGTGTTCTGACTGACCACTTATTTTTTCACATCATAGATGTATTTGCTTCCTATACTACTGCCACCAAAGAAAATGGGTGCAGGGTCATGGTTGTGAGTGTTGCATTTGTGCAGAACAACATGAGGACAGAGCACAAAAGAACAGAAAAGGAGGGCAATGATGCGTACCTTTTCCTGGCTTGCTCACATCAGTAAAACTGGCCTGTTCTTGTTCTTGGAATAATGTGTAATCCTATTAACTGTGAGGTTATTCAACTCATAAGTGAAGCACAAGAAGCCAGCTTACTCCATAATGCATAAATTGTGTTCCTATAGCTTTAACATCCCAGTGCTCTCTTCCTTGGCTTGTAAGTGACCAAGAAAATTAAATTACTTTAATTCTGGTTCTCACTTGTCTAAAAGAAGTATAAAGGCTGATGCTACAAAACAAAATCAAGGCTAGTTTTTTATTATTCAAAGACTACTTGCTACTTTTCCTGGTTTCCCTAGGCAATATCTTTTAAGAGTGGGCAAACGTTAACAGGTGTTAGTGAACCAAGAATGCAAATGAAGGAACTTATGCCACACAGGTGAGAAGCTCACTGCCAGTTCATAGGCTTATGATTGAGAACAACCTGCTGAAAAGGTCTAATTATTACAATCCACACATGCAGATGAAAAGAAATGTCACTCATTTACAACTAGCAAAAAATTTTTGACATATTTTTCTATTCATTTGTCAGCTGATAAAATATTAATGCTTGGTTCCAGAAGAGCTGCTCTGTTCATTCTCCTGGAGTGGGGGATTTCAGTCCTTCGTAGCTTCATGGCTTTCTGTTTCCCTGGGTATGTCAAACAGGTGACCTGCTGGTGATGTTTGTAAGATGAAGAGTTTCCTCTTGCACATCTAGACTGGGGACCAGCCCCCAGTTATATGCTTATTTATTCTGTTCAGCAGCCTTTAGCTGCCTGGGAACTTTAGGAAAGCTTCCAACAGGGCTGAGCCCTGGCCATGTGTGCTCAGCCAACTGGTGTCACACTTGCTGCCTTCAGCCACCTGATGGGAGGGTATAGAGAAGACATGGTTTCCTGAGAGATGTGCTGTGAAAGGACATGAGACAAGGGACACATGCTGCAACAACAGAAATGATGAAAATTTATGAAAAAAAATTTATGCAGGATGTCAGTCAAGCCCTGCAATAGGTTGCCCAGATGGCAATGCCCATCCTTTAAGAAGTTCAAAACTTCACTGAGCTGGCCCTGCTTCATAAAGCTGTTGAATCAGATGGCCTGCAGAGCCCCACCCTCAACCTAAAGAAACTCTAATACTGCAGAAACACAAATACAAGTATTGTCTTGGGGATGACAATGTGAAAAAATATGTCTGATCTTAAAAATTGCTATATAGGATGCTGGGAAATTTTCTTCATGATCTCCTTCATAATTTCTTGAGTAGCAGCGTTTTAGAATAATAAGAGAGGCTGAGAGTGTTGACTACAGCCTCAAAAAAAAGTATTCGGCCTTTTGCATCGTATTTACATGATACAAACAGTACATCTCCTCTTTACTATATAGAGAAGACTTATTTCCAGCCAAGGTAATTCTGAGCATCTTTGTTGCCCTCCACTGGATTTGCTTCACCCTGTCCACATCTTTCTTGTGCTGAGGACCCCAGACCTGGATGCAGTACTTTAGGTGGGGTCTCACAAGGGTAGAAGAGAGGGGGAGAATCATCTCCCTCAAGGTGATTGTCTCCATTTCTTGACACAGGATAAAATAAGGGCTGGGAATCTATGAAGATTCAAGAGAGACTGTATATAATTTACAAGTACAGATTCCTAGATTATGACAGTCTATGATGAATGTGAGGACTTAACTTCTGTATATGCATTATGCTCTGAGTGTGCGACTGGGGCAGTGAACAGGAAGGGCTGTCAGTATGGCAACCTGGAGACCTTTTCTAGCACTTTTATCTTAAAAAAATCATAACAAAGGAGCCTATAAATTAATTGTATGTTTTGCAGGCATTGGTCAGTTCTTACAGGCAAACATTTGTCAATCTGTTTTGTAAGGTGACAAATGATAAATAACAAAAAAAAAAAAAGAAAAAGAAAAAAGAAAAAAATGGAAAAATCAAGGGATATAGCTTCTTCCACCATTAATGGCAGAACCTGATCAAAACTTAGTCATTATCAGTTTTTGTCTTCTAAAACTACTTTGGTCTGAATGCACACGACACTGTAAGGGGTAACAAAGGAAAGAAGCATCATAAAGATAAAATAGTCTTAGTTTCAGGGTTCCATAGTGTAAGAAGACACTGCAGCAAAAGAGCAGCAAGCAATAAGGTGATTACATATTTTAGATGCGCAAATGAAAATTAATGTTATATCCAGACTTTTCATTTAGGGAGAGAAGCATATGCCTTTCTATTTGGCAGCTGTACAATGGTAGAGTTTTCATGTTGCCTTTATTAGTGTGTAAATCTTTTAGATGTTTTTGACTGTAAATTTCTCCTCAGTTTCTCTTTATCTACTTCATGTCTCTCTTTATTCTCTTTATCCAACTTCATGTCTCAATATTGCAAAACTAGCAAGCACATGGCATCCTAGAGCTTCACTTGAAATATTTGAATGGACCCATTGATTTAACCATGTCTTTGAATGGTTTGATGTGCACTCTCCTGATGTCAATGAACACTCAGAGATGCTAATCCATTAACCTAAAAAAGAATCAAGACTGTTGGCGGGTAATTATTGGAGAGGTTATTTAAACGAATGCCAAACCGCTGGAAAACCTCCTTTTGATGCCACAACTCCTGTAATTCCAGCATCTCTGCCGTATCAAATCAGCTTTTTGCAAAATACACTGAAACAAAAAAAGCACTCAGGCAACTTGGATAATTAACTTCTCATTAAAAAGTAGTCATTCAGATGTGCACTCTTATATGGACTGAGAAGTCTCAGTTTTCTTTCCATGCAGTATTTAATGACTGCAGCAAAAGCAAAGCTCTATATTTAGTGGAGAAGTTTGTTGTTTTTCATCAAGGCAGGCACTGTCGGGAAAATGTCCTACCGAGTTGTAGGTTACCCAGATCATAAAGCAAATTCAACACTATTGATAGTGGAGATTTTTCAAAGCCCAGCTTATGTTTGATTAGGTATAAATTATTTGAAGAATTTTATTCGTAGAAATAAAAACTTTGTTTATATAGATTATCTAATTTTACTCGGTGTTTATTTATTTGGAGGTTGTACAATTACCATTCAATATAGTTTTGTATACAAAGCTCTTATTCCAGAAATATTTGTATGGCTGTAAGAGTCCCTTGCTTAAGTCCTTGCAAACTTTCAGCATAGTTGCTGGTTTGCTGTTGCAGTAAATGCAAAGGCATCAATGCTTAAGAGTTCCCTCTGTTGAGAAAGGAGGAACAATGAAGATGCACAGAGAATCCCTCCCACACTTCCATGTACATCTGAGCTCTGCCTGGCCTCACCAACTTTTACATCTCTTTCATTTTCTTTATGCACCTTGTATCTTTTATTTATTCTAGCACTCTGTAAGCTTTATTCTGCCAACGGTTTAAATAACCAAAGTCAGCAAATGCAACAGATCTCATAGGCTCTTGGCAAGGTTTATGAGACTCTGCTAAGAACATAGCAATGCAGAATGTGGCCCAGTTCACTTCCTTCCACTTCCTCCTTTGAGATCTGCATGTCAAAGCTAACCTTCCCTTAAGCACATCTAGTGGGTTTCTTTTTCCAAAGGAAGGAATATTCCAGATGCAGGACATTTAAATATAACACAAATTTAAAAATTAAGTTTTGCTAAACAAAATATAAAGGACTTTGCAGGCTAAAAATTCTATTTTTACTATAAATTTTGAACAACTGAATGTTTTCAATGCACTGATACAGCTTATATTATGCTATTTTAACAAAAGTCTCCCATATTATTTGGAACATATAAGAAAAAAAATAGGAGAAAACAGATTTGAGTATGACTAATTCTTCCCTATCCCTATAGAACTGTAAGAGGGATCTAATTTTTAATGATTGGCTCTCATGTTTATTGGTTGCTGGGATACGGGGCAAAGAGGTTACACACAGATGCCATGATTAGGACAGGATTAACCTTGTCAGAGGGGGAATTTAAAGGAATCTAAGTGCTCATGACTGATTGCAATTGAAAGTGATTATTTCAGATTAAAGGTGTCTGCGCCTCTTTCCTCCACAAGTAACAAAGGGGACAGAAGATGAATTCAAACAAGTTTGCCCTGCACCACGCAGCAGCTTAAGTCTTGCTTGTACCCAAACGTGCTCAATTCAGCCCTCTCCCAAGCATGACTGATACTGCCATGTGTATGCAATCATTTAGCTGAAGGCCCTCAAAAGTTTACTAAAGAACCTCTAGAATTTCACACCTGTGTGCCAGTTAGATCTATGCCACATTGAAAAGTGTAACAGTAAAGACACATAACTTTCTCAGCATCCACTACTGTGTGTGTACTGCACAGTCACACACACAGGACTGGGAATAACAGACACACACTCCCAGCTGCAGTGCCCCGGCCCCTGTGTGACTTAGAAATAGCAAGAAGCTTTTCTTGGAATAAAACTCTCAGTGTGGCAGACCCATGTCAATTAAATATTAGGTCTGGTTATTCTTAATGCAATAAGAAATTCCTTCACATACAGTGGCCCTTTTCCAAAATAAAGTTATTTACATGCATCTGACAAATGCTCTAAAATGCTGCTATGGATGACTTTAAACACAGTAACTTGTGAAAAGTGATCACTTCTTCATTGTCTTGGAAATTATGTTTCTTAGGTGGGTTTGTATATGGGCAGAAATGCCACTGTTTTAATTGTCAAAACTAAATAACAAAATTAAGGCTACAGAGAGATATTTGCAAAAGCTCACAAGTCTGGATGAATGGATGGCAGCTCAAACTTGCAGGAATGAAAAATTCCAGGAAGCATTGAAGACCATGGTCTTATGCCAGTCTCCTGGTGACATTAAAACACAATCCAGGACATCCCAAAGTAGGATCATAAGCATTTGTGCCTGCAAAGACTTCTAGTAAAGATGCAATTTGCTGAGAGAGAAAGAAGACCTTGCTAGCAGAGCTTGGTACAGCTTGCTTTAGCTGCTGGCAAGCTCACTCTCCCTGTTGTAAATTGCATCCACATCTCACTGGTGCCTTACACCGGGCAAGAAGCTTAAACTGTAAAAGAAATACCAGCCCCACATTCCAAACTCTGTAAACAAGAACTGAAATGGAGAATTTTTTTTTTCCATTTAAATCATTCCCCAGAAGCCCCTGTCATTGTATCACAAATGTGACCCTCTGTTGGCTGGGTTTGGGTTTTGTTCCCCTGGTTAAAGCAATGAATGTGCTTTAGCCAGGTTCTGTGCCAACTCCATCCTCCTCCAAATTCGTGCAGGACCTGTCTAATTGCAGGGAGGCAAAGGGGACGGGGCAGGAAGGCAACTGGAATTGTATGACAGAGATCACTTCAGAACTCACTACCATACTCCCACCATGTGCTAAATGTTTTAAGAGTAACAGATTTTATCTCTGAACTTTATGAACCTTCAGGACAGGAAATACACAGTGGACACAAAACTTTTTTTGTTTGTTTGTTGTGGATGTTCTGCTGTTTGTCCATGCCTCTGAAAACTCCAAATTCTTCAGAGAAAAAAAAAAAAAAGTGCACAATGTGCACTCCAGCTGTATAAGCTGCACTCAGCATCAACTGATGTTGATATGCTGCAGTCTAAAAAAAATTTCTAGATTTCTAAAAAAAAGGATTTCTAGTACAGCAACCACAAGTATCTCAATGGTGCTGTTGCTAACTGTACACACTAAGCCAGACAAAGGATTCCTGCCTTGCAAAACATTGTCTCCACTGAAAAAAGATCTGCTGTATTTTGTCCTACTGCAGGGAAAAGAGGAACTCTTTTACAATACAACCTCTCTAAAGAACTAAAATGCTACATTCCCCGCCCCCCTTTAAATTTTTTGTCGTCTTCCTTTTGAAATAATTTTACAGTCCTTCAGACAAACATGCACCAATTGAGGTGGCAGGTAGGATCTTGCCACAGTTGGTATTTTTATTTTCCCAAGCAGGGTTATCAGGGCAGCTCCGTATAAGATGCTCCAATGTTACAAATGAAAGAGGGCTGTTTTAGGAAGTGTAGTCTCTTACAAGACTCTCCAGACAAATGCACTAGGACTGTGCCTGCTCAGTAGCACTCTGTGTTCTCTTAAGCTCCCTTGCCTGACACTGCTCGAATTGGCCCTGTTAACAAACAGGATTCAAAAGATTATTTCAAGACAACTCTCAAGCGTTTGATTCTAGTTGCCTCCAGTCACTTATGAAACTGAATTTTATCTTATGAGGCTATCCTGTGAAGTAAATGGGTAATTAAAACAAAATATCAGGAGGCATCCTTTATTTTAAATTGAAGGCAGCACAAGTTAACCTCTACGTGAAGCCAGCTCTACGGAGGAGTCTCCGCACTGAGGTGTCCCCTGGCATCCCCTCCCAGGGCGGGACAGCAGCGAGCATCCTTCTCGCCGGGCTGGGAAGCTCCTTGGGCTCATCGCCCTTATTTCTACCTAACGAAACCCACTCTCCTTTAAGACTCGGTGCTGATTTGGAATAATCTCCCGAACTTCCATGCCGAACAGAGCAGCACCGCCGCGCTCCCGTTGCTGGGGGCGATACCCGCTCCAGCG
>VWZU01006245.1:195462-241823 GCA_013397095.1 Sterrhoptilus dennistouni | reverse complement strand
GGCGAGGCTGCGAGCCCCTGTGCCCGCACCGGGCCGGCCGTGCCGAGCAGCCCGCACCGGCCGCCGCAGCCCTTGCAAGAGACCCCTGCAGGAGCGAGTGCTGCCGGAAAGGGGTAACAGCCCAGCACGCTTAGATAGCCTTAAGAACCAAAATGCTGCGCTTCAGAGAAATAGCACGCGTGCTTTCCCCCAAGGGCTTTATTCCTAGCGGAATTGCAGCACTCAGCTCCGGTTTAAGCTCGGTGCGAGGAGGTCCCAGCCCGCGGGGAGCTGAGGCTGCCTGTAGATGTCTGAGTGCTCTGTCTGCAGAGGGTAGAGCTGTCCTTTAACTTGAGCAAAACGGTTTGAATTTGGTTGGTGCTGTCTGTGCAGGCTGTGCAGCTGCCGAAATGGGGATTAGGATATCTGTGGATAGCTGCAGGCAGGAATCTGGCAGGGACCCGGTGTTTGCCTGGTGATGCTGTCCGGGCTTCCTCCCTGACCTTGTGGCATCACTAGAGGAGGATTGCAGAGCGACCTTCAGCTGAGTGGCAAGGCCAGTGGGTAAACCATGGAGACCTGTATTTCCAGATGTTTGTAGTACTTTTATAGCCGGGCTTGGACCTTGGTCTTAATGTCCTTTTCTGATTGCTTCCAGGGAGTGGTAGCTGAAGCTCCTCTGCTCATGGAGGAGTAATCAGATGAGAGAGCATGTGCTGCTGAAACTGCCGGAAAAGTTTGGGTTATGACTGCATTTGGTTGCAGAGGAAGATGTACGTGAAGTGCACTGTGGTATACATCAAAGCTAATCTCTGGTCTGCCCAGGGGGAACTGAAGAGGAATAGCAACAAAGGATTCGGGAAGAGGGAGGCAGACCCACTCCAGGGAGCTGGGCTTGCTATGTCAAGGACCTGGGCTCCTGGTTCCACCACCTTGCATGTGAGACTGGATGCATCCAGTGCTTGGGAGTGGTGCAGGCACTGGTGAGATCAGGCTGTTGACAGCCAGGGCTTCTTGTGTTCAGTGTCTCCAGAATGGAGAAAAATAAAAACAGTGGGGGAGATGCTTTTGGTGTTGTCGAACTTGGCAGCTGAGGGCGTAGGTCAAGGAGTGCTCTTGATGCCTTAAGCTTTAGCTTTCCTATTTGCAGATTCTGTGCTGCCTAGGGATGTAGTTCTGAGCCTCATATTAAGTGCTGGTAGGCTCTATTCACAGAGTAGGCAGACAAAACAAATCCTTTTCCTGCTGAGAACTAAGGACAACTTTCAGGCTCAAAAGCATAAACAAGGGTAGACTTAAGGGATGAACAAGAAGGATGAAGCCTCACAATCTGAAGCTGTAACTGGACAATTAAACCCCGATATGCAAATGGACCAAAACTTATAAAAATGTAAGATCTTGTGATGGGTCAGCCATTTTCATGACTATTCATAGTGGGCCCTGGGTGCAGCCTTGGTCAGGCTCCTGTCCTGCCCAAGGTGGATCCTGAAAGCCTTTCAATAAATACCTACTTTATTCTCTAGCTCTGTCCAGTCTCTGTTTCAGGTCAGCCTCCCAAGGCATCACTCTTCTTACCAGCTCTTCCAGCAAAGCATTTGCTTGGTGGAAGGAGCTGTTTAAGTCATAGGTCCTTGTTGACCACTGACTTGTGATTTGTGCTAGCTTGACCATACTAATTATGCACTTGTTTTTCCTTCTTCCTATCTTGAAGTACTGGTTTTGAACACAGTTGAGTGGAATTTATTTATCAGTTAATGATAGAGCAGTTAGATAGTTGAGTCCCAGTCTTACAAACTCCTTTAAGTCAGGTAACACTCTGCCACTGTCTGGATGCCTGCCAGATCTGTGTGTGATACAAGGCTGGATTTTTGTATTTGGAAAAGTCACACATCTTTCCTTCTGAAAGGGTCTATCCTTTCAGGCTCCTCAGGTTTCAGTGAACATAAGCCTGTGTTGCTGGAGCCAGCCACCACATTACTTGCTCCATACCCTTTCCTGGGAGATCACTATCACCTGGCAAGTGAGCATGTGGACTTAGTGAGGCATTTTTCCATCCCACCTTCCAACTGTACTTGCACCAGCTGAATGCAGTGGACTGGCCCACTGATTTGAGCAGGAACTACAAAAGGTCTTCTGGATGTGTACCCTAGCTCTGGTTAAGCTATAAAAGGCCCCCTAATTTATCTGAGTTTAAAGAATTATATAATATTATTATACATACATGAAAGTGCATGAATGATAAAATTGGCAATGTTCTTTTGTTTTTTGTTTATAATACCCGCTTTAGGTAAACCCTGACATTTTATACTTAGTGCTACAGTGGCCAGATTCTATTCCTGTAAAACTATAACATTGTTTGATTAAAGGCAGCCTTTTACCTTAGAGCAAACACAACTTTGGTATTGCTAATAGTTTTATCTGAACAGTGTAATCAGGGAAGCCTTGTAATCATGCAGTTAAAAATCTAAGATAAGATTAAATTGTACATTTTGTGCAGTTACAGTCCCTCCATCCACTAGGTGGAGCGGTGTACAGGAATGGCTGAGACAAGCTTGTGTGCCACACAATGTAAGGTAACAGCAGAGAAACTAAAGAAAAAAGGAAAGTTTTGAATAGTATTGAGCAAACAGCTGTATTAATATGCCAGTCAACATAGATACATGAGGGGATATTCCATTTAGAAATTAATTCTAATAAAGTAAAAAGGAAATTTTGATTATGAGAAATATCCTGTTTCATGGTGATGTTACTCTTTTGTTTCTTTTAAAAAAATTTTAGACCCAAGTATAATTAGATCTCGCATGAATACTGATGAAATAATAATAACTTTATTTATTAGGATACAAATCTTCAGCATGCTACTGTACATGATTTAAATTATTTTCTAAAATACGAACAGTGTTTTAGTTTTAGGTATATCTCATACCCAAGATTGTTACTTTAGTCACTATCATCTGTAATCACATTATTCCCATCTCAAAGACTGAAGTTCCAAGCCAGACCAGCACTGCTTTCTTTTTTGAGCAGCATCTCATTTTTTTGGGAAAGATGTGGACAACTAAAAGGCTTGCAAGTGATCTTGGCGTGGAGATGGAGAGATCATATGGCCCTGGGAACTCCTGGCCTGCACTAAACATGCCAGAATGGTGTGGGAGGAGGTGTTCCATAAGGGGATAGGTGTTCCTACCTTGAATGAAACAGCTTGGGTGTTAGTTCAAAGCACTTGATTTACTAATTTATTTTAACCAGCATTCATTCTTGCAGCATTCTTTTGGTACCTAGCTTTGTATTTGTCCTTTCAGTAATATCTTAGTCTGATGTGTCCCAGAGCACTGTGACTTGTGTTTTGTTCTTGTTTCTCCTCCCTACCTTTTGAAACAACTCAAAATAAATTAAAAAATACTCATGAAGCTCATGAATTTTTGGTGGGTTTTATTTGTACCTCATAATAACGTGTAGTGCTATTTCTCTTCTGCATTTCTGGATTTGTTATTTTCCTGTGGTGGTTTCTTTTCTATCCCCTACAAGTGGACAGAAATGACCAATTACATTTTATTCCTCCTTATGCTTTATGCTTTAGGACATGGGGTTACAAAAGTAACTTGTGACTTGTCACTTTACTGTGACTCCCTCTGCTCCTTGCAGAGAAGGAAAAATTCTCAGCTTGTTTGAGGATGACATTTTCTGCAGTGATCCGCTTTTGTCACTTGTTTTGAGGGGAAATTCTTTTCTGAAATGTGTCATAGACAGTCCGTAAATGAAAAAAACCCACTGATTATTGGGTCACTATAACATTATTTCATATAAACGCATATATGACTCTTCTTGAAATTAACAGCTTATTGTGGTTGAATTTCCTTTTTGAGGTTCTCCTGGCTTTGCAGTGTATTCTCTTGATGGAAAGGTCTCTCCCTGTCACAGAGCTTGTGTGTGGACAGTTTCTGTGTGCACTTGTGGCTGTGTTAAAAGTGTTGTTGCTCAGGCTCTTCAGTGATGTGTGCTGCAGAAAGTCTGGCTGTGCTGATGTGCTAAGGCAAGGGCAGATATGTCTGCATAAATTATTGGCAGCTGAGGAAAGGGTAAAATCCACACCTCTTGTAATCTGAAGGGAAAATTCCATAATGATGTTACGGAAAACTGGATTCTGAGGTTTTCACACCACTGTTAAAAGGCTACCAAACTTTTTAGGACATGAAGAAATAAAAGAAAGTCTGGTAAGGACCTCTCTATCCCCATCCCTCCCCCCAGCACAAAACTTTCCATGTATAAGCTGAGGCTAACCGAGAATACTTCGTACAGAAAAAAGAGTTTTGGTTCCTTTCTTTTTCTGTGTTCTTTACCACTTCCCTGCCCCATCATTTCCTGTACATTTCCTTCTAGCCACTGAAAACTGGAGACAGTATTGCTTCAGAGAACACTGGTGAGATGAGGCTCAAGGCTGGAAATGAAGTCATTGAGCCAGACATAGAAGAATTTCAGTTGTCTGTCAAACCTGAGAGAGCTTTTGTCTTTAGACAGATATATTGGATGGCAAATGGATTAGTGGGGATGCTGGATGAGCTAAAGGCCTAAGAACTGCTACTTTAATAATGTCAGATGCATCAAACTCTTTCAATCTTTTCTTACAAATAATCTTATTTAATTCAACTTTCTGTTGTATGAAACAAAGATCATTTCTGTAATCGCCTTGGCTGAACTCACTTGGCCCATGGCTTTCCAGCTGAATAAACAGAGATAGGGCAATAAAAAACAAATCCACACCACTAATTAGCTTTTGAAACATCAGTGTTTACCGTTCACTGCATGAACCGACTATCAGGCATTACACCACCATGAAAACAATCTACAACTGCATGTCATGAGTGTAAAATAATACAGGGCACAGAGTGTAGTGCTGAACTGCGACTGAATGGAAAAGATACCGGACATGTTGCATGACCTTCAGCAAGATTCAATGTTTATGTCAGGGAGAAAGATGAGCCAAGTTATTCATGAGGCTGAAAGGGGGAGAAAGGACATGCGATCTTGGAACAGTTAGAGTTATGTTATTCTTGGGGGAAAAGATCAAGATGATTATGTTAATATTACCATTTATGTTACACTCTCACCAGAGTGAGAGTTTCAGGAATGAGGCAAACTCTGTGTGTTTTATCCAACTGCAAAAATACAATAGGATTTTAGAGCATCAGTCAATACTGGGTCTATTTCTTTTTTGTTTTGTATTTTTTTATGAAGCAAATGCTTTCAAAAACAAGGTGAATCAATAGGTGTAAATCATCAGTAAGGTGACTATAAGATGAAACTTTTTAAAGAATATTATATAATCAGGCTTTAATATGTAAAAGCAAAAAAAAAAGACAAGCTATTAAGGACTTTATAAAATAAAAACAAAACTCAAAACTGTTTTCAGTGATGTAGCTATGTTCTTTAGAGATGCTATACACTTAGCAGAGGAAGTTGCGTATATTACTATAGGATAGGAAATGTGTCTTTAAAGATACTGTTTATCATTAGAAATGAGAATTCTGCTTTTCAGCATGGTCTGCAGTTGAGTAGCACTGCTCAGAGGCACTGGTGCAATAAATGCAGAATATGTCCTGACAGAGATGGTGTGCCAGGCTGGGCCTTTTTACTCTCAGAAACCATATGTTACCAGCCCCTCCATTTTCTTATTAGATATTCACAAAAGTAATCTCTTTTTATGAATAAAGTATTTCAACTAATCTTATAATTCCACAGCAGAATAGTGAAATTAAATACGTAATTGCAGCGAGTTAAGCCAAAACTGGAGTACACCAAATAAGAAGTAAAAGTATTGTGTGTCTAATGTCTGAATATT
This sequence comes from Sterrhoptilus dennistouni, assembly GCA_013397095.1. Classification (NCBI taxonomy): domain Eukaryota; kingdom Metazoa; phylum Chordata; class Aves; order Passeriformes; family Zosteropidae; genus Sterrhoptilus; species Sterrhoptilus dennistouni. Next base: position 236,005 of record VWZU01006245.1, on the reverse strand, counting down.
TTATGCTAAAGAAAACACATAGAAAGTAGGGTGGTATTTGTTCACTGCAGCCATTTCACTTTGCTTGCAGTGTACAGAGGTTTGACATTAGCAGTTGCCCACAAATGTTCTCAGACCAGTGTTGACACAAACAGAGTGACCACATTTATATCCATCTACTTCATGTAAATCATCTATCCTTCAGAAGGATAAAACCATATAACCTTGGGACACTTACAAGGGAAGTCACTCACTAGCATCATTGTGTTTGAAATTCAGTGGGGCACATCTTACAGCCCTGCCTGGAAAAGTAAATTCAGATAATTGTAGTTTTAAGAAACTGAAACCTCATGTATTTGCAGCCAGTCATCCTGGGCTAAGTGTTTTGGTTCCCGACAAGTAAAAAACCATTTCTGAGATCCTCAGGGTGGATGAGGCTTTTCTCCTGGCTGTTTCTGAGGGCAGCCCCAACCTGGGAAGCTGTTCTCTACCCTGCTGAGGTCATGATTTCTCAAATTGACAAAAGCAGAATTCCCCTATGGAGTGTTCATTTTTGCACAGTCCTCGGAAAAGACAAACACTACACTGTCCAGCTGAATTGGTTTTGGTCCTGAAAACCACTTTTGCTGATAATTTTCAGTAATATTTTCAAGGGCTTTTTGCTTTTCTCCTCACTGTATTCTACATCTGGTAACTTCAGTGGATTCTCACTTTAAATACTCTGGTTTGTGTCATGTCAGCCATGTGGTATAAATGGTTATCTCAATGGAGCTCATTTTTAACAAAGTTCATTTTAATACTATGTTGAGCTTTAATCTTTCACTACTTTAGAATATAACGTCTACATTTCCAGCATCACATTCTATCAGTTAATCCAACGTGTATTTATGTCTTTTCACCTATTAGTTCATTCTTCTAATTAAATTTACTTAACCATTATCCAGAAGCGCTTTCAACTTCAGACTTTCAGCATGTCACAACGTAACCCTGCCATCTACTGGAAAGTATTTAGTAATGTTTTTTGTTGTCGAAATTGTGGTGGGGATGTCTACAAATTTTATGTTCAGAAAAGACCACTTCTACTCTGAAACACACAGGCTGATTCCCTGTTGTTCAGTGGAAACATGCATCTGAAATGCACAGATTTACATGGAAAGGGATCAAATATATGGTAAACAAGTGCTTTTCACTCTCAGTCAACATTTTTGCCATCAAAAGTTATCAAACCTCTCATCCTCCCCTCGCCATTTTTTGGATGGTGTCCCAGGACTAGGAAAGTTGTCTGGGTAGTCCCCTGGCCTCACGGTTCTCTGCATAATTGGAAAGCTTGGGAGTCAGCAGTCAGGGGGTCCATGGCTTTGATGGCTCAAAGATTTCATATGTGTGAGTCTGATTTCTAGTTGAGCATGCAGTTGTACCCTCAAGATCACCAGGTTTTCATCTGGAGGGACAAAAGAAGCAAGCATTTGGAGAGGTCAAGTGTACTGGACCAGCTGTGCTAGGGGAGATGTGTAAGTGTTGCCAATATCTGCTTGCAGGTGATGCTGTGGAATAGGTTCTGGAGCTACTTGGTCCTATTTTGTCTTCTCTAAGTTACTAGTAGACTGCTGGCATCTGGAAATACTGGGTTTAGTAAAAGACAAAGGCTCTTCTTGGTTTGCAGAACTCCTGTTTTTTCTTGCCTTGTGCATTTGTGTAGCCGAGAGGTGCAAAGAACTTCTTGTAATGTGGTCAGACATACACTGTTGTTCTGGGAGCCTCTTGCCTCAAAGGCATCAGAGCTGATATCTCTAAGGATCTCTAATTATCACTCCATGTCATGCTCTTTCTTTACCTTTCCTTCCTATACCCTTCCTATGCCTCTTTTTGGATGAGTTTTGCTTTAGTTGTTCTACAAGACATTATCTGCTCTGAAGGACACGGAAAGAAAACCCAATGCAAAACAGTAAAGCAAATTTTGCTTCATAAAAGAGTTGAAGGAATTCAATAAGTTATCTTGCATTGGTTTCCAAGGACTGGAAGCTACGTCCCCATTTAGTGAACTGTTGTGCATTGATTCACAGCCAAAGCGTCTATACAGGGGTCTGTACCCCTTAGCACAATACAGACAACTTGGCCAGCTCAGCTAGAGCTGTATGTGTCACATAACACGTGTTAACACATGTTAACAACACATGTTCAGTCCCAGCAAATAAACTCAACAGCAACTTCAGCTGCGCTGAGCAGGACACAGTGCTTGGTCAGACTCATTCCCAGACATCTGGGTTTGTGTCACTGCATGTAGCTCCCTGCAGAAGGAACTAGGTTCCGTGTGCCAGCAATGCAATATGCCTAGTGACAAATAGTGTAGCAACTGTGACAGCTCCCATTAGCAAGCAGAAGTTTCTCCAGAATGGCTTTTCAGTGGAAACAGCTTTGCAAATGAAGTATATTAAGTATCTGATTCAGTTTTCATTTTAAGAATAGATTAAAAAGCAAGATACAACAGGTGAGTAATTTTAAAGATTATCACATAATATGGCAATAGCAGAGATTTTTGCAATCAAAGTCTCATTAATGCTTTCTTTCCTTTATGTAGTAGTTTTCAATGGAAATGGTATTTGTCAGTAGAAGACCTTTCTATTATGGAGGAAATTATGTAACTTTTTCTATGATATGAGAAAAGACCAAAATTGTTATCTACTCTCTGTTAAAATTGTCATTTTACAGCTCACCTCCCCACAGAAAGACCTTGAATAGGGTTCGTATTACCTCCAGATATCAAGAGAAAAAAAGTAATTGGTACCAGCACATTGTCTGGATGTTAATAATATTTCAGTTTTACCTGGTTGAAAAAATAATTTATTCCCACCATATATTAGAAGGGAGGAGATTTGGCGCATTCATAGGCTTACTGTGATTATGTATAATACTTGTATTTAAGCTCAAAACCATTTCAGGTTATTTAGTTTTATGGAGGATTGTCTCCTACACTATAATAGATGGCAAGGTTTTAGAGCCCCAGACACAGGATATCACTTACCTAGACTGAAATAAGAAGAGCTGCAGAAGGTACTGCACCACAGATGGGACTGGTTGGGTCAGACTCTGGTCTTGGCAGAAGAATCTGCACTAGGCATAAACAAGGGTAGTTTTAGAGGGAGAGGGCACAGGAACTGCTTGAGCTGTTCATGATCAGAAGACAAGAAAGAAGGATATTTTGGGTGATTGCCAAGGAAATAAGTTTTAATTTTCTGCTCCAGCACTGAACTAGAACTGCTTGTCCTTGGGCTGAGAGATGGGTGGGACAGAGTGGGACAAGTTGCTGTGATGTTGCTCTACCCTCCTGTGAACACCATGTCTCTTTCTTGCAGTCAACCAAAAGCTATGTGTTAGATTATTTTTTTTCCCTCCAGCTACAATATATCTCTGCATATTAAGTAGAAGTATTTCTTGAACAAAAGAAGGACAATTTCAGTCATGGCTGAATCCTAAAGGAAACCAAAAAGATTCTGGTTTAGCTTCTGTCGCATCATCATAGTGTATGTGGCAGTAGTAGGAAAAGTCTCTTCCACCTACCCTGCATTTCATGTCCTGAAAGATCAGCTACTGTCTACCCTATTCAGAACATGTTATTTTTTCTCATGCATACCTCCTTTTTTCTTCTGGTAGGTGTTAAGAGCTCATTAAAACTGCTTCTTCCCTTTCACAGGACTCAGATATTTATGCATTATAAAACTTCCCTTTTGTCTACAACACAGGTTGATTTTACTGCCTACTTTCATTGTTCTCAAGCCTGCATTAATGAGACACTCTAGGAGAAATCTAAACAGATAGATTGCCTAGAAGTTAGAAAGTGGTATAATGTACTAGAATAAATAAACTTGCAAGAAATTCTAAGACTCATAGACTGCCAAAATATAAATTTTTGCAGAGTTAAATAGGATTATTCTTGTTTGCAGAAAGCTGTCCATGGGCTTTTTGGAATTGATAGACTTACTAAACGTATTTTTAAAACAGGCAGAACAAAGCAGAGTAACCATCTGCCCAGCCTCCCACCCAGTAACCCTTCCTGCTCTGAAGTGGGAATGGCTGCTGTGAATACATTGAGATGGTCAGGAAAGGGTGACCATAGTAACTTTAACTGGCAGAACAAACAGCATGTATTTGCTATTTCTTATGTGTTCTGTGGAATTTTATTATGTCTCTTACTTTCACTGGCACCAAATACCCGTCACCTTTAGCGCTTGTGCAGAGTAGCAATGAATTGTCCCTCCTCTCTGAACAGGGGGATGGTGTCAGTTCTTGCTTACTAGAGAGATGCTCTGGAGGGGACAAATGCCATGGCAGGGGCAGTTCACCCTGAGATGCTCTTTCCCCCATTCCTCATGCACTTAGAAGCCAGGAGTCATCTTAGGTAAACCCAGTTGGTGTGAGGCATGTCCAGCTACCTCACAGGCAGGTCCAGTCAGGCAAATATATTCAAGATAGCCACATCAGATATTTGGTGGGAGATGTAACTGTGCATTTCAAGGACATAGGTAATTCAAGACAATTGAAACAGCAACAGGAGCACGTGGCTTTCTCTTCACTGCACTTGATATGTGGGTAACTGGTTTTTCTTTGCATGATATATATATAGTTCATGTACTGAGGACGAATAGTTGTTCAAAATATTTGCAGCTCTGGAAAGATAAAGTGCTTCCACTGTGGATGTTTATTGTCTGATGAAAAATACATCTCTTTCTTTGAGGAGTTTATTTCTGGAGTCCAGAGAACAGCTTAATCACTTTAGAAGACTAACTTATGAAACTGCTGTAAAATATCATAGTATGTAGTGTAACTTAACATATGTAAACCATGGCTCATAAAATAAAACAGTTTTTAAGGATAAAATGTGAGATAATTATTTGATAGAATACCTATTATTAATACATATAGAAAGGAAATGAAGACGTATTACAAACCAACAGTGTTCTTATTTTATTTGGAAAAGATAAATTGGTGATAAAATGAATTAGATGTAAAATCTATTGATTTTAAAGTCCACTGAGACTTTTAAAATATAAAAATAAAATGATTATCACTCAAATGCCATTCATTCTCATAAAGCAAACTCAGTTTATCTGAATGGGTTTCCTATTACTTGTTTGATTTGTAAACCATTTATGAAGACATTTTCAAAACTACATTTGGTTTTGAAGCACCTTCTGTGCTGTGAAAGAGATTTAACTTTGTCAGCAATTCTTTATGGAACGGAAGGCTAATGCATCAAGCTTACTTAGGTCCTCCTGTGTGCAGTTATGTAGAGGTGCTGCTGGATGGCTTCAGGCTGCTTTCAGATTTTACATGGAGAATAGAGAATTCACCATTTTGGGTCTACTTTTGTATTTCAGGATCTGAGAGTTATGTAAAAAGAATATGAAGCCATTGGGTTTATGCAGCCATGTTCTTATGGTGTGACAAACGTTACAGCTGACAAGGAAGTGACACTGCTGAGCAGACAATGTATCTTCTTGGGCCGTTTGTCAATGAGCATAAACAAATTTATTAAAAAGGAAAAAAAAATCATTGTGCACTTTGGTCACACAGAGAGCCAATAATAGTCTTAAATTATATGTCCAAGAGGCTGGATGTTCTCAATTCCTGGGCTCTCAGGAGGACATGTGTATCCTTCACCAAATTGCTTAAAGTGTTTGCTGTGGGGTACAGCTTACACACCTCCAACAGGGGTGTTTGTATACTCATGATTTGGTTACAGGGGTACTTTTAGAAGATCTTTGCTGGATGTTCTATTGTTAGCATTATGTGCAAAGTAGTATTACTCAGAGTTACTGTTCAATTCAATAGCTACTGAAGGCAAGATTGTTACTTTTTTTTGGTGTCTGAGTAAAGTTAGACACAAAATTTCTATGCATCAATGAATTCAGGTTTCAAAAAGTGCCAGTTTGCAAAATAATTTTGTTTTGATCACTTCATACAATTTCTCCCTCAGTTTCTCATAGTGTCCTAAAATCCTGCTGTTCAAAATATAGGGAAAAAAAAACCAGATAAAAAAAGTGTCCTAAAAGAGAAGCTGGAGTTGACTTAATCCGAATACCAACAACTAACACACTGACTGCTAATATCAAGCTGGAATACTGTGCTGGTAAAAAACCTCAGGCAGTAGAGTCATTATACATTTTAAAACCCTTGGAAAACATTCCATCTTGCTCCCCTCCATGCTGTTCCACTTGACTTTGAGCCTTCATTCTCTCAAGTCACAATTGACTTGACTCACTGGTTTAGGATGGCACACAGACTGGTGTCTTAGGCTTCACAATTAATACTTTAATGTAGGAACATGTCAGTGTTGGAAATAACTCTGCTCTGAAATGAACCAAATGGGAATAGGGGAAAAATGGGCAGCACTTCTACTTGCCTGGGACAGTCTCCCAACGTCTGCAATCCGGAAACACAACAACAGTGTCCCTGAAAGCTGTCTGATATGCACAAATCATATATGAGTGAGAGATAGATAGTTTAGCTCTGGAGAAAAGTGTATGGAAACTCTGAACTGTACCAGAAAGCTGCACTGATTTGTCATGTTGCATTTGCTCACTTCCCTTGGGCAGATGCATGGTTTTGCTCTGCACCTTCTGGGCAATGGAGCTTGGCACTTCAGACACCCAGTGCTCATTCTGTCTTGCTCTTCTCACCTGCACTGTATGCTTTGCACCAAAACAGCTCAGAGAACTTTGTAATTATAATCTGTATAGGTCAAAGTCTCCAGACATTAACAATTATGAATTTACCAGTATAATAAAAAATGATTTTGACTGCTTAAAGATAATGAAAATAATGGCACATTAGTGAGGGGTTAAAGATATGTGGCTTTTTGTATGGGTCCATTAAGTAGAGAGAAATCTAACCATATGTTGTTATCTTGCTTTTTGGTCCTCAGGCTGGTGTTGGTCAGTGTAGACAAATCCCTTGTCTGCCTGAGCTGGCTGACTGTGTGAATGTCCATAGTCCATTGCTACCACAGCTGGAACTGCTGACATCTCCAGTGCCTTAACTTGGCTACTACTGACCACTTTGCTTCTCACACCCTAACACTCCATGGGCATTCTGAGAACAGGCTGGAGGCCAGTAAGTATTTTCAGAGTATTTCTTTGACAGTGGAAAGGAGGGTATGTCTTCATGTGGTCTGTAACAATCGCTTGAACACTCTTGAGAATGATTCCTGGTCAGTAATGGAAAGAATGTTTGGTGTTGCTTTGGTTATTGCATGGATGTCTCTTGCCAGTACTCTAGTGAAGGAGGATATACTGCAGACCTAGAAAACTCCTCTGAAGTCAGTGACTGTAGGACTGGGAATGTCTTGTGTTTTGGAAAAATAAGTAAGTCAGTGGCTTGATAACAAATATAATTGATGTTAGAACAAAAATTAAAGATGGAAAGAAAACTAAGACTGTCGCTAGAATATTTCCTAGCCTTTAGAACATCTCGGTTTTTCTCCACTCTAGAGAGATATTTCTTAGTTTCCTTTTTTTAAATAATGGTTGTAAATTGCATAATGTGCACAATTATTCATAAAGAAAAAGCAAAAAGTAAATTAATTTTGGGGATTACAAAAGCCCCCAAGATCACACCATTTAAAACTCTCTGTGGTTTGGGTAAATACATTTCTTATACTTATGTCTCAGGTGCAGGCCAGGTTTCACTGGGGCTGAAAGAAACTGGTGGAAATACTGTGTTGGGGACAACATTTTTGAATATAAGAGTGTGGTTACTCAGATCTTACTGGTTCATGGTGTCCTGTTAATACATTCATGCTTCTTCTAGAGTTTCGCATATTTTAGTATAGAAACTGTAAAACTGCTGAAAGATCACACCCTAGTCTTGCTAATCTTGAAGTTGAAAGATACTGATACAAAGATTCAGCCATGCTGGCAATGAAACATTCTGGGGAGACAAGCATTTCTCTTTATGGATGTTTTCCATGTGCATCACATTTAATGGAATTTTATTATATTACATTTCAAAGGGAAATGGCATGCAAATAATGGATCAGATCCAAATCATCATAGTAAACATGTGATTTCCCCTTCACAGCCCCTGAAATTTTATTGTCTTCTGAAAGAAAATGTAAATTGACTCGGCATATTCAGAACATCAAAAATTCACAAGACAGGTAAAACTACTTGAAGAATACTTTTTTCCCCCTGAGTGGATAGTTTTTACTCACCCCTGTCTCTGTGGCTTCTTCCATGATCAGCTGTTGTGTTTTGAACGTTTTCTTAATTGTAATCCTTGAAACCATTCCAATGGAAGGACAGTTTTTCTCTGCCAAGAAAGAAAAGATATAAAGAAAAGAAAAGATATAAAATCAATATTTTATTGATCCTGCAGGTCTCTAACACTGTCATACTGAAAGTAGCTTCAAGATGGGCAAGATCTCCTCTGCAATACCATCAGTATATTACTACACAATTTTTTTTACACTAATGCTTTATAAGATGACCAAGCAATTCTCTTTTTCTGGACCCTGGGCTAGGTTTCCTTTTATCAGTCAATGATATTCCAAAGTAGTGATGTACGCAGTTCAGCATAACTAAATCAGTGCTTGCTTTAAAGTAAATGTTTTAAAATAACTGAAAAAGCATATTTATCCTCCATTACTACCAGATGTATACTGGCAGAAAACGCAGAGAAACGCAGTAATGCTCTCTTCATTTGTTCTGGTATTAGTCATGCTAATTGGACCTTTTCTCCACAGCATGTGTGTGTGTATGTGTGTGCAAGGGAGCATGTGTACACACACTCAGCACACACACTCAGAGTCCAGCAGATTGGTACATTGGCTCTTTCCATCACTGCATGATGTGATCAGTGTCTGCTGCTAAGTCATTATATTTGCAGCAAATCATGGTACTGCTTTGCCTTGTATTTCACTGTGAAAGCTGTAACCCTCTTGAAACTCCCATCCTTCCCAACATCCAGACAGCCTAATTGCAGCTGGCACTTTTCAGTGGGGACCTGCTAACTTCATTTGCTATTGTTGGCTTTCACAGAAGTGGTGGACCGTCGGCTCATTTACAGATCAATCTTTTCATTATCAGCATATGCAGCTGTTTGAATACTTACTATTCCCTCATTCTTGTCCATTTTCTGCTTATTGTCAAAGAAGCTAAAATGTTTTGTGGAAAGCCCAGCTTCCCAGTCAATTTGACATGACAATTACTGTTTAAATAAAACAGACAGCATCACAAAAAAACTTCCTGGGAACATACATGTCTTGTATAATTACCTCTGACTAAAATTATGCTGTGAACATAAATCTGAACTGCAGAGCTGTTCGATGCTGTTAGAAATCTTTCTAAATTGCTTTACTATTTATTGCAGTTCTTAAAAAGGCAAGTCCAGCAGTTTTAGCAACAAATACCTTGCATAACTTTTTTACTCCACAGTTAGTGACCATCTCTACAGCTTATCAGGTGAAAAGATATTTCCCTAAAGGAAATAAGCCCACTGTAGCCTTTACTACTATGCAAGCTCATAGTCTGCAAGCCAGCCAACTATTGCCTTAGCTGTGCACTTGAGACACTGCTTATCACACAGAACAACTCTGAGTCAAGCAGCTGTTGGCCTCAAGGCAGCAGGACAGGCACAAAACTTCACTGCATGAGCTGCTAGGGTTTTGAGTTACTGATGGTTTTCTCTGCCAAAATCCATAATCTGGATTTGAAAAGAAAATAAAGGTCTAATTAGCTCATGCTTTATGCTTTATCTGAAAGCCATGACTTACCTACAGGAAGGTGAATGTAGCAGGGCACAGCCACTTCCCATCACCTGAGTGACTCTGACTTTGGTCCCTTCAGTTGCTGTTCTCTCTGTGGGGCTCCTGCTGTTTGCAGTGTTTTACTTACTCACTAAGGTAAGAGACAGCAGGACAACCCTTGGCAGAGCCGAGGTGATTTGCCTTCAGATCCCCGTGACGTTCCTGCTGCTGATGAGTTGCCAGCTTTGTGAGCACTGCAGACTGATTTTACATGCCTAGGTTTACATGCCTGCCTCCTGCCTGCAGAATTCTCTGAGAGCTTCTGGTAAAACTGCAGGTATCACAATCTATGACAACCTGGGTGACTGAGGCACTCTGCTCTTTGCCTCTGACCAGCCCACATTTTCCAGTGAGGAGTTTACTGAAAATGCATGGCAGAGTGTCTCTTTCAGGACAGGTGTCTCCCAGCTGAAATGTCCCTAATTGCCATGTTCAGAAAGGTGTGAAAATTGTCCTGGAGTTCATCTGTGCGTAGTCCATAGTGTCTGCCTCTTCTGTAGTGTCCTGTTCTTCTGGAGTGACCTTGTGCTCCAGGTGAAGAGGGGCTTCTCTGTCAGGCTGATTTCTGGGAGCCTGGTGAGGTGTTACTGTGAGTGTGACATGAAAGTTTAAATCCAGAGATGATCATGCTGATTTAAACCTTTTTAGTTTGGCTCCATGTGTGTCTAAGTGATCATGTGCAAACTCTCATTTCCAAAGACAGGCAGAGGCTGCCTTACATCTTTCCCTCATTTGATTATGTGGCTAACTGCTGCTGCTAACAGATTACATTTTCAGCTATTATCAATTGCTCTTAGATATAATTTAGTCTTGTTAGATGTAGGAAGAAAATAAAACAAAATAGGTCAATTTGTCATTAGCTCATAATAGTCTTGCCACATAAAACCTTTCTGATTATTACTTTTTATGTTAGTCAATAATGCCTTATGAGGCTATAATGTAAGTGGAAATGTGGCATCCAGAGTAATATGAGACAGTCCACGTGCATGGCAGACATTGTCTCATGTCTAAATCATTACTGTATCCCTACTGCAAGAAAAATAAGTTAATTTTCATAGAAATTCAAATAAAATCTCTGGTTCTTGTCAAGCTGTGAGCATTTTAACATGTTTGAAGTTCTCTTGGCACTGCTTCTGCCTTAATAAAAGACAATTTTCAGCAAGGTAGGCAGATATGAAAGGCTGGTGCTCATGGCTGTAAATTTGCTTCCAAATAAAGGTTATGTAGCCTTCTGGAAGTAAACAGTTATGCATGGAATTAGAGGTTGTTTGTGTAAATTTATAAAGTCATAGCAATTAACAGGGCCGGTTAAACCAAGCTGAGAGTTGGTGTGAGCCAGTGTTATTGGGAAATAAGCTCTGAGATGCATCACTGGGTAACATGGTGGATAAAGTAGGGTCAGACCTCTAGACATAAAAGAAAAATAGGCAAAGGTTGTGTTCATCACAGTTTACTGAGGAAGCTTTTCAGAGTACAGACAAAAAACTGATCCTAAAGCAGTTTTTAGGTTATGAACAGCTTTGGCTGGGATGAAGGTGAGAAGCTACACTGAGTAAAACCATGATTTATGCAAACCTACAAAGTAATCCAAACTTCACCATAAACCTAATTTCTATCTGGGCTGGAAGAAAAATGGGGCAAAACTCTCTCTGGGGAAAAGAACTGGGGTGCAAACGCTGCAGTTCCAGTTGGGGCTTGAATTCACAGAGCTCCAGGGCAAAGGAGAGTGTCTGCAAGGGAGACAAACAAGCTCTTCTGTCAGGTCAGTGGCAGGCTAGGATATCCCACTGTGAAAGAGTGGAGGTTAGATTGGGATGTATGTTCAGTCAATGCTAAGGCCATGACTTGTTTCAGATTGACTTAAGAAATTTTTCCACATTTGGTTTCTGAAGCCACTTTTTGCTCTGGGGCTTAACTGCAAGGCTGGGGAAAAGATCAGTCAGTGTTGGGGTACAAGCCGAGATTTGCCATTTCCAGTGCCAGTAAATGCTGCTGACAGTCTGGTTATGGTGACCCAGACTGTGTTGGGCGTCAGTGCCAGTTTGTGCTCCTGTGATGTTCATCCATGTGGATCTGAATGGTCTCACTAACTTAGGGAAAAAGCTAGGCTTGTACTTGAGAGTGCTTTTGGTTAAGTAAGTGCGGAAAAACTCAGATGAGAACCTGTTTTAACTTGTGTGGACTGTCTGTGCACAGATATATAAATAAAAGTTAGAAATTATGGGTATTTTTCAGGAGGCTGAAAAACTTCGGGTAAAAAGCTCTTCAAATATAATTTTCTTCTTTGAATTTGCTTGGATCTTGGCAAATACAGCAGCAGCACAGATGATACCAATGTGTACTGAGCACACTGACCTTTCAGCAACTTCCCTGTGTGTCAAGCATTGTATCTTTCTGGGCCCTTGGGAATTGCAGGATGCTGGAAGCAAACCCAAGTAAAACTATAAAAAAATCAATGCTCGTGATCTCAAAGAACAGCAAAATACATGAGTCAGTCACAGAGACATAATGCCTTACTAACCTCCTTGTCATGCCCAGCTGTGATTTCATTGGAAATCAATTTTAAGTGCTATCCTAGAAGGGTCTTCTTCTGACTACGTTTTTTACAAGTCCTTCGATTTTTTTTTCATGAAAGATTTAAAAAAAAACAAAGAAAGGGGCTGACTAGTGGTAGCTGATGAGTTAATTGAATGCCTGGCTTTGAGGGGAAGTAAAAAAGTGTAGCTAACTCTTACCTGGTCACTGAAGAAATTGTCCAGCCTGCTTGCATCTGGAGACAGAGCTGCACACCTCTGGGTAATAGCTGTTTCTCACAGTGTTATCTAAATAAGAAAAGTAAAATAAATGGCAATGTAAAATTCTGTTGTACATTACATGTGTTCTATAAATGTATCTCATGGTAGATTTGGGTCTGTAAAGCACCACTCTTATTATATGGCAAAGGAAAGTCATGGCTGAATCAGCAAAGGAAGTCAGATGGTCTACAGATGGTCTAGGTTTTCATCTTTATTGTAGGATTCCTCAGGAACTTTGGACAACTCAAGAACTTTGGACAGAGTGTAAATATTTCTATTCTGTAGTTTGGACAACACTGAGACACAATATCTGTGTCCCAATGTTCCAAGCTACAGAATAGAAATATTTACACTTTTACATAAATACACAATTTTTTTTGAAGAGGATCTTAGAACAAAATGTTTTTTTCTGGGTCACTGACATGTTGCATTCATCTGGGCTTGTGTGCTGTGACATGGGATAGTTCACTTTCTTACCTGAAAACAGACACTTTTATCTACTTTTGCTCTGATGTTGTGCTTAGACATAAAGAAAAAGCATCAAAACCAATATGTGTAAACTGCAGCAGTTTACATTAGGCTGTGATTATACTTCATTAGTATCTGTTATCTAGATTTCATCATGATTTTGTGAAGCTGATGAGTCATTGCACTTGTGATAAGTGGATCTTTGTGGCTGAAATTATTGTCTCCTATTTCAACATATGCACATTGCACATAATGTGAAGTAGCTCTGCCTTAATTTGCTTTATCATTAATCATTACAAGTAAAAATTCAGGAAGAAGTTCAGAAGGAGTTTTCATGCATATGGAGTGTAAGACTGAGAGAGGATGTTGGTTCAATGTTTGCTTTTGCTAAATAATATAAAGCCAGCTTGCCAAGGACAAGCCTGAAGGTATCACAAATCTAAGATTATCTTTTTTAAAGTACAATCAGTAAGAGACCATTCTGTGGTCACTCGTAGGTGAATTGAGAAAGAACAGTGCTTGGTTCCCCAAGGACTTGTAAAGTAGAGGGGCTGTTGTAATCAGCCACTGTACTCTGAAGCCTCACAAAGAGCAAACTGCTCAGGAGCACTGTGTCAGGGAGAGAAGGAAGATGTTCTCTGACCTGTGTAATGAAGCACTGCTTCTCAACTGTGTAATTAGAGGCTTGCTTTATGCAGCACATGAGATTCCAGCTTTTAAACAATTTTTCAATAAGACTATTGAAGGCTTGAGGCTCTTTGCTCATTTGAATAGTACAGAAATCTTGAGCATATTCTGGAATTTGATAGTACAAGAAAACATTTTTAAGTTGTGCTTGTCCAGCAGAGATGATTTTGGAAAAAGAATTAAATACAACTTCTTTACCATTAATGAATCATGGAGGGAAAAGAGAGCATCTTAGGCTTTTAATATTCCTTTTAAAATTGTCCATATGGCACAAAAATAGCCTGGATAGCTTTTCTGGGACGGTGTTAGGAGACAACGTGTTTGACTTCGTATCTTTATGAATGGTCAGTTGAAGCATTGAAGAACTTCCCTATGCTGAGCTAATTTTTGTGGAAACAAGACTCCAGAGAAACTGAATTTTAAGGTGAGGAGCTGGTCAGAGGCTGGAACGCCTGTCCTGTGAAGAAAGGCTCAGAGCATTGATGTTGTTCAGCCTGGAGAAGAGAAGCCTCCAGGGAGACCTTTAAAGCAGCCTTCCAGTACCTGAAGGGGGCCTCCAAGAGAGCTGGATAGGACATTTTACAAAGGCTTGGAGTGATAGGACATGGGGGAAAAGCTTCAAACTGAAAGAGAGCAGGTTTAGAAATAAAATTAGGAAAAAATTCTTTACTGTGAGGGTGGTGAGGCACTGGGGACAGGTTGCCCAGAGAAGTTGAGGCTCCCCCCATCCCTGGAAGTGTTCAAAGCCAGGTGGGATGGGGCTCTGAACAACTTGGTCCAGTGGGAGTTGTCCCTGCCAAGGCAGGGGGGGTGGAAGTAAATGGTTTTGAAAGTCCCTTCCAACTGAATAGCCATCAATGGTTCTATGGTATATATAATTGAATACATTTCATTCTTGCTTTAGTATAAGTGAGTTTTTTAAGCTCAGATTTGATCAGTGGTCAATGATAGCTTGGGTCATTCACCTGTAACTACCAAAATATATTTAAAGCAAAGGATTCTTTCAATATGTTTTACTATCTGCATGTTTTAACTGGGGCAGATGAAAATGCATAACTCATTTTGAAAGAAAAATTGTATGTGACAGGAATACTAAAAACCAGAAGCAAGTACTTACCTATTCCTGCTGAAGAATACAATTTGGGTCACCCTCTGTCATAAGGAAATCAAAGTCATGCAAGCAAAAGGAAAATGTATTTATAAAGTAGCTATAGTCTACGTTTTCTTTGTTCCACCAAAGTGTACTGAAGTGTGTGACCTGTGACCGTGCAACAAGAACAAGTGGAATTAAATTGTATTATTCCTGGAGCTGTTTTATTTCTTTCACCATACACACACTAGGGAAACTAAGGAATGGTTACAAGCCAGATGAACTGGAGGCTTTTCAAATATCTTCACATGCAGAACATGTATTTTTCTCTCTAAGTTATATTCTGATTATATTCTCCTGTAGGAGGGACAGAAAATAAACTTAAGGCTGGTCAAAGTTACATTACCAAGTTGTCTTTGACAAAAGGTGCCTTTCATTTACACAGATTCATCACTGTGAGTTTTCTGTGACTCAGCAAACTGTGGGGTTTGGCTGTCAGAATTAAATAGTCTCTTGTGGCACAAAGCCAAAGTTCAGTGTGCTTTCACTTAGCGTTATCAGAAACTGAAAGTCAATAAAATTTTATAGAAGCAAAATTTTCCAGCATGTCCATGACCTTGCTGGAGAAAGTTGTGCATTCAGCAGTGCCAGCTACTGTTGCTCAGCATTCAGACGTTGTCTTCACTGTGGTTTGTGTCTAGAGTTTTGTACAGGAGGGAAAAGATGAATTTTCACGATGTTTTAAATTCTAGTCTTATGATGTGGTACAATTTAAGATAAATTATGCATTATAGACCCACCATGTACTGAATTGGTCTCTCCATCTTGCTTTATCAAGAACTGCAAGGCAATAGCTCTCCATAAGAACTTCAAAAATGGATGATTTTCATTTCTGCAACACTCATAGGGTTCAGGAATCTGGCTTATTTTTCTGAACATCCTGTGTATTTCTTTCTAGCTGGAATAAGTTTCATTATGTTATTATGAGCCCAGCCCTTAAGTTCATGAAGGCATTTGCTAAATTTTCTGAAAATATTCTGGAGAATTAAACCTGGAACTTCAATTTGTATTTATTGGTTTCACAGCCCAGAGAGTGTGTATCTTTTCACTTCAACAGTCTAATGAAATAGATCCCATATGGCCTCACTTCAGGCTTCATGACATTAGCTATGTCTCACAGATGGGGTTTCTAAAGCTTCCCATTGCCTGGATGCTCTGTGCTCTCACTGGTCTGTTCTTTTTCTTTCTAAGTAGGATAATTTCTCTCTTGTTAACAGGACGACTGCTCCTTTGTTTTCAATAAACCTGATACATCATTCACAAATCAATTGGCAAAAAACATCCAATCTGTTTCTGCTGTAGAAATACTGCAGTAGATGCCAGTGTTCTGCTCGGTGTTTTGGAACCTTTCCCATAAAGCATTTAATTATGTTTTCTCTTTTCATGATTACCTTCACTCTTATCTCAATCATTTTTCTTGGCTGCTTCACCTGTCTGGATAAACTAGATAGCAAAGTGGCCTAATCCTTGGGCTGGAAACAGAGATATGTGCTGATAAAGGACCATTTCTTTTGTAAATATTGAACCTGAGTCCTGAAATGCATGCTGGTTAGAAACCCATACTGTTAGATATTAACAGATGATACTTACCAGAGCTTAGCATCGAAAATCAGACAAAGACAAGAATAAAAAAAGGTGGCAGCTGCCTGCAAATTCACTGGAAAAGCCTCCGGGATAAGGTGGTCCTTCAAGTAGGTCAACACATAACTTCAGTGAAGAATAAAGGCAATAAATACACATGTGTAAAACCACCTTTCTGAAGTCATAGCTGTTTCAGCAATTGACTCATTACTACCTCAAACCGAAGCAAACCAGACCTGGTTTGATACTATCTGGTGGAGAAAATAAAATCTTGTTTTGCTGATAAGACTGAGTAGAGAAATAGGGCCCTAGAATACAATATAAATCCAAACTCCTTCTCCTGATAAACATTATCAGATGCATGTGTTCACCCATGGCAGTTCATATTCAGCAACACTATGAAATGTTTATTGTTACTTTGACTTTTATGTACCTATGCTGGCTGTGGCAATGGAAAATCAAAATTTTATGTAACACTAGAAACCCATCACCCACCTACATGCTTCGGGAAGCCTCTTTTCATGTATGAAAAGGTTGGAATAACGGTACCCAAGCAAGAAACATCATTGTAACTGCTTAATAATTTGAATGCTGCAGTCAGTTAGTGATCTTGTCTAGAGTTTGAGAGGCAGGCCAGCAGTTCCACAGACTCCACCTAAATATCACCTGGAGACTTGCTAAAATATTTTATCTTTCCATTTCTTCAATGGAGTGGTGAATGACACTCTAGTTTGAGACCACTCATTGCTTTCTAGCCTGTTTTTTCTTTTCATATGAGCACACCAAGGTTCAACATATTCATGCTCTTCTAACATAGCCATGTGGACCATATTCTTGATGTTGATAAGACTTAACATAAAAACTTTTTCTCCTTTAAAATTTTCCTTTGCTAGCAAAATATCATTTCTGCATTTTCTGCTTTTGACAGCACTGTAACCCTGCTGCTATTTAATATCGTGCAATAAAGTGAAGCTGGAATATGTGTAAAGGAAGGGCACATTGGTAGTCACCTGTGTGAAAGGGCCAAGATATTCTCTGAGATCTGCATTCATAGAACTGTGCTGATAATCAGAATGTTGAGATAAGCTAAAAGACCCAATTTTATTTTTAATAAACCTCAGCTAAGTAGAAAAGTGAACTCTAGGCCTGCTGTTAAAAGGTACCCTTAGTTACAAAGATGACAGGTTGAGTGTAAGAGCTTAACAATGTGACTAGAATACAGTTGTACCATGAGAAGGCTATCAGAGAGTGCTGGGAGCCACAGTTGTCTGCACACTGTGGAGTTATTTCCTCATCACTATTCTGGAGCAGTGCTTATCCTGGAGGAAAATAGCAGGTGTATCAGGCCCTCAGCTTCCACTAACAGAAATATTGGTGCTTAAGGCATGAAGGATAAAATAAAGTTATAAATGAGTTGTATTAACACCAAATCTGCTATTATGTGCTGTCATTAATGAAGAAAAAGAATTGCATGAATTTCTAAAAACTCCCACTAGGCTGCCACTAACACACATTTCTAGCAGGAGATCCAGCATGACATGAAACAACAAGAATGTAAGGTCATGAAAAGAACTTTAAGAGATGAGATTCTTCTCACAGAGCTTTTGGTAACTAAAATAAAGTCCTCTGTACTGAAGTGAGTCACTGGCTACAGAAGGAAAAAGAAACCTTAGTAATACAGTCCATCTGACCCAATTTTAAACCTCAGCTACCGAAAAGATTAATTGTATCAACCAATGTGAATAATTCAGAGGAAGATATGTACATTGGGGCTTAATAAATTGACATTTTTGTAGATAAGTTCCCAGAGCCACATCTAGAAAATAATACAGTTTAAAAAGCTTTGTAAATATTAATAACTCCTCATAATTGCTGTTATGAGGGGTACTATATTGATGGGTTTTCCCCATTTCCTGCCCTATGCTTCAAATAGAATTGAAATGAAAACACAGGACCAGTTCTTGCAATAGCTCCGGTCTGGGAGATGTTTTCAAGAAGCGCGTATGGAGGGATCTACAAATGACAGGCACTGTGATTCAGTGACAACTCTGATGCTCTGTCAGAGTAAGATCTTTAAGGCAAATGCCACTTCAAAATCAATCTACTTAAGCATATGAGAACCACTGTGGCAGGTTAGAAGGCATGCAGTACCCAGCTGCCTTATTTCACACAGGAACACCTAAATGCATGCCACAGTTTCTGCATTCAGACCAGTGCAGTACAGGAGGCTGGGGCAGTATGGGAGCCTGGGTCAGCAGGTTGTCCTCCCAGGCCTGTCCCCTTGCTGGGGAGAGATGGGGCAATTGCCTTGAATGCAGCTAGAGTGACCCAGAGCAATGAAGCCTCCTGATCCAGACGCACCTCTCTTTCTCCACTGCCCTCAGAGTGACTGGAGAGATAATCCTCCTAGCATGGAAGTGATACAAGGGCTACTAGTTTAGATTCTTAAGGACAGGATGTATACTCTTATCTTCTGTCTCTCCCCCTCCCCCAAATACTAGGAAATTCAGAAAATAATTTTTACGTCTTTGAATCAGAAATGATGAAATGGATAATATTCCTCTTTGCATCCATGAAAAAGATAATCTCAAACGAATTTGCATTCTTTGTCACACTCTACTATGTAATTTGATGATGTAAATACCTGGAAATGTCAATAGCATCATTGTACAACAAAGTCCTTTACAAAGGATGTAAGCTATTGTTATAGCCATGGGGATACAGAGTCTAAAAGGACTCATTTGAAGTTACTCAAAAAGGAGCAGGAAATCCAGGTAAAACCCTTTTAGAATCCAATGCCAATGTGGTGACACTGTCAGGATTTTTTTCTCTTTGGTACATAACCAACATGTTGTTCCAATGCAGCTGTTCAGTGCATCTGTATTCAACTGCAGTTACAAGGGGGAAATGAGATATTGTATATAGACTCTGCATGATAATGTAGCCACTGCCTTGAGCTGAGCACAAGACTAGAAAAACAATGTGACCTTAAGAAAAGCTTAGCAGTAAACTGACTCAGTGCCTATGCATGAATTGTGGATTGCTCTATAGCTTGGCCCAAGATTTCAATTCTCACTGTCACTCACTTCCTACACAATAATATGTCTTAGCTGAAAAGTCCTTGTTAAATCAGAGACAAGCTAACATAAACATCTGTATTTTCGTATTAGTTAAGACCAATTTTCTTTTGTCTAGTGTAATGTGTCTGTCACTGGCCAAAGCAAGAGCATAAAAAATGGGGAACTATTTAGTGATCCCTTGATATTCTTTTCCATTCAGGCAATCATTGGATTAGGAAATCCTGGTATGGACCACACAGATCATTGTGTTCAAAAGTCTTTTATGGTTCTGTTCCAAATCATTGTGTTTAATCCCTTTTTCAGATCCATTTATATATTTGGCCTGCACAAAATCCTGTGTAATGTTAAGGTGCAGGAGGAAGGCTTTGTTGTGAGTTTCAGTTTTTGGCAGGGGCGAAACATTTGTGTAGCTCATTTATCACAGCATATTGTATTTTCTGTGGTCTGTAAAGCTGCTACTGGAAGCAAGCTGTGACAGCTATTGAATGCCTAGTTTGGAGGAAAAGATGTTAGGAAAGCTATTAGAAGAATTCTGTTATAGCCTGGGGAACAAACAGACTAAGCCAAAATTTTTACGAGATTCTTCAAAGTGCCCATAGTTACATAGTGATATATGGTTGTTTTAGCCTGGTGTTTATCATCCTTAATATACAATTTGATACAAATTTTAGAGAAGTAAAATTTTTTTCCCTTGACAAAGAAGGCCATTTCGCAATGTAAAAGTGTGGTTAGAACTGTGAATGAGTATTAGAACCATTTCTAACAGAGATCAACAATTCAACAATTCAAGATCAACAACATCTCAATTTGTGTCTGGCTCTGGGGAAGATTTCTACTTGTCTTTTGTCACTAGACTTTTCTTTCCTACTCTCCTTTCCTCCTCTGCTTATTAGCTCCAGTGCTATCCTTCTTACTTCTGTTGTCCTAAGCATCACTGATATTTTATTTTTATATTTATTTTTATTTTCAGAACTAATCTGAAAGGAAGGTCAGTGCACACTATCAATCAGTTTGTAAATCAAACTCTTATTAGACCGCAGATGTAATGTGTAGGTGCATGTATAGCTACAGCATTGCAATATTTCATTCAGGAAACTTACAAGAATGTTGCAAAGATTTCTTCTTGCTGTTACAGTTTTGAATCATGAAACTTCTTATATGGGATTTATCAAAACCATGTAATGGTCTTAAGAATTTTAGTTCTGTTTTAAAAATTAACTTGGTCATTCAGGAATCTAATATAAAAAAAAAAAATTCAGTAGGCCTTCACCTCCCTAAATACTTTACCCACTTTGAAAGCCAGTTTTACTTTTAGAAACAGTGAGTATGAACTTTTTATGCTGTCCCACTTTCATGGCTTTGGTACTACAGATAAGGAACTCCAAATTAGTTTCCTGAATGGCACTTTTACAAAGTAGCCCAAGACCTGAATTGCCGGGATTCAAAACAAGGCGGATCCAATGGCTTTTTAAAATATAATGCTCCTGACATCAGATGTCTATGCTGTTTATGTTAATGTAATAATCATAAAAGGCTAAAATGTGATTTCCTTATTTTAGACCCTAGACAGCAAACAGTGATTTGCCAATATAGAGACTATTTCCACTATCCACTGTTTTCTCTACTTTACAAAACCTTCCTGTCTTAAAGGGAAATATCTTCACCCTGATTAGGGTGGATTTTGAGATTTTGGAAAATCTTTTGAAAACTCATTAATTAGGAGTGCCGCTCCAGACTTTTGCAATATATCCTTTTTATCTTTTACTTTTGGCTTTAGGGGAAATAGCTGAATTAAAACGAGTGACATAACTGGAGAGAATATCATGTAAGGAAGGGCTCTTTAATCCAACATTATTCTGGTTGGTCTTCCATCATTTCAAGTCTTAAAACCAAGATAGGCTATCCTTCTCAGAGGTAATGAAAATGCATGGCCTTTCTTATAAAGCTGATGATGATTTCCTTTGGCTTTGGAACTCATGAGTCCCTGGGATTCTTGTTCACAGTAAACACTGCTTGCCAGCATGACTGATATCCACGGAGTTTGAACCATCTGTGCATGTTGCTTTCTGAAAGTCCTCTCTTCACATCTATTATGTGGGAACTAATCTGATATCTATGGCTTATCACAGACTTGCTAGGGTAATAAGCAAGAATAGCTAAATAAAAAGAAGTAACAAGATAAAAATGGGAAACATTATCCCAATTAGGAGGCAGAAAGAAATAACACATTTATTCATTTGGCATAACTGCTGTTATTTGAAGATATAGGCAATATTATATTCCAGCCAGTTACCCTTCTGAGTTACATCTCCCTAAAGTTAGAGCCGGTCTCATAAAGTGATGCTGGCTGCTTTAACTGAAAAAGTGTTTGGGTCAGACTTGCCACCAGCCAGAGAGAAGTTAATGGGATTATGTATCATGCGACCTACAACAAATGCAAAGAATAAGGTAATAGCATATCTGTAAGTGATAAAAAATGATATGGTGGCAATTGGAAGAAAATAATTTGCTTTACTGAAAAATTATGTCACCTGGGCCTCCTGTGGATTAGAAACAGCCTTAAAAAGAACTGAACAAAGAAATCCAGAAAAAAAAAATGCAGATATGCATATGTGGGTTAATGCAGTATCTGTAAAAATCAAGGCTGTTCTCTATTAGTTTGGGTTTGTGATAAAGCATCTTCTTTCTTAGGCATTACTGAAAAACTTTAGCTGTTTGCTTTCATGTTAGTGGGTTGCCTGAAATGTTTACAATTTACCTGGCTAGGCTTGTACAAAGACAGTAACTCTTGCTAGTCTTCCTCACAGATGCAGAAACTAGCTTATTTTCTTATTAAGTAACACCTTCTAAGTTCTTGGAACCGTGTTGAAAATAAGATTCCATGTAATCCACCACGAAATCCGAAGTGGTCTTTCCATCCTTTTGCTTTATTAGTTGGTTTTTTTTGTGGAGAGGTGGACAATCAGAGAGTGTATTAAAGTGTACATTCCATAAAAGGTAATAAAATAATTTGATATTGTCAGAAGAACTTTATCTACCTCTGTTAATGCTTGATTTATTGAATGAAGCTGCAAGAAAGTATCTTAAGTTCATTATTAGCCAAATGCAGAAAAAGGTCAAAGTTCTGTGTACATCAAAGAACAGAAAGAATTTAATGTTAATTTTTTCCAGACCAAATTACAGCATATCCACTTGTTATGTCAATCCAGATCTGATATAATTTGAAAATAAAAAGAAAATATAATTCTGAAGGTATTCTCCACATTCTGTACAGCTATAGGGAATCTTGAGGCTGTAGCCAATTTGTGAACATGTTTCTGGGATATGAATTCTCGCATCAGCAAGAGCCTTATACTTCTCCCCTTGTGACTTTTGTACTGCAGGGTTGCACAATAGTTTCCATAATCATTAGGGAAAAAAGTGAGGTACAGCATGGTATTCCTGGGAACAGTATTAGAAGAATGAAAATGCATGTTTCTTCACATTCAGAGTGATTACAGTTCAAACACTGCCACTGCTCTGTTCCCACATAAGACTGTTGAGAGTGGGCTGCTCAAAACCTGTTATTAAACAATGAAGAAAACAAGACAGATCAGGACATGCAAAGTGCAGCTCAATAGAGTTCTTTTACATATTTGCCTCAGTGGGTCACAGTCCAGATTCCAAAGGCAGAACTGAAAGAACTGCGAATCTGTAGGTTACAAGATTTTAAAATACAAGTAGAACTGAAATACAAGTAGATTTTTTACAATGCAAATAGAATTTGTAAGCGTCCAGAGTTTGCCCAGAATTTCTGGGTGGTTTTCATCTGCCAAAAGCATGAAAATGCAGTGGAACCAGAGTGCAGGTACAAGAGAATGGGCAGGTAAATGCTCACTCAGAAGTAAGACCCAGGCTGCGGGGAGCTGCCGGTGCCAGGCAAATCTACAGCACTGCAACAATTTCCTCCTCAAGTGTCCCCACCAGGCAGCACTGGGGGCTGCTCTCACCACACCGCGACCTGCCCTGCCCTTCCCGTGCCCTCTTTTCCCCAGTGGCAGATTGTGTCACTTGCATCAGATGGCTTCAACACAGCTACAAATGAGAGAGGTTATTTGCTCGTGGGTGGATGAAATGCAAAGGGAAAGCCCAAACTGTCATTTCTTCCTATGTGAACATGTTGCCCACCCTTTTCCTTTTGTCTCAAGTGACTTCCTCCATGAACATTTAATAATGGTGAAAGCTCTCTCCCAGGAGACCAGAAAATGTGCATTAAGAAGTTCAGGGAAACAACATGTGCATATAGGATTTCACTGCCATTGTTCAATTTGCATTGTTCGGGATATTAATTTAATTATAGATGCTTCACTATAGTTGGGAAAAAAAACCCTCTCTCTAAATTAAATTAACTGATAGCAAAACCAGGTAATATGACACAAATAGAATTGCATTTAGCTTACATTCAACCAAATTAACATTTAGAGCTCTGAAAATTAAGGTGGTTTATTCAACACATCACCAATTTAAGGCTTACTTAATAATGGTATTTTGATTATGTTTATCTAATTCAGGTTTGGATGAATGACAATATGACAAAAATACTTGACAATGACAATAGCATTTATCTGAGAACTCAAATAACTCTTAAAAGATGTTTACATTTAATCTTCTATAAAAATATTATTTTAATTAAACAGAAATATCAATTTGTTGTCTAAAATATTTTTTGCAGTTAAGATAAAAATTGCCTGATAGCAGCGTCAGAGCTATCATAATTTCTACACATGCTTATGAAAGTGGGTTGAGATGTGAATACTTTCTGTTGAGTGGCACAGCACAGGAGGCACTGCTAGTTTGGATCCCCCTTTAGCACCATCAAACCATGTAAAATGGGACAAGTTTGTCTTCAAAGACAATGTTGGCACCCTGAGAGCAGATTTGGGACTGCAGGCTAAAGATTGGATTAACCTAAAAGCTGCAGTAATCTGGGAATTGAGAAGAGGATTGATCTTAGATGTGCTGTTCAAGATGGCACGGATGTGTGACTAAATTGAAAGGCTTGAGACAGACACGAAAATTGATGCTGGGCTGGAGGCACTGGAATGATCCTGCCAACGGAAGAGATGCTAGGAAAGGCATACATCTGTGCTAGGTTTGTGTTGTGACACATGCTATTTATAATTAGAGGGAAAAGAGGGAATGAAAATTATAGTAAGTATTAAAATCATACCTGTTGTGAAACTTCCAGTGAAACAAGGTTGTGCCTAGCTGTTATTTGCTTGGGTTGCCTGGGCTGCTGAATGGCTAACTAGGTCCTTGAACAATGTTTTACTTTGAAATTCTGAACAGTTGCACATAAAGAAACAGCCATCTGGGTGGAAAACCACAGTGCTTTCATCCAAATAGTAAATAAAACTGAAGTCACTAATCCAAATGGGAAGCCTCAAATCAGTGCAGCTAAAACTTTCTAAAGGTTTTGTACCTGTTGCTGAGTATCAAATGTCATTTTGTCATTTGGGATGACAATAACCAAGGGATAAGAGACTGAAACATTTCTTTATTTTTTCATTTTGTTTGCATCTGGAAGTATCAGGGTAGTGTCCATTCCACCATGTCCCCTGTTCAGTTACATTCTCCATTCAAAATCACATCTGATTGAATAACCAAGAGTGGTTCCTTTAGCATATCCACGTGCCTTGGCAAACCAGAGATTTTCTAACACAGGCCCAGAGTAATTATTCACAGACTGAAGTAAAAACCAGCAATCAGAATACCTTTTACAAAGAGAATGAACTGCAATGCCCTTGTAAATTGCAAGGGACCTCAGTTTTTTTGTAATCATAACCTCATTTTGCTGGACCAGATTCAATTTTTTAAACACACTTACATCAGTTTTATCTGACAAAACATTAGTAAAATTAAATACTGATCCTCAAATCATTAAAACCAGATGCCATACAGTAGTACAAGAATGGAAGTGACACATGAGACAATTCCAACATAAGACTTTGGAGGAATGTATCAATTGAGATTAATAGTGAGAAGTAATAGTGGCTTAGACCACCTCAAGTGCAGCTTTCTATGTAAATGATTTTTGTTTCCCAACTCAAATGGAAAATGAAAGTCAGAACAAAAATCAATTCAAATCTAACAAAACTATGGATTTTACAGGAAATAGAACATTTTAGTTTTGAGTATTTTTAATGTTTCTGAATTGAATAAATTTTGTAATGCAATGTCGTGTTAAAAAAAATTAGGCAAATTGTTTTTCACTTTCATTTTTTGTCCTTTTTTTAGCTGAGAAGATCTAAGGAAACATCTACTGTATTGTGGTTGCTTATAAAGTGTTCTGATAAAATCCAAATGTTGATAAATATTTTCTGGAGATGATTTTTATTACTGCAAGAGCTCTATTTAGCATTTTCACAAGGATTCTTTTATAAGTTCAGCCAGTCTCTTGAAGGCCTGCAATGACAAATATGGTTCACATTTATATTTCAGCATGACATGAATAGGGAACACATCAAACCTATAAAGCTACTAAAACTGCCCTAACCATATAGAATCAATATTTTATAATGCAAAGTTCTGCTGATATTCTCTCTTTTCCTTTTATAAAATCGTGTATGGGCTTTGACTGCACAAAGCTTCCAATTCTCTGATAGAAAATAAAAGGCGGAGATTTCTGAAACAGAAAAATGCATATATTGATGTTCAAAGGTTATTTGGAGATCAGATGTAACTTCTAACAAATTAATGATCCGTGAAAGAGTATCTCTTTTAATTTAATATTACAGCCCGGAGACTCCAAAAGTGAAAAAAAAGAAAGAAGAGTTGAGTGAGGATTTTAATATATAAAAATACAGCTTGACTGTCAATAGTATGGTTATGGACTACTTTACCAAAGAAAAAGGAAAAGTTAGAAGAAATGCGGAAGAACTAAAAAGGCAATAGAAGCATTTATCTATTACAAATCTTCACAATTGCAAGAAAGTACAAATACAAATACTGAACTCTTTCAAGCACCTCAATCAAACCAGTATTAAATCTGCACAAATAAACATCTCTTATCTTTTCTCCCACTGATTTTATAGATAGGGCCCAATAACATCAAAAATGCTCCCAAAACAAGATTAGTTCCCAAGTAATAAAATGAAGCATGTATATAAATTGTATGAAAGAAAAACAATATTCTTTCTTACAAAAAATTGCCAACACACACACACAAAACAACACATATAATTCAATCTCAGAATCTCGGGAATGCAAAGTCTGAAAGATACATGATGCCTGCTAATGCTTAGCAAACAACAGGTCTTACTACTTACTCTGCTTTCAGTAAAGCTTTTATAAATAATGTCTGGGAGATTTAAGCATGAGACACTGTATATATGAGATACACAGAAAAATTCTAAGTGTTGTTAAAAGGTTGGTGTCATGCAGGCCATTTGGATGAGTATCTTGCTTAATTAAGGAACAGCTAATAGTGCTGCAGAAGTCCTGCTTAATCACCTACAGACTAAAACCTCTAACGGTCAAGAAAATAATATAAGGAGACAGATGAAAAAAAAAGGAGCATTACTGTGTGAGAAACTGTCTTGATAAGAATGTGAAAAAAAAATAAATCTCACCAGATCCATCTGGGCAGAAGAAGGCAGAGAGAAGGAGGCTCTGACATAAGAACTAGGCTGTGAACTATCAATATTGAATGCTCCTCCAGGAACCAGTAATACCTACAAAAAATTGATTAACCACACAGTTATTACCACTTTTACATTTTTTAAATACTATGTTAAATTAAATTTGAGAAAGCTCAATGCTTACACACTTGTATCAGAACATAGTGCAGTATATCCTTTTTTTCAAAATGAAGAGAGAAAAATATGCAACCTGTAACCAGGTTTTTCATAATAAGACCAAAGGGTCTTAGGTTTTGGTTACCAGTTCTCGTTTATATCATCACAATGCTTAGAAGCACCTGGGGTATAGCTTACTCAGTACACACTGCTGGGTCTTATAAATGGGAGAAATAAAAACAAATTTAATTTCTCTCATTAAAAAATTTGCTCAACAGCCATCATACATATAGTTATATATATTAGTTATATATATATATGTCATATACAATGACATATTGTACCATATGTTATCTTGGTTTCAATTTAAGTAAATTGGTAAAATATCAACATCTGAATAGAGTAATGAAAATATTTTGTTTATCAATAACTATGCCGCAGTCCCTGACTTGGAGACTTATTGATGATGCAAGTTTCCCTGCTTGTTTATGTGTGCACATGTGGAGAGATACTGATATTTTATCTCTTCCTTTTTTAATTTTAAGATCATAAATCATTAAATCACATGTCATACTTCTTTCTTCAAAGCCTTTTCCATTATCAGCTGCTGTGTATCAGAAATACCCTTAATTTTGATCCATAAGAACATGCCAGCAGCAGGAGGGTACCATTCTGCCAAGTCTAGAGAAAGAGAGAGAAAAAATGGAATCAAGGAGGAAACTTATGCCCTACTTTCAATGGATACATCATAGATTCAGTGATGTTTTGGATTTGCTGATACAAACATTATTATCACTATTGCTATAGTGATTTTTTGTATCTTCTTTTAAATTAAGATCACTATTTCAGAGACTTTTTAAAGACAGATTTTAAACATCAAAAGTATAAGAACCTAATGAACTGAAATACAAGCTTTTTGTAAAATTGCTTTAAATAGTAATGTGGTGAGCTTTTTGTCATCACCATCTATCTCCCTGTCCTACCAGAAAGCATAAAAACACAGCAATAGAGAATTTGTCCTAAGCTTAATATTTAATGGAATTGATTTGCTTACAGTGCTTATCTGTCACTTCAGTCAAGAGATGAACTTAAGTGATTTTTCTGGAGCACAAAGATGATAAATAGCCAGCAAAAATATAAGTGATTATCTGTGTTGCACTCTGACCTTTTAACCACTTGTCAGCAGCAGTGAGCATTGCGTCCCGCTGGATCCTGTAGAAGTCCACCACTCTGAAAGCAAATAATCAATTGAAAGTTATGAACTTGTATCATTTCAGAGTTCATTTGTTTCTGAAGGCAGAAAAAAAGCTTTTCTACTTGAACAACTCAAATGCACATTTAATAGAAATATAAGCTTATCCTAGGTGAGCACAACACAGTATACTGTGTGTATAAAACTTTGTATTTGTATCCAAGAAGTCTTTACTGCTTCACTGCATCTCCAACAAAGTACTGATCAACCAGACAGAGGAAGTCCCTGTGTGGCTGCTTCTTCAGCTTTACACTTATCATAGAAACCTTTTATATATTACATCCATTCTGTCTATTACAGCAGTAGATACAAGTCCTGTTAACAGTATTTACCACACGAAGCACACACACTGAAGAAAATTAGGGACATAAACATATGCAAAAGCACAGACTTAATATTTGTGCATTTGGGTTGAATTTGTGTAACAGGTACACATGGAAATGACATTTCACAGGGTAAAAAGCAAATCATATGATAAACCTGTCATAACTGTTTGACAGCTTCCCCTTTTCCAAACTTTTGAACTTATCTCCTTCATACTTTAAGTAACAGTTTCAAATAATTTAATCTCCTACTGGGAAAAATGATCCTAACCCAGGTTTCACCATAGATCATGTGCAGTGGATTTTGTTGACATAAAATGACACAGCTGTGCAGTGGAAGACACAAGAGAAATGCCTGATACTGAGTTCATAATTCAAATGCAAATGTGTTCCCATGTCTTGAGAAAACATCCTTAGTAATTTGCATAATTTACATAATTTTACATTTGTATTTTTTAAAATACTCTCTGAACCATTAGCTTTGATTTCTGGATGTATTCTATTACATCTGATATACAAACACCAATACCTCCAGAGACTTAAACAGTTTTGGGGCTCAGCCATATCTATTGTTACATTCTATATGAAAGACTAAATCTCCTTTGTGCAATTTTTACCAGAATTGCAAAGTGTGTCTGGTTTGTTTGTTTTTTTTTTTTTTTTTCAAATATTGCTGCTTACAGTATGAACATCAGGGGGATGCAAGTGGCTGTTATAGCGAGATATAAGAATTTTTTGCATGTTTTGCTCATGTTGCTGTTACAGGCCTTTGCAGAGTGTAGCACACTCCTACTGAAGTGAAAAACTTGGGGCTCTAATGGTATCCACTTAGAGCATATAAAATGAGACACTGAGAGTCAAGAGAAATTATGGTCCTCCTGCATAATAAATGAAAGCTAAATGTGTATCAGTCAGTATGCAAGAAATGCCATGTCAGTTACATGGTAGCCCAGTGCTCTCCCTCTAAGTGAGAGGCAATGTTTAGTGTGTGTAAATGAACCTCACTGTTTTTCTACCAGTATCCAGAATCAGAGGATCAAAGATGGCAAGAGTGTAAATTCCTGCTAACTTAGTGAGGCAAGAACTCCCTTTATACAGGCTATGCTGACTCCTTCTCAATGGATTCTGTGCTCAGTGATCTCAGCTTTTGCTGTAGACCCTAACACTTTAGCAGGGATGAAAAGTTTATTCACTGGCTTGAAGCTTCCAGAATCGTCTCGAGTTCCCTTCAGGTGGGAGCTGCATGATGCACTGGTGGATTGTCTGCCTGGAGTGGTAGATGACATGCCCTGACTTGCCTGTCTGCAACTTCACACTGTGTCTCCTCAGGGCTCTTGTGTGAACCCAACAGTCACAGTCTTGGTGACCTGCCTTGCCTAGTTGGTCTTACACTGGTGCACCTCCTCTGATCTGTTTACTACAAAAAATATTTGATGTAGGTGACAAGTAGCAGAATGACAGATGATGGGATTCAGCATATGACATAACCATACCTGTCTACATGCTCCAAGAAACCTTTTTGTCCCCATTGTTGAAGCAGCTGTGATATCATAATCTAAGGAAATAAAACACATCATCAATACCATGTTTTAAACAGGACTGCTCCACAATCATCGAAAGAACCATAGCCAGATGCATTATTCAACATTCCCTAGACATGAAATTGCATGAGGTGTCTCTTGGAGACCTTTATAAACACAGGTGCCAAGGCCAATACACCCTATGTTACTGCTACCTCCAAGGATCTTGGCAGTATTTGGAAGCTGGGCTGGGGGGGAGGGAAAAATGGATGAAGAGCTAAATGTGATAACTGAGGAGAAAGATGAAGGCAATGTATATTGCTTTATCTTCCTGTCCACATTGGCCTCTCTGCTTTAGTAGTGCCTCTGTGATGAATTAATGGAGATGGAAGACGAAAGCTGTATTTAGATATGTCTCTTTATTACTAACCATGAAGGGGATGTAGTTGTCAGCTTGCTTTGAAATGTCTTTGTGGGTTGTTAGTAATGTTTTAATTGAAAAGTAGAATAAAAAAATAATATATGAAGGTTTCTTCCATGCTGTGCTTTACATTGAGGTTTTTCAAATGAACCTGCCAGGAAGAGATAAAGTATTTCAAATCTTGATTCTTGAAATCTGAGGGTTAGGGGATATCAGCTGTACTATCCATGCACTGAGAAAACCCTCTAGCTCTGGTTCTGAGTTATATGGAGAGAGACCACTCTCTTCCTTTGGCAGAATTGACAATGAATGTGCATAAACAAAGCTGCAAAAGTGCAGAGCAACTGTGAAAGTACAAAGCTGTTTGCTTCTGGTTTCTTATAACTTGGAATATGTTGTCTTCTCTAAATACAATTCATTTGGTGGCTTGGTACTTGCCTGTGTGAAAGTGCTGGTGTGCATTGTTGACACTTGAATGTGTAGAACAATTCTGTCGATGAGAGGCTTGGGACCCGTCAGAAAACCTATTCTTAAACTGGAAACCAACCAAACAAAAAGTTATTACAGAAATGCAACATGCTAATACTTTGAGTTATATGTGGGAAGACATGCAGCCATTTTATAGATAGTGTAAGGATCTCTTATGCATTCAAACTTATCTATAGCTTCATAGTGCTGTCAGGTTATACAATTTTTAGAAGCTGAGTGTCAAAAAAAACCCCCAAAACATTTAAGAGGTTTTAATGCTTATAGTAGCTTCTTAGTTATGAGGCTTCAGGACAAAACCTGTGTTTGGGAGATGTCCTCTACAACCAAAAAGATTACATGAATCAAAGGGAAGGAAAGATAGGTTTTCCCATAATGGAAACTCAAGAATGCTCAGGCTTTATGACAAACAGATAAATGGCAAATGGCTTTACTCTTTCACTCCTTTTCAGTACTGCAGAAGAAATGGAATTTAGATTGATAAACTAGATGGTTACTTTTGCTTCAAATTCTTATTACCCATCTTTACAGATTGGCTGAATTTTTTTATTTGAAGAAAAATGGAACCAGTAAAGTCATTGGTGTCTTTGGAAAAGATAGTACCATGTTATGCCATTTTGTGGTGTCACTTCTGAAAATGCAATCATACTTAGCGTTATGTTGTCTCCTCACTTTCTCTAGGATGTCACCAGCTGTCAATGCAGAATTCACATTAATTTTTTATAACTATTAGGTTAATAGACAAAAGCAAACTAAAAATCAAATACATTGACTTGTGTGAAATGGAAAACAGCCAAATTAGTTTTTTTCTGGCAGATGGAAACAACCTGAAAGAACTGGAAGGCTAGATATCAGTACAACCCTATGAACAGTTTGTGAAGAATGATTGTTTCTTGTCTGTATTACAAGTTTGGGGAGCTTGCAGGAATAGTAAGAGAGAGAGAGAGAAAGATAAAAAGGGAAATGGAAAAAAGAAGAGAGAAAAGCTCCTACGAGTTCCAGAAACAGAGCTGGAATCCAGCATCTGTCTTTCTGCCTAGGCAGTGCCTGCAAGAATGGGCTGCTTGGGGGGAAGAGGCTTAACTATCTGCATCAGAAGAGAAACAGAACCTGGAGTAAAATGACTGCCAAGAGATGACATGAAAAGTGAGTAGACTGTGAAAAGCTGTTGATTCCGAAGTTCATTCCAGAAGTGGATAGTTATTAAATGAGAAAACACTATGTCATGTCTCATCACTTCGTATGAAGTCTTGTGTCTTAACTGAATAGGCAATGCTAAGTGGTCTGCAGCTGGCCTTACCCAGAGGAGAGAATTTTAGAGAAAGAGTCGGTCCTGATAACTCGGCCATCCACATCCATTGAAAGGAAAGTTGGAGCCCATGGCTTGGAATAAAAAACAAAAAATAAAATTCAAGGTGCTAGTAAGGATTATAATGGGATTATTTTCTTTACTATGAAGAATTCATTTCTCAAACATGTATTCCAAGGAAAACATGGCAGTAACTTGCTGACAAGTGATTATTTAGCCTAGCTTTCTGAGATGTGATTACAATATTCTGTGAAAGTCTTCAAGAAACCAGATTTGTTATTTATTTGATGATTGCTTAGCCCACTGTTCGGCATATAAATGTTCAGTTTATGATGCCATATGAAGGAGAGAGAGATAATGATTTTTCTGCCAAGATTTCTTGTGGAATAAAAAGGTACTGCAATTTCTAAAATGGAGCCTTGTAGCATTTTGCTTTGCTATATTAAAAAATGAAATCAGAAGATATGACCAAATTGTGAAGATCTGAGTCCAGCATACTTTTTCCTTATCAAGAATTCTGTTTTTTACATCTTCTCCCCTACATTTTCTTACAAAGCTTCACAATACTATTCAATGAGTAAGTGAAGCAGTTTTACTGCCTCCTTCCATAAAAATGTACTTCAAAAGAGAAAATGCTGACCTTTATCTTCTACCAATGTTTTATTGCTTTGCAAGAGCTGTTTTGATTTCTGAAGTTAGGTATTTTTAAAGACTGAGTAACTGTAGAGTCAAGTATGAAATTTGCAGAAAATTTACATGAAGAAGGGAAGCTGCCTATACAGTACTGCTATCTGTGATACCGAGAGAATTCCCAGACCCTCCAAAAGGCAAAGGGATAAAAATGGGGTACACTAGATGCAGAGTAGGCAGTCTTCTGCTGAATGAAAGAAGAGACAGGGAGAAAGGAACATTAAGGGGCCGCAAATTTCAAGTGCTTTGCTCTGCAAAGTCTTTGTCATTTTCTGATTACTGAAAAATTCTATCCTGTATGAGGCTTGAGAAATTTGAACCACTAATTAACAGGGTATGAAGTATCACAAAGGGGAAAATGACTGAAAGGACCACAGAGTGTGAGGCCTACGACTGCCTTGGTAGGACATGAAGAAGAGGCATACAGGAAGGTCCAGGGCTCAAACCTTAGTTCTCTCCTGAAACCTTAATTTCTCTCCAGGAAATAAGGTGTTACTAAGGATTATCAAAGACAAATTACCTTTTCAAATTGAAGAAAGTAGTAAGGATCATCTTCTATTATGAGAAAATCATATTTTCTTGCAAGCTAAATAAATTAATAAAAAGTAACAAAAGGAATAAAAGTTAAAGACACTGCAAATTCAGTCAGTTTTTTTTTTCAACCAGCATCATATCATGATTCTCTTAATTGGTCATTCATTATATGAAATGGAGCCTTCAAATGCCCAATTTAGATATCAAAAAGTAAGAGTAATCATGGTACCTGTAGTACACAGACCCTTGTATGTAACTGAACTGAACTGTATGAACTGTTCCATGTGGTGTGGCATTCAAACTGGGCAGGCAACATGCAATAAATCCAGTTAGATGCCCATGACAAAGGTACCAGCTGCCATTGAAAACCAGTTTACCTAAGGCATAGTGTATCTCTGAAGAGCTGTTGTGAAAGAGATTCTGCTAGAAACAAGTTCTAGGAGGAATGTCTACTGGACCAGTAATGGGGCAAAATACCACACATGGGATACCTTCAACTGAAACAAGACTGATATTTATCTATTTCCACCTACAATGTTCACAAGACCACAGCTCCATACCTGGTAAATCTCCTTTTTGCGCTCTGCGGTCAGCGAGTTGCCAGTTGGGTTGCATCCATTTGGAATGGTGTACAGGAATTTGGGGAGGTGATTGCTACAATTTTTTACATCCTCTGGGCTCCAAGCAGACAGAATTTCTTCTAAAGCTTTTGGAATAATGCCATGTTGGTCACTAGGAATATTAATTATATTACAACCCAAGGGTCTCAGCTGTTGATAGAAGGAACAAAACTGTCATAATTGTGTAATTCAAAGGCCTTCCTTTTTGTCATTGGCATTGTAAAATTTCATCAATGCAAAGTTGGGTTTTTTTGATTTTACAGATATCTCAAGCTCCATGAGTCAAATAAAAGTTTGCCTGAATTTGCTGTTAAGGCTTGTCAAACTTACCATATTACTCTTTATTTGTCCTACTAAGCCAACTCAGAAGAAGTGGGTAACTCCTATGTTCAATTGCTGCTCTTCTCTAGGAAATCAGATTTGTTTTTTCAAGAAGAAAGGGAGTTTGTAAACCTGAACTGTTCTCTCAGGACTTCTTATACTCTCACCACAGACAGTTAAGGTCACAGAACCTTTGTTTCCTACTGACAATTTATACTCTACTTTGGTGGAAATGTCAGAGCTTTAAGCTACTCTTCACTGACAAAGGGCAAAGAATCTGTTCTCAATAGATATATTCAGCAATACAAAAAAGAATGAAATGATGCTACTGCAGTGACATGTTGACAGCAGTATGAAAAAATATAGGTGAAATACCAATGAAAAAGCTTGCTGTCTCTCCTCTGTGGAATTTCAATTTGTACCACGTAGTGCTCTGCATTTTTAAGCAAAATTGCAAGCTGCTGTATTGTCAAAATACATTCCTTAAAAAGTACAGCTGATTAGACTATATATTCAAATTTAGGACAGCAAGCAATAACAATTTATTTTGATGCAAGGAGGGACAACTGAATTTCTGGTGTATTTGTTCTAACCCTTCATGCAGCTTTTAGGCATTTTGAGTTGACATTTAATTTTATGCTGATTAAACTACTTTTCAGAAGTAAATTTTGCTGCTTTTGTATAGTTGTCACAAATTCATATCTTCATACCCATATATGGGTGTTTCAGGCCTATCCCAATATTATACTATTTATAGCTATTGTATACGCTGATCATGAAATACTTCAGGTAAACATGCTGACATGTTAACACACCCACTTATTATAAATTTAATTCAACCAAACTAGGTCCTGATGGTTTTCTTTCCAGCCC
Source organism: Sterrhoptilus dennistouni (assembly GCA_013397095.1). NCBI lineage: Eukaryota > Metazoa > Chordata > Aves > Passeriformes > Zosteropidae > Sterrhoptilus > Sterrhoptilus dennistouni. The sequence continues at coordinate 200,339 of VWZU01006245.1, read as the reverse complement.
CATATGTGATCTTAGCCCTTGAATGAACTAGTGTTTGGAAGAGGAACTTCAAATAGCTTTCATAGAACTTTCAGTAGAAAACCTTCTGTGAGTTAGTATTTATGAACTTAACTGGTTGGACATGAAAATCTTGAGTCTTAGATATGTTTTTATGGCAAATACAGACAATGTTTATAAGAATGCAGATCAGGCACTAAACTGCGGTTTAGTTCAACTATAACATTCACAATGTTTTGTAGCTAAGGAATACTTACAGCTGCTAGTGTCCCAGAGTATGTGGGTGCATCCAAAAGGATGTTGTCTCCAGGATTAACGAGCATTTCAAATACCTGCAAAAGAAAAGGTTCTGTTTTAAAGATTGTTTGGGTTTTGTACACGTGCTTCATAGTTTTGACTTCTTAGTGGGATTAAGTATCTCGATTATATTTTGGTAATTCCCTGACCATATAATTATCCTGTCTGTAAGAAAGGCAACAAACAGATTAAAAATTTGCTTTAGAGCCAAATTAAGATAGGCTACCAATTTGACATGGAAAGACAGTGCTCTGAAGCACCCTTTCTACTGTATAAGTTATAGAAAGACTAAACTAAACAGCAGTGAGAGTGGACTGGAAAGGGTAACTATTTCAGGAAGTAAAAACCCCAAAAACTCAGGAAGTTAAGAAAAAGAAGAAACATATTTAGAATAGAGTTATGGTAAAGCATCTATGCACTAATTATTGCACTACTTGAGTAACATGAAATATTACCTTATAGCATATTTTCTACACAGGCTCTTTGGTTGCCTGAACTTTCATGCAGTCCTGACAGTCTAGAATGCCACTCCAATTTTATTGCATTTCCCTTATCTTGTACATGAACCTAGAGTAATTCATATCTATGGAGAAAGAGTACCCTGCATGTAGTAATAGAAGGCACTTAATGCTGAATATAGCTGAACTGATGATGGAAGAATAGACATCTCTCTGAATGAAATGCTTCTAACATTTGAATCTTTTGGTCTTACTTTACACAAGCCTTCCTGGCTGCCGGTTGTGACACACACTTCCATCTGTCCTTGCTCAGGCCTGTACTTGGCTGTGGGGGGATCATGTAAATTCTGCTGGAAATCTTTTAGCCAAGACAAGAGCTCTGGAATCCTGAAATGTGAATAAGAAGGCATATCTAAGACTTTATATAGGCCAAAGCTAGCCTGTTCCTCTAAATCCCTGCCAAATCTAGCATGCAGTCCTGAGAGTTTGATTTCAACTGTCACACAGATAAACTTAAATGCAATTGTTATGACTGCTTTGTCAAATTAGGAAAATGAGATGGGCATCTGTGGTCCATACACCACATTATCATAGTGAAATCTGGGCAGAAATTATTTGCCAAGGATGAAACAGGGTGGAGGCTGAAAAATACCCACTCCCAGAAATGACCATTCTGTACTCGAATATGGCAGTGTGACAAAGTTCTTAATGCTGCTTGTAACCTGCTGCAGATTACAAGAATTTCTAAAACACATTTTCCAAAAAACGTCTTAAGATCTTGTAGGATGTTCACAAATGGCTGGGTTCATTTAAATATTAAGAAAAGTCTTAACTGAGGCTCCATGTGTCTCTTTAGGTACCCAAGTATTTTTGCAAACCTGTTCTCACCTGACTCAGTGCCGTCTGCTGAGGAGTTTACATGAGCACTGAAGTAATGTAATGATATGCAATTTTTGTACCAAAAATGACAATTCTATAAATACATCCACTCAAGTACCACAAGTTCTACATACTGACTTTAGTATATGGTGCCAAATGAAAAGAAGTACTCAGAAACATAGAAACTTATGTGTTGTAACGCAGTATCTTTAAAATAATATCTGATTTGGGAGTCTGGATTCTCAAATACTAACAGGAAATACCCTGGCCTGAGAACAACTAGGATTAGGGTTTTAAGTGATTTAAGTGATTTTTTTTCTTTTTACAGAACTCATTGCAAAATTTTTCACTTGAACTCAAATGTAAATAGTGAGGCAAATTGAAAAAAAACCCATGGGTTTTGGGAAGAACCTATTTTTTGAAAAAAGGGTTTTAAAAACACAGGTGACTTAATGCACTAATAAAGGATATTATGATCCTTAGCGTCTGGTGTCTTGAAGTGCAAGCAACTATGACAGATACCCTGCTGAGGCTGAGTACTGGAGAGCTCTCTTCATCAGATCTTCCCCAATCTCAATTGGATTTCCATGTCCAATGTCAACAGTTGCCTTCTTAAATGGAAAAAGATTAGGATTTGGTGCCCCTCCAGCCAGAGAGATGAGAGATGGAGGAGACTTCTGCATCAACTCAGCTGGAGTAAAAGGAAAACACCTTGGTTACAATTTGATTGTTACAATGGTGATCATATCCTTTATTCAATATTTAATAATGACCTAGAAAACTTGTTCTGTTTTTCAATTTACTTATTTAATGGTCATGAATTCAAAAGGATAACTCTTCTTAAACTCACTTTTCTGCTTGGATTAAATAGGTGTTTAGGGGCCCAGGGAGGGAGAGACAGGTAAGAACAGACTAGAACAAAAAATCATTTTAAGTTAAAAAAGCTATTTGTAATTTATTTTGAAGCAATCTGGACAGTTCTATTATTATAAAAACTGTCATGAGTGAGCTTTTGAGCTTCAAGACTTTTAAATCTTAATGATCTTCTGTTTAGACTGACTTGAAATGAATGGCTTTGTTTTCTGTTCTGTTTTTCAGCTGATCTGGCAGGTACACTTGACAGATGATTGTAACTTTTCTATAAGGTAATAGAAATGTTTCTGGTAGCCCAGTTTTAGTGGCAGAGGCACTGTGTAAGTAATTTGCTATGAAGAAAATCTTAATTCTTGCTTTTAAGTCAGTTTCACAATCATTCAGATCCAATCTATGTAGTGCAGACTGGACCTTAATCCAGCAAGAGCACTTGATTGCATTAAATCCAAGCACTCACAATGTGGCATTCATGCTGGCTTGATAGTTCTACATCAGATATGAAAGACAGGTGACACCAGATCTGCCTTAAAAGTGGCCTGTTATCAAGTTTATTTTCCAGTACTTATTAGCAGACTTGAACACGGGGAGTTAATTCTTATCAGTTATTTCATCAGTTTGTGTTATGCCTGTGACTTTTGGCCTGGTAAAGAGAGATTTACTTTGTCATCAAAACTGCAGGCTCAGTATGTCTTTCTACAGGAACTGTGCTACTTTAATACCTTTGTTATAATGCATATTAACCTATCATTTGAAAAAGAGGCTGCCTATAGAGTGAATTACTTGACTTAGCTGTACCTGTATGAAGCATTTTAAGCAGAACAGCAAATGCCAGCCCCTTACCAAGAGGGGAAATGGACCCCTGGAGGCTTAACTAGTGATGTATGTCTCATGCTTGGATTCTGTCAGGTCTCTGTGGGTTTCAACTGAGTAAACAAGCGGGCAGTTAAGCTCTTCCATCTGCCACATGGAAGACAATGAAATGTGGTAGCCTAAAGATAGATGGATGTGGAATAGGAAAGTGTAGTAATACTGAGGTGGTGGGGGTGCTGAGGCATTTATGGACATGAACAGGATACAGGAAAAGAAGGTGGAAAGAAACATGCTGGGACTGCATTTCAAGTAATTAGCAGTTGCTTGTTCCTGGACACACAGCATAAACTCGGTGGCAAACTGTGCCTAAAGCCAGGGTTCAGATACAGTAGCAGGGACTTTTCAGACACTTGTTAAAGTAATGATACTAATTTGTCTGTCTTGGATGGGTTTCTGAAATGGTTGAAGGCTATTCACTTTATTTTGCTTTATACCTGCTTGCCATCTCTGCTTGATGAAAGTCGAGTTATCTGGTCTTGCTTTGTCAGTTTACAGCATGGTTTGCTTTCAAACCTTTTCAAGCCCTAAGCCATGATACCCCAGCACAGACCAGAACCTAGAATGATACTTTCAGAGAAACTGGGAAGAAGAGACATGTACTCACTCAGCAGTCTTATTGGAGATGCTTTTCTTGCTGCACTCACACTGGTGATGAACCTAGAGTAATTCATATCTATGGAGAAGGAGTAATTAGATGGACATGAAGCTAGAAAAGGGAGTAAGAACTGCAGCGTGCTTTTAGTATGTGCATCTCCCCCAAGTAATGCTTTTGGTCTGGGTAATTTGTGGTATGCCAGTGAGCAGGAAATAAACCCTTTCCCCTCCCTTTACTGTCAGCTCTGGAGTTCAAAAGGCAAACTACAAATCTGAAGATTTGATGGATCTTAAACAACCATCAACTCTTTCTCATTTAATGAGAATCCAGCTTTATATAGCTGTATTAAGCACTGCATTTGAAGTGCTTTTACGATTGCAAGCCATCATTATAAGTCACAACACTTGTCAAGTTAGAGATTTGTTTGTTTGTTTGTTTTTAAAGGATAATTAAGAACATATTTTAAATGTATCTGATTAGTGTTTTCTTCTCCCTGGTGCCCATAGAGATTTAGTGGATAGTGAACTACAGTCCGGCAGGACGTCAGAAGGCCTGGAAAGGCCACAGGAAGGCACCTCCTTCGGAGGGAAAGCACGCACAGAAATGAAACGGAAGGGCAAAGAGCAACCACAGCAACACGCATGTGCCGGCAGCTACTAGAAACAAGCTCCCGAGCCGGGCCGCTTTGAATAAAACATCCCGTGCTTTCTAAAAATACCTCCCCGGCCTTCGCTCCCCCCGCAGCCCGGCACCGGCGCGGGGCTGCCCGTACACAAGCAGCTGCGTTTTAAGGGGTAGCTGAGCACGTCGTCCCCGGGGCGATTGCGAGACGCGCCCTGCTGCCCACCCTCAGCTCCCCCGGGGGGGCACGGAGCCCTGGGGGCCATCCCGAGCTCACGGCCGGCGCC
>VWZU01006245.1:119587-194290 GCA_013397095.1 Sterrhoptilus dennistouni | reverse complement strand
CAACCTGGCCTTGAACCCTTTCAGGGATGGGGCATCCACAACTTCTCTTGGAAACCCGTGGCAGTGCTTAATCACCCTCACAGTTAAGAATTTCTTCTTATTATCCAATCTAAACTTACTCTTTTCCAATTTGAAGCCATTCCCACTTGGCACTTGTAAAAGATCCCTCTCCAGCACTCTTGTAGCTCTCCATGGGACAGTAGAAACTGCTCTAAGTCTCCCTGGAGTCTTCAGGTGAACAACCCCAATTCTTTCAGGCTGTTTTCAAAGAAGAGGTGCTCCAGCCTTCATGGCCCTCCTCTGCACTTGCTCCAACAGGTCGGTTTCTTTCCCGTGCTGGGAGCACTCTGGAGGGAGGTCTCATCAGAGTGGAGTAGGGGGGCAGACTCACATCCCTCATAATGACCATGGTCACACTTCAATCAACTTCATGATGTTTCCACTAAAGATTTTGCTCATAAAAGGAAGTAAAGTTTGAAGTTTGACATCTATATTCTTTTCCCCTGCAGATGAGTAGGATCAGTGGAAGGAAAAGCAGGATTGGTGATGTGACCTGTCCCTCCTTGCTGGGTGTTGCTTGTGCAACACATGTAACCGGTGTTGTAGCTGCTGCCGCTTAGGAAGGTGCAGAGAGAGACACAGTGTTACTTTCTAGTCATGGCTTTGGGCTTCACTCTGGGGTTGCCATGGCCCTTGCTCCGAAGTGCAAAATGCTAGAAAGGGGTCTAGGTGAAAAGTACTCTGAAAAAAAACCCCAGTGTAAGAACATGCAAAATCAACTGTGCTTTGCAGCATTTGGTCTTTGTAGTTAACTTGGAGGCAGGAGAGTAAAAATACTGGATGGCATGAGCATTGAAGCATTTTTAGGCTTTAATTCAGGAAATCACCTGAATTTTGGTGCTCAATGCTCAAAGCATGTTTTAATTGGAACCTTCCAAAACTTGCTGAAGGCAAAGCTGAGGTATGAGACCAAAATGTCTCTACAAAAAAGATGAGCTGTGTTAACAAGTTACCTTTTTCTTCTGCCCCCTTCTTTAATTTGGGTGACTTTATGCAGTATTTGATCTACTGAAAGGGTTCATAAGTAGATAGAGTACATTGAAATAGAAATGGAGTTCCTGTCAAGTTTGGGATGCAGTCAGGAAGGATTGTTTGCTTGGTTGGTGTGTGAATGCTCTTACACTGAAAATGAAATTTTATTAATAGCTTTAATGATCTGAAGAATTTATAATTTAGGCAATTGCCTTCTAATTATGTGATGTACAGACAAAAAAAAAAAAGATGGCTATATAAATGTGAAATAGCAAGTGGAGAGATATTGAATTTCTGTGGGGTTCTGGCTGTGAAAGACTGATTGAATTTGAACAGCTTTTTGTGTAATTCTGTTTTTTCATTTCCTGGCTGTCACTGTGGCAGTTTGTGACACAGACCAAAGCCAGAGAACTCAAGGGAAAGTTTTCCATTTTCCATTGATTTTTGTGGGCTTTGTCTGGTCTCTTAGCCAATTACAGTGTCATTCTATTGAAAGAAATAATAATAATAAAAAAAAAAAGTGAAATTGTTTGGATGCTTATCCCAGCTGGATTTATCTGGCAGCTCTCTGCATCGCTGTTTATATTCCGTAGCAACCACAAGTTGAGTGCTCTGTTTTACTACTGTGTAAGAAGTTCTGCCTTTGCTGTCTTTATTACATGCACACTTAGAACAATAATGATTTGGTGCAAGTCTTGCATAATTCATGAAGCATCTGTAAGGTCTACATATGGTTGTTAATGTCTCCTGTCATTTGAAACTGCACTACCTCTTTCTAAAATTGCTGTGTGCTATGTCCATTTGTGTGTTAAGAACCCCAAACAACAAGCAGAACAATAAACCCACAAAACAACAACAACAAAAAACAACAACAACAACAACAACAAAAAATAAAAAACTCCCCCCAAAAAACCAAACTATAGCAATTTGATTTAAGAAAAGCAGGGAGATCAGGAAAATATTGTTACTTCACTGTTCTCTTCTCCCCTAAGGACCTTAGAGTATTTATTTTAAGAGGAGGACAAAGGATTGAGACAGTAAATACAAAAATTTAACTGAGTTTCTGTTTTTGCAACTATATCAACAAAGTGTAAAGCTCTCCAAGATACCACACTCTAGCCCGGGATACTATGTATTTGCTAGTTTTATAGCGTGTGTTCTGTAATGTTTGAGAGCCCTATTTGCAGGGGTCATTTCACAGGATGGAATGTGAATCCCGACGGGACCAAAGCGGGCGATCCAAGCGCGGTCCTTGGCGGAGCCGGGCCCGCACTGGCGCTCGGCGGCCGCAGGGGGGCGCCTGTGCACTGCGTGTGCGGCCAGGGCGCTCGGGCTCCGGAATTCCAGCTAAAATCATATTTTAGGCATCTTTTATTTGCCTGGAATTTGTACTTGTGATTAAGAGTCCTGCCTGAACACCTTGGCTACCCGCGCTTCAGTCAATGGGTTAAATGTCTGCCGGTAATGTTTCTTGCGGGTTGGGGACGACAGAACTGGCGAGTGGCGCTGTCAAAATAGCCTTACCGTGTGAAGGTGGGAATTTTATCGTGACGAATTGGAATGGCTGCCCATGAGAAAATCGCATAAGACTGGAAAATGGAGAAGTGTGAGATCAGCCATCTTAAACATTAGGAGCAAATTGTTTCTGCCAAGGGCTGCCTTCCCCAGGAAAAATGCTGACTTTGGCAGCACCTTTGTTTGCAGAAGACCCTGTGTGCAGCAAGCCATCACTGGTGTGCAGCAGCCACTGAGATTAGGAAGATCTCAGCAATACAGAACAGTTTTATTCTAGTGTGTGAACATCCACTGACACAATTACTGCGGAGATCAGAAGTATCTGGTTTTTCTGTGGGAAACTAAAACTGCTAGGGGTGTGTCGGCTCTGGCTCTGGAGACAATTAGTGGAAGAGATGTGCAGTTACTTGTTCTTCGGCTTGCAGATTACTTGAGTGATTTCCTGACTTCTGTTTGTCTTTACTACAAGCTCTTGGGAAAGTAACATTTCTATTCTTCCTTTATGTTGAGCCTTTTTCAGTGGGACCCTGATCTTGCTGGACCTTATCGGAGATGCTGTAAAAGAAGTAGAAAAGAAGCTGCATTTGCTCCTCTCACACTCTAAGGCAACTGTCATAGTAAAACATAGTATAGTATCTTTTATAATATCTTTTTTCCAGGGTTTTAAAACTCGATGCATTCCTAGACTGGGAGAGGGCTTAGGGAAGAGTGAAGATTGATTCTCAGTTACAAATCCTGCTGCCTATCCAAATAAAATTAAACCACATCCTAGTATGCTTGCTGACCATCTTGGCATTAGAAGGACATCCTGATGTGCTTTCTGCTGCTGTTCATGTTATTACATACATACCCTTTATTTATATATATTTTTTAATAGCTAGCTCCCTATGCTTCAGAGACTGTCAGATGAAAATAACAGGACACCCAAGAAATTCATAATATTTGTAGCAGCTGTCAAATGATACTGTCTTAGAGTGGAAGACGTGCGGTTCTGTAGAGTGACAGCTGTGGCTTGTATATGTTTGAAGCAGCTCTCCCTGACTGAAGGATGGTGGCACCCAGACATATAGCACTCTAATTCTGATTGACAACCTTTTTTATTCTCTTTTCTTGGGTTTTTTTGAGTGTACAAAGACTGTCATCATTGCTTCATCATTGCCTTTTTATCCAATCTAGTAAAGGGGACAGCACAGTATCTAGAACAATAATTTTCTAGATATTCTAAGAAAAACTCTAGAAAAGCTGACTTTCACACTGACATATTTCACAAAAGCAGTTGCTTGTTCCAGAATGTGTTCCTTTGACAAGATCTCTGATACAATGAGATGTTTGCCATAGGTATTCATCAGGCATTCCTGTGCTTCAAAAAACAAAGGAGGACTGCTAGTTTTTGGATCACTTTGTCCATGCTATAGAAGCTGAAATTGGATGGAGAGAAGATCAATAATGTATCCAGTTAATACACTAACGTATAAATGAAATGAATCATAAGAAATGAAATGCCTTCTCTTGACAATCTTGAGATAAATGCTGTTCCATAATACCTCAGTCTTGTCAATTTGAATTTATATTATAGGCAAACAGTTGCTGAAGTGTGAACTCTATTGTGTAAATCTCCCAGGAAGTGGGTACTCACTATTATTTGTGACATATGTTATTCCTGGGGCTCAACCTTTGTTATCCATTTTCATTTAGTGGAGACAAAAGTGTTTTTCTCTCCTGGCCTTGCATGTTCCTCTCTTCCTAGCAAGGTCATGTTTTTGTCTGGTGCAAGTATGGCATGGAAAAAGGAATTATCCTAAAGGCAAAATGAGATAATGGAAAAGTGAGATTGTTGCTTCATTCTTGTCATGGCCTGGAGAAAATATACTTCTCAGGTGTGGTGACAACTGGTACTAGAGATATGTTGTTTCTTTCTGTATTTTGAAATTTGTCTATTCAACATGAAAGAATTTTCTGGTTATGTATCTAGTTGCCTTCAAACTGATGAAGACACATTTTTGTTGTTAATTCTTGATTAAAATTTGGCCTTTTATCATGTGAATAAGTTGGTGCTTCTTTGAGCTATTAAATTTTAATTTCTGGGCCTTGCTTTTATAAATATAAAATATAGTTCAGACTATTCTTCTGTATCTTACTGCAAGCCAAATTTTACATTCACCAGTTGCAATAGAATTATGCTTCTGTTCAATTAGGTTTTGTTCTTAAGGGCTATGTTTCTTCATGTTCAAATCAAATCCATAGTAAAAAAAAATTATCGCTTCTGAGAACAGATGTCTACATGTGTTATCAGAGCAGGAGTGGATAAGCATGACCCTCATATCAATCAGTCTTACAGTACTTATCTGTCTTCAGTCATTACATGGCTCCAGACATGATACAGAATTCCTAAAACAGCCTGAAGGTGCTTCTGTCACTCTGAATAGACAGGAAATCTGGGGAGATTGCCTGATGTAGCCTTTGCCTTTGAAGAATGAAATATTTCTCCTGTGTTATGTGTCCCATAATATGCAGACTTAGCTTGATATTCTTTATAATTGTTGCATGTAACTAGGAAATTTAAAATTTTTGGAAAACCTGTTGAAAAAGCATATTTCTTATTTGTGGAGATGTATTAAATAGACCAACTCCATCTCCTGTCTAACTTCTCTAGTGGCTTTTCCCTAGTTCTAGTATGTTTATTTGACATACTGTGTTTGGGATACCACATTTCTCTTGTTGTTGGCCAATGCCTTTGAGATTCAAACCTTAGATAGATCAGAAGCTCCAGAAACTGCAGTCTGTCCTTTAATGTAAAGAGTCTCTATAATGTTGACAAGAAGTTTATCTCTAGAAAAGGTTAAATGTTCAGTGTCCTTGAAGAAAGATAAAACCCTGACTAGGCAGGCATGGGGAGAACTGAGAGGGTGAGTGCAATTTATTTATGGGGTACTCCAGGGGTATTTTTCCCTCAGAACAACTCTCATTTTTTTTTCCTCCTTTTCTCTCTCAAATGAGAATATTCTCAAAATATGCTTAAAACCAGAGTTTTTCTCTTCTTGATAATTTCTACATGTGGCTGCTCTTTCCTAATAAAATTTCTAAATCCGCTCTTGTTCTGATAAAGCTCATTTGTTAATTCATGTTGAAGTAAAGTCTGTTTTAATTATGGCATCTTTTTCTACTCTGTAATCCTTATTCAAACAAATGTTGAGCCCTGCAATTCCAAGAGTGAAAAATAACCATTGTGCACATTCTTGGGCTTTTTTCCATGCAGGTGGTCAAGGTGATCCTTCCTCATGAAGTATATTCGTATCTGCCTGAGTAGCTGTGAGATCTTTAGGCATCATATCAAATTTTTTTTTCTTTTTCATCTTTATTCCTCAGACCCTTGTTTCTCTGTTGTGCTTTCCTCTTGTACCTACAGCTCTGTCATTGGTTCCTTGAAATGGTCTCATTTTGGTTCCATTTGTGTCATCTTCTTTCATATTACATGGAGCAGCTTCTTAGTTAAAGGAACCAAATTTCTCCTCTCTTTTCAGAGGAGATCCTTAATCAAAATAATTGGGCCATAAGCAGGGTACATTTTATTGTCTACATGAAACTCTTTGCAAAATGTCGTGGAGTTTTTTTTATGTTTTTTAAATTAACTCTTCCTTAGGCAATGACAAAGTATTTTGCTGCTGCTATGTCTAATGCTGTAATGCATAATGTAACTTTTATAGGACAATCAGAATGATGTTTTATCTGTTGGAATAACAAGACAGATGAAAGCAAAATCAAGAGTTCTACAGGTCTGGTAACCTTGGAAAATTCTCTTTTAAAGATAACAGATTATGATTGAGTAAGGTTATATTAATGTATCAAGTAATACAAGTTCTAGGAGAGATAATTTTGTATTGTTTTTATATAGTACATCCAGTTTCTTCTGATGTTGAACTCCTCACTTTCACTTTGTAAAATAGCTTTATTCCTGTGTCAGGTGAGTCTTGATTGTGCTATTGTTGTTCAACGTATTTTGTACCTCAGTGTTTTTGTTCCAGACAAGTTCCTCATCCCTTTTCCTTGTGGCTTATCTGGGCCATGGTTCAAAATCCTCAAAGAGACAGCCTCAGCCAAGTTAATTTTTATGATCTCAGTTTGTAAGTCACACTTGTTTTCTGTGTTTTTTTCATACACCACTAAACGTAAAAATGATAAGCAGTTCTTCAAGCACCAACAACCTGTGGACTTGTACCTCACTGTCAACATATCCAATGGAAGCAATTGCAATCACAGAAAGAATGATAAAATTGACTGTGTCATACAGACTATGGAACAGCATTTTAATGGTCTTTTATCATTCACCAAAAGCCCTTAGCTCTTAGTTGCTTTTGTTTCATCTTTTGTTTTCCTTGCATTAATGCTATAAATCACTGTTTTTAAAATGAGTTTAGAAAGTGCTTTTTTCTAAAGCTGTCAGCAATTAAACTGCAGAAGTTAACTTCTCAGCAATTAAGTCATATAAATGAGTCCAATTAATTACTAAAACTGAGGCAGAAATTGGTTCAAGTAAGATAAACTGTGGAATGATGGAATTAAATCTAGAAAACAAGAACATTTATAAGCCAAATTCAATAGATGACATAATACAATAGTTAATCTTCATCATAGAATATGTCTGAATTTCCTTTATTTCACTGAGGCATTGAAGTAACTGTTTATACAACCAGGCCATATTTTTAGAGTAATTCTGGCTAATGTCATGTCTTTATCATAGAACTGGGAGTAAGACAGAGGAATAGTCTGTTGTCAATGCTTATAGATAGATCTTGTAGGGCAATGTTGCCTATGAATGATGATGTGTTTGTGAGAGTTCCCTTGGGATTCTAGGAATTGTGAATCAAAATTCTAATTTTTCATCTGAATTTAGGGACATTCTCTGTTTCTGTAGTGTGTGGGAATTCTTGGGAGTGATTATCACATAGGTGAGACAAGTAGTTGTTTAGAAAGATTGATGCATGTTCTGTGCTTTCCTGAAGTAGCTGGAATTAGGATCTAAATGAATGTACTTTTGCTTTTAGGAAAGCCAGATATTTCCCATGCTGAAACTTGCAGTAGTATTTTAGAAAACTGCACTTGTGTTAAGCACAAGACAAGCATGCTAACTTCAACAGATAACAGCTCTGCTCTGACTACATCTACCACAGACAGAGAGCAAATGGTGATACACATATATAAAAGTATTATTTAGAAAACTAATCACCTTCCTGAGTGTTCTTGGGATGTTCTTGACATCTATCGTGTTCCACAGTATAGTGTATTACCCATGGGTCTCAGGGATTTATGATTGTTTCTCAAGTCACTAGAAAACTAAATTTGCCAGACTGAAGGAGCTTTGAAGTTTTCTCTACTTCATGCTGCAAACCCCCCATGATTCCAAGAAGGAAGCACATCTCTGATTCCTGCCTATCTGTTTCTGGAGGACTGTTAAGGTGCTGCGCTGGGTATCTGCTGTTGGACCTCAGACTTGCCAAGCTTGGTAAAATATCAGGATTTTTAATCTCTTTTATTTTGATGGACAGTGTTGCACCTTCTGAGGCTTGCAGGGCTGTGGTGTGTTATACACACTTTGAGAATTTCCTGTGGCATGGCTCGAGCCTTCCCCAGCTGTTCATCTGCTTGGCAGTTCTGACTTCTGTGACATGAGTGTCTTGGCACTACAGCATCTAGAGGTGGTGAAATATTCTAGAGAAAGTTTGGTAGCTGAGCTTTACTTTTTTGGGGGTGGAGGGGGGAAGGTGAATACTGCATATACCAGGCTGTGAGCCTGTAAGAACGGAGGGAGTGAGGCTTATAGGTGAGAAACTGTAAACATTTCCATTTAGACATCTGGATTGTGGCCAACAGTGAAAAAAAAATGTGAGTGCTGGAGGTGAGAGGAATATAACGTGTGAGATATTTTTACATTTGTTTATGAAATGAGTTTCATTGTCAAATGCTTTCCAATATTTTTCTCACTCAAAAAGAAAATTAACAACAGCTTCAAAATATAAATGTTACCATATATTGATCTGTTTAAGATAAAACCTCCTATGCCCTACCTTCATCCTTATTTAGGGGTTGCTGGAGCTTTCTAAAAGTTTTGTGAATTACCTTCTTGAGACATAATTTTCATAATTTTCCTCTTAATCTATTGGTAGTGTGTCAAATTAAGTGTTTGATTTGGTTAAAGCTGCATCAAAATTTTGAACTTAGCTTCATGTCAAACTTAAAATTTTAACATCCCCCACTCTACCCTCCCAAATCCGTTTTGGTGGCTGTTTATTTCATTTAGTATTAGATAGTTACAGATTTTGATATATTTTGGCTTGTTTACTCTTAGTAGGTAAAGGGAGAGATTTGGTTACATAATATTTCAATATGCTTCACCATGAAATTTACAGATATGCCTGAATATCACTGAGACAAACTGAAAGCCTGACCAGTTCTCCTAATCATTCTTTGTCTCTTGCAGGAGCCGTGAGCATACTTTATATTTCTAGGACTGAAAATTAAGTGAATCTTGCAGAAAGCAGCAGAAAGGTTTTGAAATCCATGGGATATTAAAGTTGATGGAGGCTTAATAAGAGAGTTTAAAACCTGAATGTGTGCTGTGAAGTGCTGGATGGTTCAGAGGGAAGCTGTCCAGCTGAATGCTCCTGCTTACTTAGCAAAAGCTATTGTATTGAAGCAGAAGTGGGAAAACCCTTCATGTCACTGGCATGTTTTTCAGATCCCTGTGCATCTTTGATAATTTCCCTATTTACAGAATATCTGGAAGAATGCAGTATTGGAAAATAACCTGTCATTTAAAAAGGTTTTTTGCATAACTGGTCACTTCAGATTTTTTTTCAGCTTCAAAGAAATACCTTTTGAAGCTCTGAAAGGCATAAACCAACTAATAGGATTTTCACCCCTGCTTCAAGGAGCTGATAGGACTAGCCTTGGTGGAAGCAGTTTTTAGATACAATTGCCTTTCCTTAGGGGAATTTTCTTACAGTTTAAGGCAGAAGCTTCTTCCCCCTGCAAATAATAGTTTCAAGGCAGAGAATGTTATGGTGCTAAATATTCAGATCTGAGGTCTAATCTAGTAATTTTCTCCCTGTAATTTGCATCCACAGCATTTCATCCCATGACCATCTCTTCCATGAGAAGAAATTGCAGAAAGTGTAAATTCAAATCTCTTGCCTATCTATATTTTCTATATGAGTGCATAGCTGGAAAAGAGTGCTGAGATTTGCACTGGAAACTAAATATCAAGTAAAAAATCAGTTATTCAAAAAAGCTGCTCTGAAAATTTGATCTTGATAGCTCATGAAGATTGTAGGTTGCTGAATAATGTGCATACAGATTGTGGGAATAGTATGTTTTTCTCTACTAGAGAATTACTTGTAAACTGATTATGGATCACTTGTGCCAGGCTGAATTAATTTAGAAGCTGATTGTAGTTTGAACATTTTAAAGAAGACTTTCACAACAGGACAGAAAGTGCTTTTCTGCTATTGTCCTGTCAGTTTATTTTATTTCTCTATTTTTCATTATCCCTAGAAGATGAGCTAGCTATGGTCCTATAGATATTATCAGCCATGTTAGTCTTGCTTTCCACAGAGAAGGTCTCCTTTGCCTGATTATCAATTGATTTTTCTCTGTCTAGGTATGATCTTAGTTTTACAGGCTCCTGCAAAACTGGCAGTAGAGTTTTAATAAATAAAATTGTGAAAATGCTGGCTTACTTAATGGCTATTGCTATGTGGAAAATCCAGTATTATTTGAAAGACTTTGATATTTAAGTGACGTATAAGAGTATTTTGAAAATTTCCAAAAGAAAAGAGGATAAATTCCATCATCTTAATAGAACTATAGTTTATACCTGATTTTGCAAATTCTTCTTCTTTCATTCTGGACATTTTCTATATCTTTCTCCTCAAAAATACACCTTTGGCTTATTTTGGTATTTATCTATGTTGTATCTATGTTGTCTACCTTGCAGGCTGACTTTGTACCAATGCCTTGGGTTAGGAAAAGTCACCTAGAAACACTTCTATTATGGTCAAGTCTTGGAGTTTTCGGAAGCGTTTTCTCTCCTTTTAAGCTTGTATGAACTTTATCTGGTAGTTTAAATTTAAAACAGTTTTGAGTAACACGTCTTTTCATACCTTTGAACTGGTTTATATTGCTTTCATTCACCAGACAATTTTATCATGATCAACGCTCAGCCTAGACTGACCTAGAAGTGATCAGTTTTCAGGTTTGAAGTGCTCTCACTGTTTTATAAATTGATTGCACTGTAGTACATTCAAGAATAACTTTTAAAGATCTTGTAATCATTTCCTGTGGTTTAGTAACATGTTAAAGATGGGAAATGGTGGCTTTAGGTCACTTCTCTGCCTAGGAGAGAAGGGTGTCTGCAGTGGCTAGAACAACAGTGTGTACAGCACCAAATATTAGTTGTAGTGCGTACGCTGCCTTCTTGTTTTGCATTTGTTGTGGCATCTGAAGTACCAAGCAGTAATTACTATTGATGGCCCTATGCCAGAGGCTGGATGTCAGCCCTTGGGTTCAAGGTATGCTTTGTAGTTGAATTTTCTGTCTAAATTCCTGAGGCTTCTTCCTGCATTTGAGAGCTTTTGTATAAGACACAAGTAATAATCCTACAACAATAATTAAAATATGCCTAAGCTGCAAAGACTGAGTTTCATAGTTGCTTGTACTCCAGTGTTTTTCTTCCAATTCTAAAACATAAAATGAGAAGGCTCAGTTTTTAGACTCATGAAATCAGAGTAATTTAACACTGAGCTCTCTTATCCCCAACTTCAGGGAAGCAGTGTGCTTCAGTGAACAGAAAACAACTCATTTTTTTAGACAATCTTTGAAACAGGTTAACATATGCTCTAGATGCACACAAAATGGCTTTGTCCCCTAGCATCCTATCTTCTTTTGGTAAAACTTTCTGTAAAATTTCTGAAGTAAAACTTGCAGAAAAATAGTAGATGTACAATAAAAGACTGTTTTACCCTCGTTTGCATCCAGATCACGCTTTTCTTTATGTCATCTGAAGATGCAGCTGTTCTTTCACACAGTTGATTCATGTCATCCACAATTAAAATGTCCTTGCTATTTAAAATCTTCTCAGCATGTCTAAAAAGGTTGTCAAAACAATGGCTTGTTCACAGTGAGAGAAAAGCTCTTGATGCTTTACAAAAGATTGATGAGATGACTTGACTAGAAAAATTCTGGTTTTATCTGATTTTAGATCAAGTCATATATTTTCTTGTACCTTGGTGGTTAGTTTAAAACCAGATCTTCCTGATTAGGAGCCAAAGATGGTAAGATGCACCTTGTTTGTGATTCTTGGGTGATAGAACTTATTTACAAGTACATTCATACTGATCTCATTCAACATTGCCATTTCTATCAAATGCTGCTCTTTTTTCCACCAAATGCATAATTTCACTTATTATAAGTACTGTAGGATATGCATTCTAAGTTCCAGACATTTGATTATTGATAAAGAAAGTGGTATTTTTTCTGTTCTTACTGAGTCCTTTGAGGAAAACAACATCATGAGGCTGGTTCTTGGCTACCTGGTAATATTCGGGCATTTTTAAAATATTGGGGGAAAAAAAGAAAAGAAAAGCTTTGTTCAGCTTTGAGAAGAGTGAATTGTCACAACCGTTATCATTGTAAAGTATTAGTAATGTAATTTAAAACATCTCGCTTCCCTCTGGAATTCACTATCTCAGACTGGACATGCAGGTATCCTGTATAACATGTGGGGAGAGTTCTGCTTATGGGTATGGGGTCCTGGTCTACAAACTTCTGACTAAATGACTAGCACCTGTCTTTATGTCCTATATTACTTAATAGGAATAACTTGTGCTTACCTTGTAGGGCTGCCCAGCTCCAGATTGTGGCAGGGTGTTTTTGCTGTGGTTCAGAACCCAGGCTTCTCTGTGAAGCTGCCTGGCAAGCAGCGGTTAGACTACTTTTTGGAATATGGGAGGACAGAATCTCATTCCCTTTGTCAGTGAAAGTTCCTAATTGTGAAGTTATAGATGGTTTCTGATTTGGGGTGCTTTGGTGCATTTTTTTAATTTGAAGCTCCTCCTCTCTAGATAGTGTAATTTGCTGTCCACAGACTGGGTGTCTGTTACTGCTTGTGGATGGAGGGTTATACAGATCCTTGTTAGTGAAACACAAGCATGCACTGAAGCAGTAACTGGAATCCAGCTTGTTGCCATTATCAGTAGGACTGGGGTATGCATTTCTAGGTTTAGTCCTGTAGAAGCTATTATTTCCTTCTAAACTGGAACAGCTTCAACTGAAGAGTTTTGCATTTTGTAGCAATTGATGGGTAAGAAGAATCCCCTAAACTGTACTTCTGTAGCAATTGAGTAGCTATACCACCTGCCAGCTGTACTGCAAATGAAGAGAGTTGCATGGATTTTTTTGTTTGTTTGTTTGAACTGTTTCAAAGCATTATTCACAATTAAAGATTGTGAATTTGAAATGGGAGAGGCCACTTTTTTCTAGCAATGTGAAAGCAGTATGTCTGAATTGCACTCCCAAGTGGGTTTGGGGTAAAAGCATCTGTTTTGCTTTTTCAAAGGTCTGATATGTGTGAGGAGATTTGCTAATACTCTCTATACATTTGTAATTGCCACCTGTGTTATTAAGGGACAGAAAACCTCCTCAGGGCTCGTGTAATTTATTGTACTTTCAAGATGCTTAAAAATTGAGTATTACAGTTGAAAGCATTTCTATGTGCAGGCCCTTGAAAAGACCAAAGTACCTAAATTCAATTAATATTTGATCTGGTGCACCTGTGCGTCTTAAGCCTGAAGACTTTTTTTCTGCTTCTAAGGGTGAAAGTATTCATCCCTCTCCCATTATCTCTTCTGTGCACAGATGTGCTCTGTGTGATTGTCATCATATTCCTTGGAGATGGCTGCAAGTCAGTGTGACAAAGGGTTTATGACATTGATGTAAGTTTCACATGAGGACTCTGAACATTTGAGTGCTCTTGCTGCTCTTTGAATCCCAGTGACTCTACCATTTTTGTGTTGCACATGGGTGGAAGTTTATTTCTACAAACACTGCTAAATGGACACTGTTTCTTTCCCCTTTCCTTCTCAATCTTCTGCTTGATAAATACACGATACACATACTGACCATTTTTTGAGGCAGGCATCATGGTGATAAAAGCCCTATGCAAATGGAACTGATAGGAGCAGGCTTACGATGACGCATTTAGCCCAAAATATGTTCTCAATAATATCTGTTATATCTTCGGAAGAATATGCGTCTTATGTAGGAACACCTGTTTACATGCTAATTGCATTTTTCACAGCTATTTTTTCACCTTACTTGAAGGCAAGATGCTCATAGTCTCATTGTATTAGATATCTGTATTGGTCACTTGTCTGTGATAAGTGATGTTAATTTGTAATGTTCAATACCAAAAAAATGTAACTCTGTTCGTGCATGAGGCATGGTAAAGGTGGCTGCAGTCAAAAGGAATTTGCACTTTTGAGTTATAAATGTAGTATTGTCATGAAAACAGTGGAGATGTTTCTCCTCCTTCATGGTAGTGCTTTCTATAGCATATAAAATAAACCAGGCTGAATTTATATTCTAGGTGGCACCGTATTTTAGGGTGGCGGTTTCCTGTGCTTCATGTCTGTCACAAGATTAGGGAAGAAATGAAGAATCACAGGAGAAATATAAAATCAATGTCTACTAGGACAATTAGCAATCTATTCAGAGCTCATCACTGCACAAATTAAGATCGATTGCATTTTGCTACTGACTTTAATTTAATGAGGGTAGCAGCTGCTCAGCTACTTACAGGAGACGCAGTGTTACAGCACTGTGCAGAGGGGCTTTGTTCATTTTTATCAGCACAGCAGGTAGGATATTCAGCAAGTAGTATTTCAGGGGAAAAACCTGCTTCTACTAAGAGACCCTTCAATTACTCCCATAGCTCCATATGACTTCCTCTCTTATGTCTTCACTAGTCTTCATTATTCAAAAACTCAATTTACTCATTATAAGAAAATATTTTTCCACAGATAATGGAATTAAAGAGAAGTCAGGGACAAGTCAATAAACCATTATGAGAATCACAAACATAATATTTTCACAAAAATGATATCTGGCCTGCTCAGAACTACAGTTGTGTTGCTTTTTGAGAGGAGAATAATGATAGCAGTTATCCTATTTTTCGTTTCAGAGGACAATATTGTAATATTTCTAGTTGATTTTTAAGTCCTTCAGAAGAGGTTCACTTTGGTCAAATTGAGTTGGAAGTGTCTAGTCTTGGTTAATTCAAAATTGCTAGTTCCTTCTGGTAATGAGTTAATGTGTTTAAATGCAAATTTTGTTTTGAATTGGCTCCCATGGAAGGACACTTTCTCCATATGCAGAGGCATGTGAGCATTTGTGAGTTTTCCGCAAGTGAGTTTTAAATATCACAGGCTCATGTAGCTTGTTCTGAGATTCCTAACTTTGACACAAAGAATATCTGTGTTACCAGGGAACTAACACTAACACAATATAACCGGGTGAATAATTGGGTTTTAAGGTTCTGATAAGGTCAGAAAATTTGTAGCAAAACATGCTCTCGAGTGAATCTCTTCTGTCCCTGAAATTAAAATGTTGGCATACTCTAAGCCCTTTTCTCCTACTTAAATTACAAGTGCTTGATTCTTCAATCTGTCCTTTCCCTTTGGAAATATTTGGATTTTCAAATGTGGCTTTAGGTTGTGGGACTGCACCTCCTGAAAATTAGCATCAGACTTGAGGCATATCCTGGCAGTTCTCAGGGCAAGTCGTTTACAAAACACAGAACAGAGCAACCTTGTCTTTGTAAAAAAGTGTATAATAAGTTTTGCATTGGTATAATTTTATTTGCCTGTATAATATATTCAGTTCAATTTACATACCTCATATTGTGATCATACGTACTTGGAGAGGAAAGGACTTCATGCATAGATTTTGCAAGTCGTACAGGTTCCATCTGATTTTTTAACTCTCCAAAAATAGGAATGTCATGTATCAAATGTGTTCGATGTGACCTAAATAATAATCTCACACATGGTTTCCCTTTAAATACTTCTGATGATATGCAGGGATCTGCATGTTATCCCTTGTTAGTTTTGGCTGTAAGAGAAATAAATCATTAAAAACAGTGTGCTTTGCACTACACCACTGAAGTTAATTGCAGGTTGGTGGTTTATAGTCAAGGACTTGCAGGATCAGTGTTCACCTCACCTTTCACATACTTTTAGCCATACCCTTTTAAACAAAATCATGATTTCAGATAGAAACATATTGACTTTATATAGAAACCTCAAACCCTGCTGGAGTAGAACCTTTGTGCCTCTTCATTTTCCTAGATAAACATTATAGAATGGTTTGGATTGGAAGGAACATTCAAGACCATCTAGTTTGGGGGGTGCCATGGGCAGGGCCACCTTCTACTAGACCAGGTTGTTTAAAGCCCTGTCTAATGCATCCAGGGATAGAGCCTCTACAACCTCTCTGGGCAAGCTGTTCCAGTGCCTCATCAACTTCCCAATGAAGGATTTTTTCCTAATATTTAAATGTACTCTCTGTCAGTTTGAAGCCATTTCCCCTCATGTCATCACTGCATGACCTTGTAAAAAGTATCTCTCCAGCTCTCCTATAGGCAACCTTTAGGAACAAGAAGACTGCTAAAATATTCACCTGGAGGTTTCTCCTGGCAAAACAATCCCAGCTCTTTCAGCCTGTTTTCATAGGAGAGATGCTCCAGCTCTCTAATAATTTTTGTGGCCTCCAGAGTTGGGTGCAGAACTCCAGGTGGAGACCCACAGGAGCAAAGTAGAGGGGAGAATCACCTCTCTTGAGCTGCTGGCCATGGCCATGCTGCTTTTGATGTGGCTCAGGACACAGTTGGCTTTCTGGGCTGAAGACACATATTGCTGTTTCATGTCAAGATTCTTGTCATCCAGTACCCCAAGTCCTTCTCCCTAGGGCTCAACGCTTTCTACACCCAACCTGTATTTGTGCTAGGATTGCCCCAGTGCAGGGCCTTGTAGTTGGCCTTGTAGAACTTCATGGGCTCACCTTTAAGTGTGCCCAGGACCCTCTGGATGCCATCCCTACCCTTCAGCATGTCAGCTGCAGCACACAGCTTGGTGTTGTTGGCAAAGTTGCTGAGGGTGCACTCAATCCCACTGTGTGTGTCAGTGACAGCAATGTTAAAATGGCACCTGTGTCAATTCTGACCCCTGAGGACATCACCTCTCACTGGTCACTACTTGGACATTGAGTCATTGACTGCAACTTCTTTTGTACAACTATCCAGTCAATTTCTTATCCACTGAATAGTCTATTTGTCAAATCCATGTCCCTCCAGTTTAGAGACATCCTGCTACCCTGTCATCTTATATCAGAATAATAATAGCATTGCAGAAAGGTCTTGCATTTCTGGCCAGTAAAATTCCCCAGGGAGTGTCAATAATTTTAAAACAATTATATTAAGGACAAATTTTACTAAAGAAGAAGCTATTAAAGCACTGTTTCTTGAGTGGCAAGTATGAGGACACTAGCTTCAGGCACCCTCTGTGCCATTCTCTAAAGCCTGCTTATCTATACAATGTCTACTTTCCAGGAGCTGTGAAGAAAATCTCTTTCACAGAGTTTGTAACCTAATGCCCTAAACCTGCATGGGAACTCAAGGAGCAGAGGGCTGCAGACTTGTTCCTTATTATTTTGGTATTTGTCTGCATAGATGCTTATATAGACCATGCTTTCCAAAGTGATTACAGTTTGGAAGTGGGAAATGGAAGAAATATTGCTGAATTTAAATGTGATTCTTTTATCTTTTTTTAATACCTTAAGAGGTGGTGTGCCTTCTTTCTTCCTGGTTTGTTTTGTTTTTTTTTCTCAGCAGAGAGTTGATGATTTTGATTTGCAGTTGCCCATGAAGGTGTAATGGTCAAAAATTAGATAAATGGATGTAAAATTTGTGACAAAATCTATATCATTGTATGAAGATCAGTTTTACTAAGCAGCTGACATTTGGTATTCCTCAGAATGACTACTCAGGAAAGGCTGTGTTGTGTGCTTTAAACCAGAAATCCATAATGTGACCTGCTGTCGAAGACTTGCAGCAAAAATGGCTTGTCATTTCATTTCTTGACATTATGAAGTGTCAGTTGTTAATTGTTAGAGAAAACAGAAGTTTTCTTCCGGTTATAGGAAATGAGAGCTGTGATCACAGTGGAAAGAAATAGTTGAACAAATTAAGCAAAGTTCATAAAACAAGAATTGCACTTGACTGACATACCAGTGGGAGATGTATTCGGTTCTTCACTTTGGACTTAGTATTTTCCTGACTTTAGGTGGTGAATGAGGGGGAAAAAAATTCTATTATGTGGCACTGGTCTACAATTTACTCATCTAGTTGGAAAGAAATTTTAACTGAAAAAGAAGTAATCAGTTAAAGAACTTTGGGGAATGTACTTTTTTTACTGTTCAATGTCATTACTTATTCATGCAAGTAGGTCCCTTTCTGCTGAAGAATCTTTCTTGCAATGAAATTGGGTAGAAGAGCTGTGCTTTTAAAAATAGAACTTAGTTAATTAGATGACATTAAAAATGCTAATCCTGTTATGACTATGATTTCAGTGATGCCACTGTGACACTAGTGAGTCCCTAGGCAGTTTTGAGTAATGCTGTTAACACAAATGTTGGCTGAGCATTTGATTATGACATGTAAAGTACTGTAACATATATGGTGAAACTGTGTATATCCATTATTTGATTTATAGCTTGTCTCCCATATATTGGTAACTTTGGCCTTGGAAAGAAAAGTCTGTTTGGCAAGGAGTGGGAAAAGTCCTCAGTTTCCCTATACTACCTAAAGAAAGTGCTTTTAGGCTTTTGTGAAACAGCATGGGTCTTTATACTTAATGTGGAATTATATGCCAATGTTACTTAGTTTTCAGATACCTGACATTCAAGGAAGATTGTAAAGCTTGTCTGTTATATTTCAATACACCTCCTGACCTGCTGCTCTCCAACCATTAGATTTACCCAAGGGTATGCTTGCTACTGCTACTCTTCTGTTTCTCCTGCATGAACAGATTGGCACAATGTATGAATAACCTCAGCCAAGCAGAACTAAAGATAGAAACCCGCTTTGCTCGTCGCTTTCTTCCCTGGGGCAAAACAGATACCGAGATCCTGATCATAATTTTTATATACCTGTAGGGAAAATGCATGAAGAAATCCTGCTAGAGGGAGAACAATACAGGCATGATAAAGCATTGGAAACCAAACAATTGTCTTCCAGTGACACCTCTTTCGTCATTTTCATTTCTGAAAAAGGTAAATTATGAAAGGACTATATTCTCCCCCTTCCAATATCACATTGATATTGGGAAAAGACAGTGTCTGTGTTTTGGCTTTCAGTGTTCTTTGTAAAACAACTATAAAGAGTAAGTCCATCAGGAAAGAAAGAAACTCACCTTTTCTGGTGGATTGTGTTTCACAATTGTTTAGTATAGGAGATTTTGAGGAAAGTGTGTTTACCAGTAATTATTAATTTAATATTCTCATTCTTATAATGCAGCTTATAAGGAAAAAACCATAGATTTCCTGAAAAGTTTTAGATATGAGACTTAAAGCATCTTACTTAAAAATTCTTGTAACTTCTATTGACTATGAGTAGGCCGAATATGTTATTCTTTCACAAGTTTTGTACAGTGTCTCTGTAAACATTGAATCATATTCATATCCATTTTTCTTGAAGTTTACTGAATTATTTACTTCACTGAACTATTGTGGCAGTAAGTCTCAAATTTATTTTTAAGTACATGAAAATACAGTTTTTTATATATCTAATATACATCACAAGTTTCTTCACTAACTGAGTTTTACAGCACCCTAGCTGGCCACCCAGCGAGGGGTGAGAGGCAATAGGCTTTCTAGTATTTTCTGTCTGTTGTTGTAGAGTCACTTTCTGGTGTCACTGTGGGGCTTGACAATTTTGAAATAGGCACATTTTTCAGATTGAAGTCTCTTTCCTCTTTAGTAAGCCAAAATTTTGAATTGTTACGACTTTTTTTTTTTTGCTTTCAAATTTTTAATTTTTAATTTTTTGTTGTTTTAATTTTTTTGTTATAATTACCTTCTAAAGACCTCTATTCAATAGATCTTCATAGTGCATATTCCTGAAATGGATGCTATGGTAGCACGCATTAATCACACCGTAAAAATTCTATCCTAACAGGATTATGGTGTCTAGTAAGCTTACAGAGCTGGAAACACCATGATATCTACTTGATATGTGCATGAGGAGTGGTAAGATTAAACTAGAAAACCCTGTAACACCAGGGAATTGTCTTGATTTCAGAGGCTTACATCTCAATACCTGAATTGTGAGGGAATTCCAATACTTCTGTATTGGATATCTACATATGTATATTTGATATCTATATATTGGATGTCTGTGGATCAGCATATATTCAGGTAGCTACGTGCCAAAACATACACTGGCTTTAAAATGTTGTTTTTGAGGGAATGGTCATCACCATCCGGAGTTGAGTTGAACAGTGTTATATCTCTAATTGTTTTGCCTTTTAAATTGCTTATTTTTTAGGTGTCTGACCACTTACTTAGATTAATCTTTGTTGTGAGTGGAAAAAACCCCACCAAAATATTTTGTGCATAGATTAGGGAAGACAGGCTTTTAAGGGGGCTACTTTGGGTAAGTAATTTTAGAAGCGTTAATTCTTTAATAAGGCCGTTGGAGTATTTTTTTGGAAAAAGTATGCATACTTTAATATTGATTTTAAGTTAGTCCTTATTTTTCTGTTCATTATTATCAGTCACTTTGCGTGATGCAGGAAACAAATTGAAAGACATTTCTTTTAAGAGTCTCTGTGCAACCAGGATGTTTTTGGAAGGTTTACTATATATCATTACCCTGACATTGTACGTATCAGGAGCGACAAGGCCAGCATGTTATTTGAACAAATAATCTTATTTGACAGTGAACTTGTGCCTTCCTCAAGAGCTATCTTTTCCCAAGGTTGATTTCAATGCACACTTGCATAAGAATTATGAGGGTTGCTATGGTTGCAATTGGGGTAAAAAGGCTCTGTTGTTAGAAGGATGTGTCCATGAACACCAAATGCGGTATCTGCAACTTACCTGTGCTTGGCTTGTGACATACCCAGTACTACCAACCGTGTCCATCATTAGTGATACGAGTATCAAGAGTGACACAAGTTCTGCACTACACTTGAAATCCAGCTCATGCAGAAATGCACATGGAGGCATCAAAAGCCTAGAAAAGGTGCATTAATATGACACTGCTAGTCCTGTTGATGGGCTCCTTGCAATCAATGCTTATGGCTCACAGTTGTGTATAGATTTTTTTTCTTCATTCCTGGTTTGCAAGCCTCTGTCATTGCTATGAAGTGGTTTGTGCATTGATGTGCATTGATTTGTTCTGCAGATGGACTCATACATGTGCCGTTGTTCAACATATCGGTGGCAATGTCTGAGTCCATTTTTAAAAGATCAGGGTAGAAGCAGCAGCTGTGTATGTACGTGCATAGAAAAGGAATTGGCACAAACAGCAACTGGGGCACTTAGATGCGTATGAAAGGAAAAGTAAGAAGGCAGTAGAATAGGTCATGGCTCCATTGCCTTTGACCCATCAGCTGTAGCTTGTCCTATCAAACTTATGCAGAGTTATCCATGGGCTTAGGAGAAATGGCTGTATTATCCAGTCTGTATCCCTGCCAAAGTGAAAATGCTCATTGCAGCCCACTTTTGAAATTTTTATCTGTGATAGCCTGAAGCAATATCACAGTACAATTATTTCATGGAGGGAAGATCCCCATAAGGAAGTTCTTTCAAAATTTTCTCTGCTGGTCTTCATCATTTTACTTCTATTTCTTGTGTGTCACACTAGATAGATTTCCTTCTCCTTAGAAGTTTCATCTATCAAACATTCATGGATGCTCATGCTCACTCTTCACCATTAGATAGTAAAATTCTATGTGTTTAACTCCTAATCTTTCCCCATAAATCAGCTTCTCAGTCTTATTATTCATGCTACTCTTTGCAGCCTGGTGGTGAATATTACCAGAGCTGCACACAGCCTTTCAAGTGGAATCACAGCTAATAGAAGTAATGGTTATTGTTTTTCTGCAGTGTGGTTTCACCTTCTGTGATCACCAGGAAGGCCTTATAAACCACCAGTAATGCGTCCTCAGGTCTTCTTACATTCTTTCTTAGTCTGATTACATTATTTAGGTGTGTTTCTATTTCATTTAAGTTTAATCTCCTGCATCTCAGCAAGATGCATATGTGATGTTGCTAATAGTGGTCCCTGGTGTATGGCTCCAAGGTGGCACATTGTTCCTTACAGCAAGGAAGAAGTAGCACTTTTAATGTTAAAAATAACATTAAATACCATCGAAATCAAAGTGTTCCATGTCTGGTTTAATAAGACAGTGCTATTGCTATCAGCGGAGAAAACTTTCCTGTAGATTTTGCAGCTTATGAATGAAAAATACTAGATTACTGTGTGTTGATTTTATTACAGTAAGGAATTGGAGTAATTTATAGTTAGAAGAAACTCAGGATTTCAGTGTCCTGCCTTTAACTCTGTTTCTTCACTTTATTTTAAATGGGTCACTTTCCTCCTTTGAAGTTTAATATTAAAATGTTTTTAATCTTGGTTTCCATAGTGGACCTGGTTTTTGTCAATGTATATCTAAAAATGTTAAGAAATAAGCAACCTAGGTTTTTCTGAGTTTTTTCCTGTTATTTTTTTCTGTATGCCAAAGATGACAACCACTTCAGTAGTAATTTTAATGTGTTCCAGGTGTTCAAAGCTGTTGTGATTGTGATAATTTTACATGGCATTATGCTGATGCAACCATCCTTGAATCATTCCCAGTTTTGGTTTATACAAATACTGATATTTGTAGATATAAATCTTAAAAGCAGTCATTCCTGCTTGAGTAGCATTTCAGAACAAGAATGACTCCAATGCATTGTCAATTTGCTTTGTGTGTTTTTTGCAGCTCTCTGTACTTTTAACCTTGTCATTGCAATGGATAGAACTTCAGGCTGTATTCACAGCTACTCTCTCAGTCGTGGAATAAATCAGTTAAGGTACATCTTCCTCTTTGCACACTTCCTTTCACTTGAAATCCGCAACATTTAAAATATTTACTGTTAAATATTCCTATAATTTAAAATCTATCCTATCAGATAATTTCCTGTCATTTAAAATATTTACTATTTTTCTTTGAAAACACTCTCCGGTGCACTAAAACTTGTCTTGGTTGTAATTTCTACTTTTCTGTAAGTGTTTTGGTATGCGTGTCACTAACCCCCAGATTTTAACAGGGTAAGGAGTAAAAGAAGAGCAGGGGCAGAGTGAGTTTGAGAACTTGTTTCTGGCCTGAACCAAAAAAGAAAAGAAGGGTGAACAGAATTGTTATTTGAAATACTGAAGAGTGAACAGAATTGTTACTTGGTCAAGGAAGAATAAGTGAGAATTAAGAAGAGAATGAATGAGGATAAGATAAATGACTGTTGTAATAAAATGCATGTCTTTCTGCAGACCTTGTTTTCAGGAGGGAAAGCTATTCCTTTTCAGAAATGTCATAAACTGTGTGTATTAGCAAAGATAGCATGCCACTAAGGAAAGATGAAATACTCAAAGGAAAACCATGGTGATGCAGAATGCTGAGTGCTGCTGCCTCATTAATAATGCCTTAGAAATTGTTGGAACTGTCAAGAGTACAATTGTTTAGTGTTGAGAAGAACTCTTTGAGAGAATTTAATAGAGGAAGGAGTTTTTTTCTTGGTATTCAAGCCTTACACATACCATATAGTGAGAAATTTAATGAGAAACTGCTTTCTAGTGTAAACCACTTTGTAACTACAGGAATGGTATATAGAAATATACCAGTTTTGGTGTCTGGACCATATCAAATAGGCATGGTGCCTTTGGGAACTCCATTTCTCATCCAGTATGCAGTGTTTTTTGGAGCTCCACACTGGTGACTCTGATGCAGTTTGCTGCTCTATCTTCTATAGTTTAAATTGAAGGGCTTGGGACTGACCTTTGAGAGCAATTGTCTTGTCATCTGATGAGTAGGATTGTTGAAGAGAGATTCCTTTCAATAACAAAAAGGAAAACATGATAGGCAGGGGATTATCAGTGTTATGGAATTCTGTGCCTGCCCTTTGTGTGAAGCTCTGACCTTTCTGTCATGCAGGTAAAGGGTGGAGTGTGTTTTGTTGTTATTCAGATATCCACTCCTTAGCTGACACATTTATTCCACAGCAGAAATATCCATTGAGGTGTTTTTGTGAGTGCTGCTTCAGTCAGTTCCTTTGAACTGTTTAAATTCTCAGTTCTGGTTCTTTGCTTCACTGCAGCTCACAAATACAATAATAAATTCCTGATCATCTGTATGCTGAAATAAATTGGTGGAAGTTGCATCTATCAAAGTTTTGACACTTAGTCTTTAGGAAATCTTTATCTTCAAAGAGCACAAATGATGGAGACAAAAGCTGTGTGTTTGTCTTAGTGGACTGCTACTCTATTATTACAAGCCTTGGCTGCAGATCATGTGTGTATCCAATTTTTGGCATGGGGAAAGCACCTGAGCTTCAGCAGTGAATGCGTTGTTTCAGTTGAGATAAAAAGTTTTACCCATTCAGACAGGATTGCAGACTTTGACCCAAGTACTTAAAATATGTGCAGAGTTATAACCAACTGAAAAAAAATCATATGGTTAAGGTAAAGGAAGATTTGGATATTGTCTGCAGAAGTCTGTTCTGTATGTGAACACAAACCTCAGCAATGATCAAGAAGGCTATTACCTTGGAAACTGGCAGAGCTTTACCAAAAGCTGAGAGCTTGACAACATGAATGTGCATTACTGGTACCTTTCTCTTATGAGATGCTCACAAAAATGCTGATAAGCAGTGCCGATGATGAGAGGGGGTAGAAGAAATCTTATGCATTGGTGTAAGGGTGATGATCTAACTTTCTTTGCTTTCTTATTTCAAAATAACCCCAAGCTATAAGGGGAATAACCTACTCTGTAAATATCAAAGGAGTTGACAGTTGCTGAAATTAAAAGTTACTGACTGTTGACTGTATAGCAATGCCTAAATATTGCATCTGTTTTTCTTTTCAAACCTTGAGCCTCTGTAGGAAAATTTTGACTCTTCAGCAGTGTGTGGTAAGGATGAGTAGGAGTTCATCTGGCTGTCTAAACATGGAAAAACATGCTGGCCTGCTCATTCTTCTTCATCTAGCCTTAGCATCAAAGGAAATTTGCTTTGCATTATGAAGCTTGCTGATGTCAAAAGGAAAAAAAATTAGGCCCAGATGGCATGATGCTAAATAGAGCTGAATACGAAGTGTGTGTGTAGAAAGGCCAATCAGTTTTTGCTGATCCTGTATAAGTGCGAGGAGGAAGAAAAATACTTGCTTTTCAATTCATCTTCTGTAAAGAGACCCAAACTGTGTATATGTTATAGCTGAGCAGAGACCTACATGAAAAAACTCACTTATTTTAGCAGGATGGTCCTGTTGTTCTCATAATTCTCATCTCCATCATGTTTTATTATTGACTGTTATCTGGAACCTTAATTTCATGAGTGAACATGGATCAACCCTCTGCAGATGGGAAAAAAGATTAATTCATTGCAATTGTAGGAATTGCTATTGATTTGTTAAAAACTTCAAATGAGCAAAAGTTTTTTTTACATTTGAGTAGGTTGGCTACCCATTTCTTTAGAAAAGACAGATTTATCCACATTTTTAGGTGTGTATTTTTTAAGTTAGGTTACTAGTAGAAGATTTGTTTTTGAATAAAAAGTTTTGATGCCCATAAAATGATGCTTGTAAAATATCCAAGGAATAAAAGCCTTAATATTATTTACTTCTTACATTTAAAGCAGGAATACCAAAACAAAAACTTGGGCAACCTAAAATGTCTTGTAAGGATCTAAGTTTGATTTTTTAAATATGATTTACATTTATACCAAGAAAACTCTGGGTTAGATTCTTGTTTCTTTACATATAGATTAAAAAAATAAAATCAAGCTTGCATTCTTTATTTTGCATGATTTTACATGTAGTAGTGCTTTGCATCAGTGCTCTCATTCGTTGGTGTGAATTTACAATGTTACATGCACACACCAAGAGCTGTGCTTGTTCTTTTAATTTAGATAAGGTGAAAATTCAGACCTCACTTTTATTCTTCTTCAGGAAAGTTATAGTGTTGACTACCAGGATTCTTGCTATATGAACTTTCAGTTATTGTGCTGGTTAGTATTGCTCTGAAATGTTTTGTAGATTAGGCCACCGCTTGTGAACGTCATTACTTGGTAATAAAAGGTGTTTCTTTTTTATCAGGCGTAAAAGACCCACGCACACATTTTCACTGGTTCATCAGAATATTCTTATTGTGTGTCTTCTGTTTGCTCTTTTTATCACCTTGGTTTGATAGGGATCTTTCTGGTGATACATATGTATGTCCTCTATGCATATCCTTATATACGTGCTATTTCTGTATAGAGTTCCTGATACCATGGTGCTTGTGGTCTGAGATTTCCCCTGCCCACATTTCAAAGAAAGTGCTGAACCATAATCCATGTCAAACAGATTTATTTTAAAGGTTGAGAGGAGGAAGAAGACATTACACAAATGAAGAGGACAAAAGATCTTTCATATAATATATTGGGTTTTTGTCTTTATTTAGTGTCTTATAGTATATCTGGAACTGGGAAGTAAACAGAGCAAAAAGGTGAGTTTTACAGGATGTCTGTAAACTGGAAGGATTCAAAGAATCAAAGATGTTCTCCATCCATTTCCTTGTCTACAATCTAGGTATTACCCCTTTTATTCAGAATACTAAGCTGCATTGTTACAACATTCTGTGGATGGCAACCTTTTCAAAAGGAAAGAAAAAGATGGGAATAAGATTTACCCCATGGCCCCCTCTTTGGCATCCATAACTAGTATTGTTGCTCACCAAATTTCCCTCAGGCAATAAAGATCTATGATAACCCTCAGTCAGTAGAAAGCCTTTAAAATACCGAATTTCTAGTAATTCTCCTCTTGACTCAACCTCTAGCTCAGAGCTGATTGCAAAGGAACAAAATCAAAACAAATGGAATAGGCTGAACAAAATACTCCAATGCTCTTTGAGTTGAGAAGATTAGCAAAAAAAAAAAAAAAAAAAGAAAAAAAAAGAAAAAAAAAATCTGCGTGGTGTGGCATCTGGAAATTATGTTTAGGCTTGGAAGCAGATTATGCTTTTTATAACTACTTTTATAACTATTCATAACTTTTTATTAGAAGTAGCCCAATCAGGAATATGTGAGTTTCTTCCCTAAAGCTTTTAAAGTCATGATATATGATTTTGACAGGTGTTGATTTGGTTTGCTATGATATTTAGCTTCCTTAAATATTCTGGCACTTTTCCATCAAAATTTTATTTGAGTAGTGAATTTTAGTGTCCTTCCCTACCCTCATTGGAAAAGAGACAAAGGTGACAGTGTTGTAGTGTCTAGAAAACAGCATGTACGATGCGTTACCTACATTCATTTTGAAATCTGTTCACTCTGCTTTAGCATGGAATATGACTCTAAGGAAATATTCTGTATAATAATGCAGTGAATAAAAATAGATTTTGTTGTGACCTTTAAGCTGAGCTTTTCTGTTCTGAACCACGTTATTTTGTTAAATACAAGGGAAGTGGAGCCAGCCTGTGACCTTTTGTTACCATGCAGCTTTGAGAAATGGCAAAAGTCATTCTGGGTGCTCAAAAGTTCCATTATAGAGATATTTCTTTTCTTTTCTTTTCTTTTCTTTTCTTTTCTTTTCTTTTCTTTTCTTTTCTTTTCTTTTCTTTTCTTTTCTTTTCTTTTCTTTTCTTTTCTTTTCTTTTCTTTTCTTTTCTTTTCTTTTCTTTTCTTTTCTTCTTCTTCTCTTTTCTTCTCTTTTCTTCTCTTTTCTTCTCTTTTCTTCTCTTTTCTTCTCTTTTCTTCTCTTTTCTTCTCTTCTCTCTTCTCTCTTCTCTCTTCTCTCTTCTCTTCTCTTCGCCTTGCCCTTCCTCTTCCTCTTCTCTTTTTTTGTAAAGGGGGAGAACCCCCTACCAGCTAACCTTGAAAAGACTTAGAATTTAGTAGTCGTTTCCCAGAAAAACGGAACTATTTCCCATATTGGCATAAATTAAAGCTGCTTCTACAGAGAGTAATACCTGAAATTAATTACAATCTATGTTTTCCTCAGCCCTTTTTGATACCACAGGTACTTAATGCCTCTGAGGAATGGATTTTCATATCATCAGTCCTTTTAAGTAAGGAAGTTCTAGCAGAGAACTAACTTCTTAAATTATTATCGTAATTTTCAGGACTTTTGTGAATCTGCATTTGTAGCTCTCTATTTTTGCTGCAATGGAGTAAGTTCATTTTCAGCTGCTGTATCACTCTTATCGTACTAATTGAGAGATACAATGTCCAGAGGAAGCAAAGGTGGGCTTTGTTTTAAATATCGATGTTGCAATTTAATCTTCTTCCTTAAAACCTTTTCCCACTCTGCTGCTCAGTGCTGGGTTACCATGAAATGGTGATGACCTTCCCTGGGGTGCCAGATCCTGTAAATGAGGACCAGCTTAGAATTGATCCTTCCTCAGGACTGGAGGCATGCATGCTACTCTATAGTGCTTTGCAAACCTCTTCTCATTAACTATACATTGGGATAGATTTAGAGCACTAAAAATATTATGTGTAGAAGCTACTTGTGCAATGTGAGTCAGGATTAACTCTGAAGTGTTTTTTTCATTTGTTTCTGCTAACAGCCTGCTAAATGAAGCTGCTCCCAGGTTTTTTCCCGAGGTTCTTCAGAGATATACATCTTCTGGACAGACTTGAGCCTTAAGTGTGTTTTCCTAAAATTTATATTGAAGATGGTTCATGTAGATATTTGCCTTACCTCCTTTACCAGAGAGGATTTCACCTTTGTGCTTCTGACATTCTTCAGTTCTGATCATTGACCTTGTTCTGAACATTTCTATTGTGGCAAGTGAAGTTGCATTGTAATAAATAGATGAAAATGATGCTTTGGAAATGTGCTCCCAAGCAGGCAGACCTCAGCTAGCCTTGTATCTCTGGAGTGTGAAACCACAATGTACTCTTCCTGTGCCAGACCCTTCTTTTTTGGATGGCTTGTATACTTCCACATCATGCACAGATTTGCAATTGGACAAGCCTGTTAATGAGAGCAGGCAATCAAGTCAAGTTTTTAAAAAAACCTAGATTTTTAAAATTACACCAAATGGAAAAAACCTAATGTTTTTAATGATACTCTTAGAATTGGAACTGTGGAGTTATATTAGTGATGGATGCTCTGAGCAGTATGTTTCACAATGACGAGAGAGACTGCTTTATTTTGATCAATGTGAGTGTATTTTGTAGAAGGAAAGGACTTCAGAAATGCTCCTTTCTTTAAGCACTATCTAAAGACTAAAGTCTTCTGGATTGACAAATGGTACTAAGAAGCATGGATCTGAATCCAGTTTTGCGCTTGGATCCATGTTATGTTTCCAGCAGATGGGCTGAGAGAATTTATAGATGATGATGATCAATAATGTGCACGTACTGTGTCACTGACAACTGATGCTGTTCTGTTTTTAAGCCTCAGTTCCCAAAAGTTAGCACTGCAGCTCTCTTCCTCTGCCTTGGGCTTTCAGGAGGAGTAAAACACTGGAAACCATTAGCCAGATACAAGAGACACATCTGAGTTGTTAATCAAGGATGAGGTAGATTGAGGGATGGAGGGAAAAAACCCTAGGCTGCCAAGTTTCCTGATACAATCCTGAATGAGCAAAATCTGAAACAGCTTGACCAGCTGTCACAGCCTGGAAGTGTGTTTGTTGTAAATTTGTGTTCAGCTGAATAAAGACACTGTTCCATGTGTCAGGGAATTCTTATGCTTGATTGTGTAATTGCCTTTATTACAGCAACTACTTACTCATAGAAGTGTTGGCTAGCAAGCTCTCAATTTTTATAACTATTTTTTACAAACTCCCAACTCCTGCAACAAACTTCAGGTTTGAGGGTTAGTGAAGGGTAGAATACAATCACTGTACTTGCCAGGATAAAATGGGAGGAGAGAAATCAAAATGGAAGAAAGAAAAAGAAAAAGGTCACCAGTTGTTAGATCTCATGTCCTTCCTGCTGCTGTGGATGGTCCAGATCTGAGGTCACCAAAAGAGAGGGAATTGAGTATGGGACCTATCCCTTTCCTTTTATATTTTACCTGGTGCAGACCTCTTGTGTAAAATAGATTTTTCACACCATTTGCCCCAAGTAATTCCTGCATGTGCATTCAACCTATTGGAGCCCTTCAGGAAATGGAGGACTTGGGGATCTGTGGTGGTTATAGAGCTCCCTAGTGAGCTGTCCAGGACTCAACCCTTTTCTAGACAGAGGTGCACTGACACAAGTGTCAAGGCAGAAAAGGAAGTTGGCTCAGAACAGCACTGCCCCATCTCTGCAGGACCCTCTTTTGCAATCCTAACTTTCCTATTGCAACAATCAGAAGGTTTGAGACAAAACACGCTTATGAACTTATGCCTGATCCTCTCCACCAGCCAGTTGTCCCAGCTAAGGTACACACAATACTCAAGTCATGCTTGCCTTATAAAGCTGTATCCTGAAAGTACTTCAGAGATGATGGGGCAAGGCAGCTTCATAGGTAATTGCGAAGGGATTGTGTTTTCAGTTAATGAAGTGGCTTTACAGTGCTTTGATTCACTTTTAGGAAAGTAAAATGGGCGGGAAAGAATCAGCACTAGTAGATTTGGGAGACCCTTTATGTGATAGCGTGGTAGTAAGAGGCAGGTGAGGAATAATCTTTAATGATTACCAACTAATACAGATGTATAAAGGCAATGAAAACAAGGATCTCATAAGGGAGAGTAGTATTGATGTGGCAATTGTGCATGGTGGCTTGGCAATAAAGAAAAACAGAAGGGAATATGGCAGGGATGCAAACTCAGGTCTGTTAGAGTTTTTTAGTTTGTTGCTTAAGGATCAATACCTTATCAGAGAATGTATCTGAACTACATGGATGTGGGAATACTTTCTGAGCAGGGAAACTGCAGAGATTTTCTGGCAAGATCTATCATCTGATGAAAGAAGCAGGATCTTTGGTGTGCTCTGGAGCTTGGATCTCCCTATTCATATTGTTTTGGAGTTAGTGGTAGCAGTTATGATGTGTGGTACTCACACTGGTGTAAAACCTACCGGGTGTCAGGTTGAGCTTTTAGTTTGTCAGTTAGTGGAGCTGCTTCAGTCTGCACTCATTTACTAGTTCATTCAATTGAACCTTACCAAGATGTGAGGTACCTGTCTACTGATCTGCTTGAATCCAGCTGATGTCTGATGTAGAGAGGAAGTCCAATTGTGCTTGCTACTGACAGCTCTAAATGTATCGATAAAAAATCATGCGTAATGTCTGTAGTCCTGAAACACATGTGAAGACATTCTTTTTAGTCTGCTTGCTTGCTTTCATGATAATCATCTTTCTTGTGATGAAATAAAGCCCCTATTAATCTTTTCACAGTGCTTCTTTTGGTTTTGTGTAACATGCATTATTGGAAAGTTAAGTGAGACCCAGAATTGTCATACTGAAAACTTAAGATCTCTTTGCCTAACTGAATTCTTGTCCATGATTTGGAATTTTCATACCATTTAGTGAGATCCCTGGAGGACCAATGCAGTCCTGTTTTGACTGAGGAGGTACATAAATTCCCACTTGGCAGAAGAACACTTGCTAAAATAATCATACTGTAGTTTGTTTTTGTAGTTGAAGTAAAAATCCAAGAGCTGCAGCTCACATTTTACATAATATAATGCCTCAATTTGTTCTTCTTTGTTTGTTTTAATTCTCTTTTAACACTCAACAGGAAATTGAACCCCAAATTATTTGTTTAATTTGTGTGAAACAGGTGAGGCAAGAAGTCCTGTGTTCACTGAAGTCTAGTTAAAGTGCTCATAAACCGACTATATAAGTTCCACTGCCCCTAAACCAAAATATAAACTTTGGAATATTTTTAGGAGGGAAGTACAGTGGCCTAGTTCTAAGATTTCCAGTCTTGTTTGAGAAACTTGGAGAAAAATTTTTCACTTACCATTATTAGGGAGTGGGTACTGGACAAACAACAACATTGCTTTTTAGCTTTCTGCAGAAATTCTCTCTATGTTGCTGTACGTTTTCTGGATATGCACAGCTGCTGTTTTCCTTTCAGCCCTAAGTATCAATTCAGGTTCATTGCTATTTTTGCCTTGATTTTTTTTTTCATCCTCTATTAATACTTTCTTGTTTCTTTCAAGGCTGTTTTCCTTATTTGTGTGATCTGGCAGGAGGGTCTTTACATTTATCCCAAATTCTGCAGCTGATAGTTAAATGTACAACATGAAAAGATAAAAGGAAACTTCTTTCTCATCTCACTTTGCGACACAAGATATTCTAGGGAGAAACCTATCTATTTGCTGCTGTGAATTGTTTGCTTAGTTGTACTGAAAATCATGTTGATATATTTCATGTATTTTTTCTTTGAATGATTGTGCTGCAGTGTCCCCATTTATCTGTCCTTGTGCCTTAGAGACAAACTTATTCTCATGGACTGCAGTAATGAAGATTGGGCAGAGTCTGTTTGAGAGTTTTAAGTTTTAGATTTTGTTTCCAAAGTAAGCAACCACTTGGCACTGAAAGGGTTTCCCCATTTTATCAGCACAGGCAGTTAATCACTCATGGTCTACAGGGGCTGCTTTTGCTGTTTCTTTGCTCCTGGGCCACTTCTTGTTGCTTGGGTTGTTTCAGCATATTGCATCATCCTGTCCAGAGCTCATGCAGAAATGTTAGTAATTCATCTTAGCATTTTCCTGTGGCAGCTGAGGTTGCAAAGCAAACTAACGTCATTTTTCAAAATGCCACTTCAGATGGCAAAGAATGGAATCCTGTAGTCCTTACTCAGCCAAAAAAAAACCCCAAAAAATCATGTTTGCTGATTTAACGCTATTGAATCAGATTCAACTGTCTATAGAATTAGAGTGTTCTGTAGCTTACCACTGGTTTCTGTTACTTTAGTTACTTTCTTCCAATATTAAGAATGAACTGCACTACACTGTAGATTGTTTTTACATGCTTGTAATATCTGAATGGAAATTTGAGATGTGAAATTTTATTTGCTTAGGTACAGATTCTGTTATATAATTGACTTGGAAATGTTTCAAGGACTTAAGAGATCCACTCTTGAATACTTTTCCCTGTCTGGGCTTTGCATGAGATTTTCTTTGACCTGCAGTTTCAAAGTAGCTGAATTTTGACTGACTTGTTTGCCAGGGTGAGGAGCTAGAAGATAATGATAGTCTTCAAATTTCATTAAATAAAGTAGCACAGCATGGAAAACATCCTTTTAATGTTACAGAGACCTGAGAGTTCAGTCAACTCAGCCCTATTGTCAACTATAGAATTCATAAATACGAATTATTCATAATGACCTACAATTTTTAGATCATGCTATATTAAAAGTTAGAGAATGTAATCTCCATGCCCTTCTTTTTGGATTCTTCATTGTTGAAAAAGGTTTGTTTGCTCAAAACTGTACTTCTCTTTTAGTGGTGTCTGTTGATGTAATAAGGTATTACTGTTCTGTATAAACCTTGCCTTGCTTTGTTAGAATACAGTTAAAAATATCAGTCAGTCATGAAACACAAATCTGTAGAAGATCATAAGTTTCTTTCTCCAGGGAGAAAAGAACCCGAGTTGTTTTTAAAAGGAGTTATAACAGAGTTGCTATAAAAAATGTAATTGATACAACTGAAACCATCACACTTATTGTAAAACATAGTAACTTTTTAATTTAGAGCAAAGGTTATGAAAATGCAGGAAATGCCCCCATATCTATGGGTAAAAGAAATGTCTTCCAAGAGTTATTTGTCTTGAACTTCCATAATGTCACAGCCATTAATAAATCTTTCCTCACTCAATTGGCAGAATGATGACCTCTATTTCATAGACAGGTAAAAATTAAAAGGTCAGAAGATTTAGGAGCTAATTCTGGTAGGCTGCATTACAGTATCATTTTTATTTAGAAAGAGTGGTTTTGAGTCATTCCACTGACTGTTTCCCACTTGCTCTTGTGGATTTACTTTGAAAGACCATTTTGGGGTGCATAATGGTACTCTCCAGTATAGCCTGCTCTGAGAGGAGCTGTTTGACTGTCTTGGCAAGATCATAGATTACTGTGTGATTGAAGAATTCATTAAAATGAGTTATGGAAACAGCCAGATCCTTAGATGTATTTGGTCAGAATATTTTCTCAGCTGCCCTCTTATCCTGTAGGTTCTTGTGTTTCTGCTGTCAGTCATGTGTTCATAGGGCAGATTTAACTCCCCAGGTCTTACACCACTAGAGCTCATCCTGAAAGCTGAGGCTCTGTAAAATAGGATTCTTGAACTCTTAATTTTGGTCAAGTCAGGTAGTTTAAAAAGTAACATTTGCGTTTGACATGTGAGCCTGTGGTTTTGTGGAGGGTCAAAACCAGCTATGTAAGATGTGAAACAGAAACTTGCTCTAGATTTCCTGTGTTTCAAACAATTAAAGCAAGTGCAACGCTAATGCAAGACATGTTCTGAGACATTTTCTCATTATCTTCTATCACCCGTGTTTTAAAAACATATTTAGGACAGGGTCTTGAGCCTGTGTTTGTGCCTCAGAGAGTTGCTGGTTATAAAACTAGGGTGAGGGAGTCCCCTTGGCCACTGTAAATAGATCAAAGACTATATTTTACTGTGCCCAATTTTGAAATATATGTGGGTTTTTTGGTTTTTGTTTTAGTCCTTGGGCAAGTTGATTACTTTTAATATTCGTAAGGTGGTATAATTGAGCCCCTTAACTCATCTGTTGCAACAGATGAAAAACCTTTCCTGATTTTGTTTGTTCTCCAAGCAAAGCTGAATGGACTAACTTGCTTTTTAAAAAGTGCAAAATTAAAGAGATTATCTGCCTTTGTACTGAAAGCAGAATATAAGATGAAATCAAGGCTTTTTGCCAGAAAAGCAATTTGGAGGTTTTAATTCTTTACTTTGATGGGTCTGCTATTCTAAGGACATAAAACAAAAGCAGCCCTTCTTTTCCACAGACACTAAAAGAGTATGCAGTATTCTGAAGGTGTATAAAATGCTGAAAAATGTAGGTTTCATTTACTGCATACTTTAGCCAAGGCATATTAACGTCTCATTAAATGTGTGAACTGAAAATGTAATATATGGAGTCTACAGAGTGGAATCTCTTAGTAGATGGTCCCAATCAGCTGCAGGTAGTGAGCCATGGGAAAACACCTTATGAATGAAATTATCCACATATGTGATACTCTCTCTGTCTGTTGTATTTAAGGTAATTTTGAGGAAAAAATCACTCGGCTCAGTAATGCCTGAATTATGAAATATATACCTAAGGTGGGAAAAAAGAAGTATGTTTTCTACAAAACCTTTGTAATGTATCTCTAAGTGCTATATATAAGGGAGGTTTCAAAGTGTATAATTTCTATTTTCTACTACAGCCTGTGCAGAAATGGAAGTTGAACAGTTTTTTCCATTTGGGAATGAGATCCAAAAGTCCTAAGGCTTCAGAGTATTCTAATCAATTAATAAATTGACATGAAACATAATCTCTGTCCTACCCAAGACATCTTGACTTATAACAGCATAATTGCTTGGACTGTAAGAACATGTAACATTAGAGTATTTTAGGGAAGTGTATTTGGTCCTACAGGTGTCTTACTGAAAACCTCAAGAGCAGAACTGACTCAAAATATGTGAATTTGTGTCCTGAAAGTGAGTGTGTGTTCTCAGCGCTTACAAGAGATTTACAAATTACTAGTACTGTGGAAATAGTGTAAATGTTATCTAAGTATGTGAAAACTGGTGTGGGAAACAGGAGATTTTCAGATTTTTCTAAAGTAGGGAGTAGATAGAGCTTTTCTGCTGCACTAAAATAAACATTCAAAGGTGGTTTAAAATCCCTGAACTCAATCAGTGTTCTCCAGTTTAGGGACGAGGGATGGTTAGCCAACCTTTCTTGAGTTTTATTGTCATATATACTGTAATTCTTTTGATAGTACATCTGGGGAAAAGCATACATTTGAGAATCATAAACAACTGATTCCAGTTATATAGTGGTGACATTATGAAATTGTGACAGCTAGAATAACTTGATATCTGTTGCTGACCTTTTCCAAAGATATTTAATGTTAGAAGGCTATTGGAATAATTCCTTGATTAATACCATGTGGGATTTGAAATTGCTTGGTGAATCAGGGCCTAAGGCAAAAAATTAGAAACTCATGCAAGTGTGCATCAGCCTCAAGAAGTTAGTTTGGAAATTGGTTTAGATCATTATTTCTTGTCAGAAAAACAGAGGATTAGCTAGAAGCAAGACAGGTCTCCTCATGTGGAGTGCTGTTCTGGTTTGTTTATGTTGTTTATGTTTACTGCCCTCTGTTATTGCTGTTCTTGTTCTTCTGTGCCTCTGTCTCAGATCCTTGTGGTTCTCCAAAGCAGAGACTTTGTTCCAGTAACCTGAATAGTATTTAATACAGCTTCATATTCTAGGACAGTTAAATAGTAAAAATTTATAAAAATTACATGGGTGTTTTATTTGCATTGTTAAACACAGAAATGTTTTACTGTGCTTACCTGTGTTTTATTGTTTCCTTACCTTGGAATTGTGTGTATGGGGTAAATGAAAGGAAAAAGACTATTTATATTTGGGGATGCTAATTCAAGTTACAAAGATATTACTTTCTGCCTTTCATTCTGCCTTTGGAATAGGGAAATCTTCTGATTTTCTGCTCACTCTCTCCACAGGAATGTGCAGGGCAGATTATCCATGCTGGCCTTGTACGAATCCAAGTGCTGTAGCTTTTAGCTACTACCATTGAAGTTGCTCTTGGCTTTCTTCCAGCTCCAGGTCTCTTGATATTTAATTTCATACTGAAAGGAAGAATAGAACAAAGAGTAGTGACAATCTGTCATGCTTTAGGATGGTGTTGCTTTCAGGTATGCTTAGAAAAATTTTGGCTGTTTGAATTGCAGCAGTTGTTTCCTTTGGTGCCTTATAATGATTTGAACTCTTTGCCTGAAGATATTGTCCCAGGTACCCCTCTGACATGGGGTCATATTCAGTGTTCTGATTCTTCTCTTCAAAGCATCTAGGAGCAATATGTCCAAGGAGGCACTGCTTTGATATGGTATCCAACTGACATAAAATTCTGCAATAAATCATGACAAAAACCATCAAATCTCATAAGAGGACAGCTGATGGGCTTTATTGCTGATGTGATTGTGGACAGCTGCAGACCCACTGCCTCTAAGATCCTGGTATAAAACTCACTTCTCTTTAAAATAATTTTCTGGTGTCGATGTCTAAAATTCTAAATGTGCACTCTTGTCTTCTAAAAAAACCAATAGCCAGATGTCAACAATACTCATAGTGTGTGAGGTGCCCTAATGATAAATGTGCTATCATACCTGAATAGACAAACTAAAATGCCCAGAAATCATCTAAGGTATAAACAAAAGAAGAAGGTGCAGATATAAAAAATCAATGTCTTCTGTAAGTGTTGCAAGACTGAGCACTCCAGTAGTTCGTTATAAAAATGTAATCTCAAGAACTTGCGGAACTTTGAGACTAAACCAACAATCTTTCAGCAGATAACCTACTGCAATTTGCTGATTCCCTGCTCTCTACAGCCAAAGTGGTCTGTGTTGCAACTTGTGGTTCAGTTCTTGCAGTTCTGTTTTGGTGGCTTTTGGACGCACAACTTGGTGCTATCTCTGGATGCAAACTGAGATGGGCTCTGAAACACTGTGCAGCTTTGTGCTCCTCCTGCATGGCAATGGGGAGGGAGAACCCTCACAGGGATCAAGTGCTGATATTCAAATGTCATTTCAGTGAAAGCAGAACTGTTAAATATTTTCACAGTATAAAAATTGCTAAACAGAACTTACCAAGGAAATTGAAAGTATCCTTCCCATCCACTGGTTAGCAATGAAGTCAAATTGACACGCAAATAGCTCTCTATTTTTTGTTTGCTTGTTTTCTATTTAGGTGTT
Organism: Sterrhoptilus dennistouni; assembly: GCA_013397095.1. Taxonomy (NCBI): domain Eukaryota; kingdom Metazoa; phylum Chordata; class Aves; order Passeriformes; family Zosteropidae; genus Sterrhoptilus; species Sterrhoptilus dennistouni. Next base: position 156,514 of record VWZU01006245.1, on the reverse strand, counting down.
GTGGTCTTTGCACAGGAGTTAAAATGTGAAGTGTAGGGTCATATTCTGTTAAAAGTATCTGTGGAACATTTTCTGCCTCAGAGCTTGAGGGCGAAGTAAATATTTGGAGAAGGTTGAGGTAATTCTGTGGTGTTTCTTCTGCCCTAAACTTAGCATCTGAAAGCTTAGAAATTTTTCTTGGAAGATTAGTCCTTTTCTTTTACAGTTGTGTTTTGGGTTTTTAATTTTTTTTTCTTTCTTGACTTTTTCTGGTGTGTTAGTTCTGTGTGGATAGTTTTTCCTAGCTATCATCTGCATTCCTTCCCTTTTACTTGTTTTCTTTTATTTTTATTTATTTATGCATATCTGACACTACATGCCACGGCACCTTTTATGTTCCACAGCTGACTTAATTTTAATTTGTGAAAGATGCTAAGCCCTACAAAAGGACCAAGATGTGAAATATAGATGGATAGGTGGGCAACAAGACAGGGCAGTCAGCTTACAAAAAATTCCCAAACAAATGTTGTCAGCAAACAAATCACAACTCCCAACACATGTTACTTTTATAGAATTTCTTTATTTTCACGTGTTGGTCAATATTTATCAGTTTCCCTAGCCTTTAAATGAAAACAATTGCTTTGAAAAATGGATTCAGATGATTTAGTTTCACTCTACTCTCTAAGTAGCAAAATGTCTCCTGCTAAAATGCTATTTTGTAACTTCAAGGGGGATCCTTAGTAAATTATGACCTATTCCCTCTATGTCTCATCAAACAGTGGAAGTGCCTGGTTTTTAGCAAACCAATACTTTCCAAAATATAGCAGTGTCAAGTGTTTCCTTCATTAGAGGAACATGGGAGTCAAAGTTGTAACTGCTTTGGTCTTGCAGCATGAAGGTTAGTATAATCTTGCCTGCATTTGGTAGAAATTATAGTTTGAGTCAAAGCTATCAGACATAAATAAATTCTTTGTTCATAACCACTTACCTTATGTCCTTCCTGTGTGTGGAAAAGGATTTGTTGAGGGGTTTGTGGCATGGCTATGGCCTATGAACGCCACTTGTTCTGTGCAGTATGGATGAACACTAAAAAAGGAAGAAAAAAAGCTGGTATGAGGATTGTCACAGACTATGGCATATCTAGTGAAATGCTCATTGTGTTCATTCTACAGCAGCCATTTAGGCAGACAATTTATTAGATATTCAGCCTACCCTGGGTATTCTCATCTATATGTTCTGAGTCTGCAACATGCTAAGGCTGAATGAGCTTACATTGAATGTGTGCTTAAGGAATACCACACAGCCCAATGTTTTAGTCTGTCAGAGTTACTGACTTTCAGTTAAATGCAATTAGCAACTTTGACTGGGCTTGATGGGCAGCCTTTGTGAAAGAAACTTCATATTTGGGAGGTAACTTGGAGCCATGCCACTGATACCTTCAAACCCTACTCAAACATCCTCTTGTGCCCTCTCTGCCTTGGTAAATCTCAACCTTTTCTTTACCTGCCATGTTTTATATGAAGCACTCTATACATCCTTTTTTCATTTGCCCCCCCTTTTTTTTTTTGTTTTAGTTTTTTCCATTGATTGGCAATAAAGTGCACTAAGATCAGGACTTTACTGTTTAGTTTTTCAGTTCTTCTAGGAAACAAGATTTTGCACAAGAGGCACGCCATCATATGAACAAACAGTAATAAAAAATGTTTACTTCTGATAAAGTGAACTTGGGCCTTGATCCAGTTTTTGACACTTATCAGCAATGCCTTTGCAGAATAGCAGTGTGCAGGATTGTTTTTGAATTTAGGTGACAAAGGATATATTTTCAAGTTTCCTAAATGTTAGAAAAGTAAATTATCTGGAAATTAAAAAAAAAAGTAACTGTGACGGAGTGGAAGAATGTGATATTGAATATATTCTGGATATTTGTGATATTGTTTGTAAACATGACTAATCCCATTTATCATTCAAATGAAACATGTCTAAATCTGCAGGGATTGGATTTCCTTCGTTTTTTTTTTTTATTGGAAGCTGCACACACTTGTTTTATTTTGTTCCCTTTTTTACTATTCTTTCTCTTGAGTAGTTCTCTAATGACAGCAGAAACCTTACTGTTCTCTTTCTTTAGTCTGGGGGTCTACCTACCCTTTCAATCCACTTTTATGATATGAAATATTGACGTTTGGAATTAAATTTATCATCCTTTAGCTGAAGGAAGAAAATTCATTGCTGGAAATAAATGGATACAGCGATACTGCTATTGTTGAAAACATCTGCTTAAGGGACACACAGAGATCATGACTTCGATCCAACACTTTTTTTCCCCCTAGATCAGTAGGATTACATTGGGAATCATAACTTTTTTATTCTACATAATACTGCTAAATATTCTCAGCAGTTCAAATCAGTAACATTTTATAAATTAACATATAATATAAACTCAAATATATATTCCTTCGGACTGTTAAATCCTGCTTTCAGCATTAAGACAGATTGTTGGTGTAGTAAATTAAAGCTGCTTTACTGCAGCTATTTTGTCCAATGTTCTATCACAAACCCATATTAATATTTTATCCCCTTTAATATCATTACATGATGCAGGCTTAATTTAAATAGATTTGACGGGGCTCTTGGTTGGCTTGACAACCAGAGGGAAAAATTAATGTTCTGCATTTAATCTCAGCTTAAGGCGCTAAATTATTTTGGAGGTCGAAGCTGTCATGCACATCATGCTAAATTATTGAATGTAATAACTATTAGCCTGATGTCTATTTATAGATTTCTTTTTTTTTAAATTATTGTTTACTTCATGTGACTTCAGCTAATTTCGAAGGGAACATCTTAAATTTTTCCCATGCAATACAGTACTACTCTATCTTTTACAGATGCAGTATTGGAGGTTGTTTAATCAGCAACCAAAAAAGAAATGATGGAGTTGGAAGTCTTTAAAGGTATGGAAACAGAAGAGCTTTTCTGCTGATGAATTGTGTGGTGTACAGAGACTGTAACATACTCTTAATTACTTTAGTTCAAATATATTTAACTTTGACAGTTCATAACGGAGGAAAGAAATGTTTTCTTGTTTTTACTATTATTGGAGAGACAAAGATCCCAAGGAGGAACAGAACTGGTAAGCATATATCTTAGAAACCCCACATAGAGCTTAAGGGCTGTTACCTGAAGAGTACTGTATATTTTAGGAAATATGTAATGCAGGATAGACTGAAACATAAAATGTTATTAGCAATTGTTTAAAGAGTGCTATAATAGGAGTCACATTAAAGCTTGAAATAATGTAATTGCTCTCAATGATGATGGTATATTTTTGCATAGTTTTGCATCTTCTCTGCTGTCCTAATTTGTCATGCTAAATATTGTCAAATAGTGTGATAATGCATGTATTCCTGAACAATGTTAGACTTGTAGATCTGTGTTTTGTGAGGGCTCTGAGGAAAACTACTCTTTAGTGTGTATTACACACCACTGTCTTCTGAATTGCCCATTTTCTCTCCCAGCACAAGAATCAGTTTCTCTCTGATCCCACTGTCTGTGCTTTATTCTCATCTTTTAAAGATTAAAATAAGAAGTTCTTTATCAGTATCATTTAATAGCAATCGCTAGATTATGCTTTGTGGAGTAGAACTTCTCTGTTTCTCTGAAGTAGCATGAATTGTGACTAATGGATTATAAGGAACTATGAATATCTGGAAGACATTCCCTTGCCATGGGTGGTGATGGAACAAAAATATTTATGTGCTGCAAAACTCCATGCACTTATCACAAAGTGATACCACTGCAGTGGTGGTATGAGTTGCCACATTTATTGTTTAGATGTGTAACGACAGAGAGGTGTCATCCCACAGGATGATGTGATTGATTCAATATTAGAATACTTATAATAAACTGACTCTGATAGACATTGGTATAACCAGGGTACAAGGCAGCATTCCCTTTTTATTCTGAAAAAAAAAAAGATGCATCCTTGTCCAGAAGCCCATATAAATTTTTTTTTTGATTTGTGTTACTTTGAACCAAGACAGGATGAATAAATGCCTTTTTTAAAAAAAATGTAGTTGTAATTTAAGTAGTTCTGCTGTTCTCTGTTTTGACTGCAGTAAAATGATTTTTGTTTCCTTAGAGTTAAATTTTCCTTGTTTCATTTTGTTTTTAACAGCCTTCTAGACTCAAGCCCTTTATCTGTCTCACACCAACTCCTCAACTGCTGCAACCTCATTGTTGTAGCATAGGACTTGAAACTTTCCAATAGCAGTCTCTATTGAATAGCCTGAATTATAAATAGGAGTTGCTAGATGAAATAATTGCCCTGGCATCCATCCACAAATGTCTGTAGCAAAGCTGGGGATGAAGCCTTAGGCAGCTCAACTCAGTGTGCCTTGACCAGTCTTTGTTGACTCTGGGGGAAAGGGTTGTGTCCCTTCACTTTAAGAGGCATTCTGAAAATGGATTTTCTATGGATTTTCTATGGTCTTCTCTATGGATTTTCAGTTATTTGTTACAATTTCTCCTCTTTGAGATTGGAAAGGGAGATGGAAAGAAGGAAATACTTTCTTTTCTCTTGAATCCCTCCCCCTGCTTTTTAAAATCTTTTTTTTAGCTGATATTTATAAGTAGAGAAAATAATCCTAAAGCTAACATTAATCCTTTATGGACTTGTTCTCACTTTTCTCTGAAAGATATTGGAAAAGGAGGGGAAAGACTGGAGTGGGATGTATTATTACATCCATAGTCCTTCAGTGTTCCTAATATCATATCTCTGATGGTAATGAATGCTAAGAACTTCAGAAGGTTTTTTCTAAAAAAGCCTAGCAAAACTGCAACCATCCAAAACCCAACAAAATCCAAACCCTACCAAACATAAAACAACACCCCCATGAGGATGGTTTTTCAATAGCACTATAACTTCTCCTTTTTGTGGTTTTGCAGTTTTTCTACAGTTCTTTTTCTCCTCCATGCATTCCAAAGGCATGCCCTTAGATTTCAGAAATACAGGAGAAACTGTTTTCCCTGGTTTTATGTGAACCTTGTCTTTTTCAAAGAAACTTAAATTTGAACCTTAACTTCAATGTATCTTAAAATAAAGTATTTATTTATTTATTTATTTATTTATTTATTTATTTATTTATTTTAAACAAATGTGTTTGGTAGTCTTGAATGTTAAGGAGTTTAGACTTTTTTTTTTTTCTCTCCACCCCCTTTACCCCCCATAAAGGTTTATTTGCATGATATCCAGGCCTCTATGTGGATGGGTAAAGATAAAAAGTTCTCACCACACACATTTAGCATCCATATGTATGTGGGCTTGTTACTGAGGTTTAGATATGTTCCAACATGAGCTCAGTTTTGATCCCTGCCTCTTTTCCTTGGTGTGCCCTGACTCCTGCATCAGTGGAGAAATGAAGTGTTTTAATTGTTCAGGCTTTTAGGACCAGTGTTGGTCCTTTCCTGACAGTGTCTTAGTTACTGAAGCGTGTATTTTTTCAGACCTTTTGCTTACTGATTTCAGTACTTCTTAGTGGACTAGAGAAAGTTGAAGATAAGTATTTCTGTCTTTTACAAAAGTGAGTACAGCTTTCTGAGTGAGTACAGCTGGTAGAGGACACATACAGATCTGGACAAACAGTAGGACCCAGTATATACTTTGTTTGCTTTTTCACTATTTATTTATTTTTATTTTGTCTGAGTCATTTAAAATACATCTTCCAGAAAAGATTTATTTTTTCCTTACGTGTGGTTTCTCCTCTAAATCAGGTAGGTTTTCCTGCAAAAATTGCTGGCTGTTTAACAGTAAATAGAAGAAGATGGAATCTTGGTTTCCTGCTGGGGAATATTGTTACTACTTATTTTACTACAGTTCTTCTAATTTGTATCTTAAAATATTACTTTTTGGCATATTGCTACTCTTTAAATTCCTTATCCAAAATGGAGATATAAAGGTAGTCCATTAACACAGAGTGAAGTAATATCTGTAGTTTTAGAAGTGAAGGAAATTCAGTCTTTAACCAAGATTATAAATAACCCATAGACTCCTTTATTCATCACAGCCTGCCTTTTGCTGTGCACTGTGAAATGCTGATGAAAAAAAATAAATCTATGGCTGTATAACAGGCTAGAATAGCTTTCTGGATGCATTATATAAATAATAGTTTCTGTGCTGTCTTTGTCACTCTTTTCCAGTGAATTAACATGACATGCCACTGTTAAACAGTTGGAGTATGTCTTCAGAAGCAGATAGGAGTCTGTCCTTCAATTTCGTGAGCAAAATTGAATGAACTGAATATCATTAAATAGTTTTCTCTTTCGTTTGGTCAGCTAATGTGGCTATAGGTTTTCTAGCCTGCTCCTAAACAGTGTTTTTCAATCATACCACATCCATTTAACTGAGAACATTACTGTAAAAGTACATTGAGTTTTTGCCTCATTGAGATGTAGCCTTAAATAAGTTAGTTGGGAAAGGGCTTGAGGATGCCAAGTTTAACTTTATTTACTTTAAAGTCAATGGTATTTTTGCTCTTAACTTCCACAAGATCACAAACGTAGTATAGGAACATGATTTTTCAAGCTATTTCCCTAATTAAAAATTGATTTTTGGCTTTGTGTGGATTAAAATTGCTACATACAAAGCTGGTGGTGGTTTTATGTTTCCACTCTAAAAGCTCAGTTGCCATACAGCTTGTACCAGAGCTGAGCTGGGAATAGTGGTAAATCTGATTCTGCTTTTAAAACAACATAAAATACTGCCAACAATTGTACAAGAACTGTGCACACAAATGTCTTGTTCCTGCAAGAATTTTACTGATTTTAGTATAAAACACTTAATAAAACTTTCAGAATCAGCGTTAGCTACATTTTTTTTCCCCAGGCAAAATCCAAGTTCTGACTGCATATCAACTTCTTTTTTTGGCTAAAATTCTTAAGTTCTTTTTGGGCTGCCAGTTTGCACTGTCCAAGATGATTTAAATTATTTCTTCCCAAAAAGAAGCAATAAACACCTTCTGGATTTGATAGTTTGTTCATTCTCACATGTAAAAACAAGCTAGTTGTAAACAGAGTACTTTACAGAAACACTGGTGCAGGATGTCTCTCCCAGCATCTGTTCAGCAGCATTTGGAGTCTAAGAAGATTTGATTTTGAGCTGTTGTAGTAAAAATTTATAAGTGAAGAATCTTTTTTTGTGACCTATTTTCAGTTTCAACAATGCATTGAAGTTCATAGTAAGCTGAGAGGAAGTTCTGTCTGGACCATAAGCTTACAGTGCTCTTTCACTATTGAACAATTCTAATTATTTCTTTGGTAGATTCTCAGGAATTGATTATCTTAATAATTTTTTAAAATTTTTTTTGTTTGTTTATTTTTCCAGGCAAGTGCAGGGTGGCAAGTATACAAGAAGCTTTCAAATCTGTAGTAAATGATGTATGGTGAATGTATGACTTGAATGTTGCGAACCTAAGACTGCCTAAAATGACATCTCAGCTAACATTCACATTTAAAACTCATTCATTGTGGCTGCCATTCAACATCCTACTCTTTTTTTCCTCACTGTGTCTTACATTGCAGTGGGGAGAGCACAAGTTAATCAACAGGGTGAGTTTCTGGTTGTAAGTTGTGAATCGGAGGGATGGACTGTCTGAGGAAGCTCTGGACCCACAGCGGGGTGTAAGAGTTTAGACTCACAACTCAGAAGGGTTCAGGTATTTTTGCTTCTGGTTTTGGACAAGGATATGGACTTAGATGCCCCATTTAAAGCACTGCCAAGGCTATTTCCTGATGACTCTGGTTTAGCCATGTTATACCTTGTGGTGAGCACATCAGTATGGGTAAGTGCAATACAACAAGGAAGAGAACTTGAACTTAATAGAATGTACTTCAACAGTACAATGTATTTCTGTGTGTTGTTCAGAGGGTAGGACACCTGTGTGATTTTTAGCTTTCTACTATTGTAGATACACATTGTGAGGTTGTGTTTGCTCAGGTTATAGCATTGAATTGAAAAAGGAAAACAATGGAAAAAGTACCATTGCCAACTTGTAATACATAAAAATGTGATGCAAAATGATACTTGGAGTTAATCAGTGAGGCTGTAGACCAGATGTGAACCAGTATCATTAAGTCAGTGACCACAAGGAAGATTTATTTACCTGCTTGTCTCCAGTGTAGCAAAAAAATATGTGGGTGTGCAGAAACATGTCACAGTTGTCCTGCCATTGTAGTGTTGTAAGACATGCTGTCCCTTTAAGCAGCTGGCTTTTAGCACTGTTTTTAATGATTAAGGGCTTAGTTACTTGATTCCTTGGCTTAAATAATTGAAATAGAATATGCAGATTAACTTGTTTGTAGGTGGAAGGTGATGAAAATCCTTCTCATTTTGCAGTTTTTCATAAGGAAAGTGACAATATTTTTGTATTTCCTAGAGCAGCTAGCCTCTTTTCTATGTTGTTCTTCAATAAGATGAACTAAGCTCTCTGAGATCAGCAAAAAAGATGTTTGAATGGCATAGACTATTAAAACGGATTAAAAAAAGTAGCTAGCTACACATTTTAAAGGAATAGATATTTTGCTGGTGAAACATTTCTGTATAAGCAATTCTATTGCTTGAAGTTTACAAACTTTTAATGCTCCTTTCATTATTTTCTATAATTTCACATCATATTTACATTTACCTAGAATTCCCAATGAATAAAATCTAGTTGGCTTTCATTTCTTAGTGGTGATCCTCCTATGCAGTCTTACCTTCTGTTGACCTACATTTGAAGTGCAGCTCTCTTCTGAAAAGCTGACACTGTCTGTTGAAAAGTATCATTTAAAATGAACTTACTGCTCAGCATGCCCTCTTCGAATGAAAAGTCAGAAAAAAAAAATCGTCTCTGCTTTTTCCTGTACACAACTTGGAGATACTAGTCTAAAAAAGAAATACAGGACATCTGCATTGTGTATTGTACAGGACTGGTTGTTGAGCTTCTGTAAGATCATGGAAGGGTATAATTGTAGAAGGTATGGTGGTGGTTTCACAGGCCCCAGCAAAATGGGGTGGTGCTGTTTATACCATCACAAGCCCTCTCCTCACTTGATTAAGATCTGTTTGAAGGCAAATGAGAGACATATTCCATCCTTCATGCTGCATAAGCAGTGCTGGTGAGTAGCATTGGAACAGGGCCTGAAAGATGTACCAGATTTTTTTAACTTTCCTGGCTTGCCCACTTTTCTTTGAAGGAAGCTTATTTGAAAGTGGCATTTATGCATGTGTTGACTGGCAAGGAACATTCTGGATGGAAACACTAGCAGCTGTAGGGCTAGAGACATTAATTCCTTCTCTGAGTTTTTTTGATTGTTATCTTCCCTGTAGGTAGAGTAATACTGTTTTTGGTATCAGTTCTGACTGAATTTTCTTTAGCCATTATCAGGGTTGGAAGTAGAAACAGTAGTAGGTGGGAAAGAGAAGGGAAAAAACCCCACTTTTGTATATCTTAATCAAGAATCATTGGAGTCAATTGGAGAGGGATCGAGAATAAAAGTAGTCTCAAGCCAGTGAAGTTATGGAAACTGATTTGTTTAATAGTAGAATGACACACAATGCATTTATCAAACTGTGGTGAAGGAATGGTAATGATGCTGTGTTTTGTGGAAATAATTTGCTGAGAGATATTTCAAAAAGAAATAAGTTGGATAAACTTTGAAAATATTTTGCAAGATTCGAGACTTCCTCAAAGTTTAAGTTGGTCGAACTCATAACTGAAATCATTTTACAATGGAACCACCATGGTAAGAAAAGGCTGCCAGAACATCCTGGCAGGATGGGGAAAAGCAGTGTGAATTCACATGCTGCAGAGGAAATCAGGCTGTAAACTGGGAAGGAAAATAGTACAGCGGTATTTTTGAACCTAGGAAGGACCTTATAATTTAATTAAAAGAAGCTTGTAAGAAATAATGCATACATTTACCAAACCATGAAAGAATGACCTATCTTAATCTGTGTCCAGGCCTTGGAAAGATAACTGGGAGAAGTGAGAGAGGTATACTGAAGCCTGAAAGTAAGAGTAATACCTGAGGAGGAGGAAAATATATTTTGTGCAGCAAAGAATAGTGCTGTGAGAAGTTTTCCACGGACCTTTCTAGCTAGTTACCAAACTATCACCTTGAATACAAATGGAACTTAGATGTTTCTAACTCTGCCCAGTCATGCAGAAACCAATACTCTGTAATGAAAGTTATGATAAATGATGTGTGATTCAGTCACATTGGATCCAGGGTGGAGTTTGTGTCTTAAATTGTGCAGTGGGAGAACATGCTTACTAAATAGATCCGTGAGCTAAATGGGATTGCCGCAGGAAAAAAAACCCTATATATTCTGGGACTGAAAACAAGCCAAAAATTATTTTAGAAAGATATGCTATCATAGGATAACATTAACTGCAGTAGATAAAGGGGAGAAAAAGGCCAAACTAAGTGAAAATATAGGGAATACCCTAGGACAGATCAGATTTTCAGAAAGGACATAAATTAAGCCATTAAGCAAAGGCTAAAGCTAATGTTTAGCATTGGTCAGTGTAAGAAAGAATTATTACATGTTAACATGTTTAAAAAAAGGTAGGACTTGGTCTAAAGCTGCAGCATTTTTGCATCTAATAATTTATGATCTTTCATTTGGTTATTTCCACATTCTAGAAAAAACATGCCAGGCAGCCACACCCTAGCCTGTTTGAGCCACAGATTCTGTGCTGAATACTAAAGGTGATAACTGCCCATGATAGATCCGTTTGATCCTTATGACTTGCCCTACCAAAATGCAGGGCATCCAGGGACTGTTCTAGTGTGGGGTGCTGTCAGCTGAAATGCTGCTTCGTGCAAGGCATCAGCAGCTTCTTGGTTGTGAGGTCACTCCCGTTACAACAGGAGAAACCTCAATCAGATCCTGTGCTACAGTGAGGGTTGATGTGACCTGAATCTGAAGACACCTGGTGACTTTTTGCCACTGGAGATGTTGGAGAAGTGGAACTTCACTTACCTAAGAGGGCATTATCGATGGGGAACCACATGACAGGAGTGTGAAGGGCTGAGCAAAACATCAGAGATGAAATCTGTAGAGGTACATCTTTTAATATGGATGGTACTGTCACCAACTGAATGATGGCTTTGATTTACATATTGTTTTATCAAGACTCCTTTCTTTCAAAGAAGGGAATGATTAGAGCTTGTTAGAGCCTGACAGATGGAGTTCCTTCCCTGCTTCTCCTGTTTCTTTTTCAAAAGAGATTTTGGTTTATGTGTCCAATAAAAATATATAAAAATCATAGTCACAAGATTATTCTAAGTGTTTTGCTTGATTGCTTTACCTAAAATAGTGCAGATGTACTCTGTAAGGCTGGTATCTAATATTACAGTGCTAATTGGATGTGTTCTTTTCTCGTTTGTATTTAATCTTAAATATCAATGAAGTGCTTTGAAAATTTAATCAATGGTATCAAAATTATATTAAATCAACTCTTTTTCCATACTTTGTTTTTCTGTCATAAAAAGCAATAAATATGGCTTCATCCACTAGTTCTAAAGTGGCTGCTTCTGCTCCTATAAAAAAGACTGAAGCTGTGAAATCTTTTCACCTCTCTTCATTATTGTTAATTTATATGGCAGTTCAATTTGCCTCAGATTAATCTGGCCTGTGAGTGGCCCCACTCAAAGAGCAAATATCAAGCTAATTCTTGAGAGAAGTTTGAAACTGTGTAGTTTGGGATACTTAAACATTTCAAAGTTTCCACTTGAGGATAAGATTTCTGCTGGCCCATGAGGAGAAGCCAAGGGATTCTGTTTTCCATACCACTGTTCCCTTGATCCTCTGATATGATAACTTGATGATATACTTCTAGTCTGGCTCACAAAATGCTTTTTGTACAGTGATAATGTACATGAAAGCAGAATCCCACAATTTCAGACTCGGGTAACTTAGCAGAAGTTTCACCTTCTATTTGATGGCTTTTCTGTGCCAAACTTCCAGATTCTGATGAGGAGGATGTCATGATCACCCTTTCCCCCCCAAGAATGATCTGTGTTTAGACACAAAACATTTGCACAGATACTAACCTCTAGAACTTTTCCTATCTTTACCATTATCTTTTCTAGTTTTTTAATTTTTTTTCCCAAACAGAATCCTAATCTGTCACTTGCCATCTTATTGTGGTGGCATAGCAGGAAAAAGACATTTTCTCGCAAAATCTGGACGATGATAAATTGATTTTTTATAGGAAGCATCTTAAGGCTGCTAGATTACATGCTCTGTAAAAACAGAGCATGTTTTTACACATTGAAAGCCATATTTAAGTACATATTACTGCAGTTTAGGCTGTTGGAAAAAAATGTGTACAGGTTTTGTTGTTCTGAAGGTTCAGTGAGAGGTCTTATGAAATAACATCAATGGCATGTTCAGTGCAAAGAAACTGTCAGAAGCTGAATTTAAAGATGAGAAAGCTCAAGGACTGCACTTAATTTTATTTGATTCACTGGATATGTGTGTGGTCTTGTTGTGAAACCACAGATATAACAGAATGCCTCTCTGATGCTGATTCACATATTTTGGGATAGTGGATATGTCAGATAGTGGAGAATGGCCTTACTTGCAATGGTCTACTCAGATCTTTTCATCACATTTCTCATTCAGAGATATGTAAAATCAGAAATGACTAAGTCATTCCCATAAAAATGTGTATTTTATAAGTGCACTTTACAGTTATGCTGAAGCTGAAAATAAAAAGTGAATTCCATCTTGAATGAAGTGTTTGAAAGGATGTTTTAAGAAAAATGATATGCAAATATGATTGAGGTTGGTAATTAGCTATAAATGCTTGTATTCTGGGAAGCTGAACTAGAGTAGAAACCAGAATGCCAAAGACTATCTCTCAAAAGGTTATAAAACATCAGTATTCTGAGATCCCAAGTGCTGGTATTTTTGGTGTTCATGAAGATTAGTTCATTTAATTATATTTAATTTATTGATTGAAATTAATTTAGTTGATTTAATTGTATTTAATTACAGTACTCAGGTTTCTTGTTCAGAGTCTTTTGATTTATTAACAATTGTTGAAAATATTTGTCATATCCAAGATGAAATTCTGTCCACAGAGATGAGTGGAAGTATTGGCATGGACTTGAAACAAATTTATCTCTTACCTACTAGACCCTCCTGTAAGAAGTAATTATACTGTTTTAAAACAAAAAGTCAATGAGCCAAATTTTCAGTGAAAAGATGAAATACTTGTTAAATCAGATCTTTGCTTACTAATATTTTAACATCATGGCTGACTTTAAAATAATGTTAGGTTGCTCAGTTAAAGATTCAGAAGCAGATTCTTCTGGGTACGTAATATAGCAGTTCCTAATTAGATTAATATGTACTGTCTCTGATCATGCCATATGATGTTTAGCTGTCTAATTTATTGATTAGATCTTTTTTTCCCAAGCATTTGTTCTTTGTATAATTCACAATTCATGGTTACCTGCAAAAATCTATGATGTATAGAATACAAAAAAATTAAGAAGGCAAATCTTTCTTATGGAGAAAAAGGTACCTTATCTATAGAAATATCTTTTATAAACTCCCTGCAAATAGATCTTTTTATTTCCAAAATCATTTATATTGATGCTTTTTTAGTGTTTTACATCTTGTTTATAAAATGAACCTATGATTAAATCAAGTTATTGCAATTAAATTATGAAGATTGTCACTATGTCTATGTATGGAAAGTGGATTTGTATTGATAGGTTTCTCTTGACTCCAGCAGCCCTTCACTAGTTGGTTTTCTGTGATCTCCAGTATCTTAAAGGGAGGTGAGAGTAAAGGTGGGAATAATTACTTGGCTAACAAAGAGTAATTTTCTGGTACCAAACCTCCATCAAGAGATATCTAATACTGCTGAAGTGTGTCCCCTCTCCTTAAAACCACCTTCCAAGCTGAGTTAAGTAGCAGAGATTGGCACTAATGCTCATACTAAAGTAAATTGTTTTGGAATGTTGAACAGAGGCTGGGCAAGAAGGGACATTGATTTTTTTTAAATCCATATTTGCAGTTATTTTGACCTCACAGTGGTAATGGTAAGGGGTAAATATATTCTACATGAAATGGAAAACTGTTTTTTCTCATCTGTTACTGCATCAGTGCTGGTTCATTGATGCTTGCAATTCTAGTATATTAGAGGGTTTGAGTTGTTGTTGGTTTTTTTGATTTTTTTTAAGGGATCTAAACAGAACCAGAACTCAGATTTTCTCACTGTGTATTTTTAAGATTTAAAAATATGTCTGATTTGAAGCCACAGACACCTTATTTGGAAGAAGAACCACACTGATGCTTTATGCATGTTAATGCCTGTGATTAAAAGTTTTTTACATATGCATCCATCTCATTTAGCTGCTCTGCTGTCTCTGTCTGAGAATAACAGTGCTATCAAAGTGACAAAGGCTAGGTTGAACTCCTAAGGGAAGTAATTATAGCAGCACAGAACAGAAGGTAAAATTATCATTTGTTTGCTATTTTATAATGTAGTACCAAATATTTATCATAGTTTTACTAAAAAGGCCATAAACTTTATGTAGATTTTAGAATATAACAGTAAATGAACTTGTACTGCAGTGAAAGCCTAGGTTTTCGTGAGACTCAAAAGAAACATGTTCTGACAATGGTTTAGTCACAGAATAAATATTCAAGATGTAGTGTTCTGCTGTCTAGTTTTATACCAAAAAAATTTACTTTTGTTTATGGCTATCCTTAATGGACAGACCATTCTCAGGCTAAGCTCTGTCAGAGCTTACTGTATCAGAAGGGAGATGTCTGACACACCATCAAAGGTAGGCAGTAGTTTTAGGAAACATCTAGATGTCAATCTGTATATCTGACTACACCAATGTAACGGAATATTTTGTTAATCTGCAGTTATTTGCGATAGTCTGGACCATGGCAGTAACGAGTTTGATTTTTCACTGTGTACTAACTTTGCAAGAGGCAGCTGGGGTTTGTGTCTTTTCCTTATTTTCTTTACTGCCCTTGATGCAGTATGTACTGTGTTCAAAACAGGTAGTTAAATGTTTGTTCAGTGCCTAAAAAAAATACTTATTTCAAACCACACATAGGTGAGCTCTTCTTGCAAGTTCATGCACAGAATGATTATCCTACTTTGAACAGGTATAGCCACGGGAGAGAAACAGACCCTGGTCAAATCACTTATTTTGTTCATATATGTCAGCCACAATGTTTTTCTCCCATTCTACATTCCCCTGAAATATTATCTGTCTGGCTGGTAAAATTTGGAATTGTAACAAAATAGATTTCAATGTGATTTTGGCACAAAGACGGTTAACTCCAATCTGAGTTTCTTCTATGGTGTTCTGCAAATACTCATTGTAGCTCTGTGGATAACATATATGGCTCTTAAGCTGAGGTAAGGGGAATAAAAAAATGGCATAAATAAGAATAATCATGAAGTTCATATGAAATATTAGGATCTGTATGTTATTAATTGATAAATTCGTGCTTGAGGAAATCTTTGGTAGACATTCATGCCAGTTACTAATGAGTCACGCTCGTACACTGAAATTAAAAGCAGGAAATAATGCTCAACTATGTAGACCATTATGACTTAATTATAGCATCGATTGAATTTGGTGTATTATGCTAATACAGATCACAAAATATCAACAAATATGGTTTTTATATTGATTGTATAATGCAATTATATAGTATCACATGGAATTGCATTCTGTGCTTTTAAAACTTGGTTCTGATATTGTAGTAGAGAAGAAACTGCTTTCAATAAATTTGGAATAAAAATATTTAGCATTATGTAACATGCTCCAAAGTATGCTCGCCTTACATTTAATCAGTGTGCATGTATGCAGTAGGAAAAAAATCTTGAATTTCAGATCACTGGGTTTAAACACTTGTCTATACATTTTGAATTGAAGTCTTTTGAGCCATGAAGAATTTCTTAAGTATGTTGTACTGGAATATATCTTTTTAATAAATTTATCAACATGATTAATTTCTTTATGGATAGAGTAAATGCTGCGAGCAGTCTATTCCCGGTTGTACTCCCAGATGGGGGCAGCATTGGTTTAGAAAGAAAAGCAGGAGTCAGGTAGTCCTGGACTGCTGTTTCCTGAGGAAGTCCTGAGTGTTCCCTGATAAGGTCCCAAATCAGACTAATAAATCTGTACGTTAATAAAATGTTTGCCAGGTCAACATCCCCCATAATGACTTCTTGTTGATCCATTTTTCTGTCTTTATCCAATAAAATTATTTTAACCAAAGATTCATCAAAGAGGAAATTTTCATAGGAAAAAAGGTACAGAAAAGCTGAGAACCAACCCATGCTTTTTTTCTTCTTTAGCTCTGGTAGATAGTTTATCCTTAAAAATATGCAGCTATTGTTAATCTTGTCAGGAAATTAATTCTTGCCATTGCAACTTAAAATTTTCTTCAAATATCACCATGTGTTTTCTAAGAATTTCTTATTGCCGATGTTTGGTATGTAAGGATCTGGAAGAAACAAGGCTGGTGATGTAGGGTTTGAAGACAACTTGAGTTTACTGCCAAGAACTGTCAAGAGCACTGTCCTCCGGGTGTTGTCTGTGGTGCATTTTTGGGTTTTCTATAGAGAGAAATTCCTTCAGTCAGACAGTGCTTATGCACACTCACCTCTCCTGTCTGAGGGGATCACTGCAGCACATGGAAAGGTATCTTTATTAATCCTGCAAAATGGGAAATACCTTGAGTAAATGGCAGAAAAAGGAAGAAAGGATAAAAAAAGATAAAGAGCAATTAAATCATATTTTGAATCTGTTATAGATACAGCCTAGACCAATTTTATTGCTTGGAACTAGATCAGCTTATTTCTTCAGTTTATTTCATTGTTAGTGTTTCCACCGTGTAAAGATAAAAGCTGCACAAAGCTATTGAATTGGTAAATGCAATCTGAGAAAACTTTTTCTTGCAGCTTTTGTAGCTTGTTTTTTCTGTTGATAGAGCAAAGTGAGAGGAGAGACATTCTGTGTCTGCTCCTGTAGAACTGCCAGAAGAATTAGTCTTGAAATCTGCTGCCAACTGCTTGTTCATTTATTAACTGTAAGAACCATTTCTCATTCAGTCTGAAAATAGAGGTGTGGCAGTCAGAAAATTTGCATCTTTCTTTGTATTACCAAGACTGGTAATCAAAGCCTTGTAGGAATAATTTGTGACATTTGCTGCAGAAAATTTCTTCTTTCAAACAGGTTAACTGTCAGCTATAAAATTCCCTTCTGAGATGAAAGCAAACTGGAGAAATGTACCTGTAAAACTTTGCCTTTGTGTGCATAAAGTTTTTGTGAAAGTGTACATAACCCAGTATATGGCATATATATTTTTTTTAATATGTACATATTATATATAATATGTATATTGAATGTATACATTCATGTTTAAAAGTGCATGTTGTTTGGATGTACAAAAGCATCCAGAAGTGTATTATAATGGGGATGAAATTATGATTATGACAAGTAGGGAAATGACACATTTCACCTCAGCCATGCAGGTCTTCATAGTGTGTGCCACCATGTTTTTATGTGGGGAATTCCACAAAAGTGTTTGCGGTGATGACTTTTGGCTTTGTTATCAGTGGGGTGAGGTCAACAGAGCAAACACCCTACTCTTTTCTTTCCAATTTGGCATTAATTAGTTATAAAAGTGTTTTCCCATGTTGAACATTATCTGAGGAAGCTCATATACCTCATGCTATTTGCCCCACATCTTCAGGTTCTGAAATGCCGCTGTGCGTTCTGTGACAGCTCATGTAACCAAAACATGTCTCTTGGTACAGCAAAGGGAACTGAGGTCTAGCTAAGATTGAATAAGGCTGAAATATTTCTGGATACTGAACAAACTAACTGTTGAACAAACAGGATTGCCTGCAGCAGGTGTAAAATTACATTATCTTCAACCTTTGTGCAAAAATTGCAGAAAGAGTGATTTTGAGTTGCTGTGAGAAGAACACTATATCCAAATACTTCCTAGGGAGAGATAAGCTAGAGGCGAGGTGTGGAAGCACCATGTTTCTATTGCTTATTTCATATCCGAGTGTGCCCTGCAAAGAGAAATTGTAATTATAGCATACAGAGGCACTCCTGAGTAGTCTTTAGCCAACTCATCTTAACATTGATGCCTTAAAGCCATGGTATTATCACCTTCAGAAAGGGAGGGAACATTCAAAGAGGTTAGTGGTGCCCTTTTTACTGAAAATAAGTTTGAAAGTGTGAGAATAGGTATTAAAAATGAAGACTAACATTTTTTAATGTAACACAACTGATGGTAAATTTGAGAGCCATCTCTCTCGTTAGGTGTCTTGTGTATGTCTTATTCCTAATACTGCTTAATGATGGCACCATTTATGTGGTCACTGTTAGAAATGCTCTCAAATTCTCAGAAATCACTTGAGGAGTAAAAAGGGGTCTGAAATGATAGCATTTCTTCTTTTACCTGATTGTGGTTGGTAGGCTGTAATAAGACCAGTTTATAATATTAATTTGATGATTTTTTTTTTAAGGACAATAAACCCCTGTTTTTTTCTTGCATTTGCTTCAGGCATATTATGTATGAAACAAAACAAAATAAATGGTTGCAGATATTTCAAGACATTTTGTGCCTATTCACATCTGTAAAAAATGAGGGACCTAGCAGGGCACTAAGTGTTACAGTACACAAGAACAGGATTTTCTTTCTCTTCCCTTTTTGTGGTAGATTTTTATAATTGTAACAAGTGAGCTATTAAAAAGACTTGGTTGTTTTGATTGCTCAAAATATTCTTAGTATTTTATGCATGCAGGTGGATTGCAAATGTATCATGACTAATTTATTTCTCAATTAATGTTAGTCCATTAACTAAAATATTTGTCTACTTGGGTTTTTTTTTTAGACAGTAAACTAACTCTGGTTTTATGCAGACACATTTCAATGCCCTCATTGGAACAATATTTGTAGAATAAAGATGCTTAATCAGATTTATCTTGGTGAAACTCCATTGACATTGGCCATATCTGACAAAGTCCACCAGGTTTTATTGCATAGGATTGACTGCAGTGATAAGTGACTGAACACTAATGTTGTGTTCTTCATAATTTCAGGATATGAATAACATTTATAAATGTATTTAGTAGATAAATGGAAAACCATATCTTATTGTCAAAAAGGAAGTCTGTGTAGAATGTAATTTTTAAACCGCATTTGCTGTACTTTACACTTATGGAAGCTTCTCTTTACTTTTACTGTTCAGAAAACCTGTAGTACTAAAAAATAGTTCAATTAAGCCCAAAACAGATTATTAGGAAATTTATATGAAAGGAAGATATGACTACCTTGTTACCTTTAATTTATGACATGTTCAGTGCTAGTAATGTATATAAATGTTGATTGGGGAATAGCAGAAAAGAGTTAGCTTTTGTCATGCAGCCTTTTACCCTCATATCATGAGACAGAAGTATGGGAAAATGGGGCAGTGTCTTGCTTTTAGTCCTTTTATTTAATCTTTAACAAAGAAATATAGTTCATGTCTTTATTGTATCTTCTTTTAACCTACAAACCAATTTCCTCTTCTCAAGATGTGTACAAGGCAGACTGCTTCTCCTTTCAAAAGATGTTTTATTTTTGCTAACGTAGGTGAAAACAAATACATCTGAGATGCAGTGTGATGATACCAGGATGTTGTGAAAGCAGCTATCAAGAAGTCAATTAAAAATAGAAAAATCAGGGAATTTTTGGTAGAAGCTTTTTCATCACAAAAGGCTTAGTGGTATCGGTATCTATCAAGGACTTTGGTGACCCCAATCGGTAATTTTGCTTCTGGTCAAGAAGCAAAAGTTGTTAAGGTATGGGAAATCTGGATCCAGGTGAATGGCCAAGTACTTCTTGCTGCTCTTGCAGCAGTATCTCCTTAAATTTATGTTAAAAATTCTGGAAAATGCCTGTTTTATTCTCATATAGAACAAAATAAACTTTTTAGCATTGACACCTTTTCATTGAAATGGCATTTTTATTTTTGTATCTGATGTACAGGTTTTTGCTAGGGTAGAGCTGATTTTCTTCATAGTAGCTGATACAGGGTCGTGTTTTGCATTTGTCCTGGAAAGAGTTTTGATAACGCAGGGATGTTTTAGTTATTGCTGAACATAAGATTTAAGGTCTTTTCTGGTCCTTACCCCACCCCACCTGCAAGGAAGCTGAGAGTGCACAAGAAACTAGGAAGGGACACACAGGATGGCTGATTCACACTGACCAAAGCGATATTCCAAACTCAACCCATGAGTTTTCTCACTTTTACTCTTCATATTCTCTCTCTGATCCTGCTGGTGTGGGAGTGAGCAAGTGGTTATGTGCAGAGACAGCTGCCAGCTGGGATTAAACTACACCTCCTGCCCAGTCATTTGAACCTTGGACTTATGTTCAAGCTCTCTCCAGGGCAACATCTCCTCTCCTAAGGGCATAGAAGCTAGATTGTATTTTATTGTTTCTTCTGTCTTTATCCTTCACTAGTGCAGACCTCTGTCATATATTGTTTCTACGTCTCTTTGCAACCTTTCCCCACTCATATACTGGTGTGAAGAGCTAGTCAGATTCAGCAGTCAGTTTGTCTGGAAAAATAAAAAGTAGAAATGCCTACCCCTTTTACCATCTCTTTTACTTACAGTGTGCATAAAGTGCTTAGACTGACAAACTTTTTACATATCCCCTAGGTGGCAGTGTGAAATGTAATGTCTTAATAATAAAAGTTATGTGAAAATCTTAACCCGAAAATCTTAACCCGAAAAAAGCTCAGCTCAATGAGGGTTTTCTTCTTGAGGCAAAATTGAGTCCAGTGTTTTCAGTAGGATTTGCTCAGGTCCAAAGCTCTTTGGCTTTACATAGAGATTATACAGTGTGTGATTCATGTTACCTACAGGTGCTTTATATTTTTCACTGATTATTCTTCATCAAGTCTGCTAACTGAAAAGAAGTGTAATACCAGTTAACAACTTTTCACTTGGGACAATCTCAAAATTAGATTCTGGGAGGCTTTTTGTTGTCTTCAGAATCTATGAATCTGAACCAAACTTATTAACACTTCTAAAAGATATTTTCCACCTAAATTCTAAAGCATTTCAAACTGTTTCTCAGTTCGAGAATAAAATTTGAGCATAAACTATGCCTTTCTTTAAACTTAAACAATTTCTAGTATGATGCTTTATTGTTTTAAATAAAAGTTTCCTATTCTCATCTTAGCTTTCCATCTTTCTCAAACAATAATGAGTGCTTTGCAAGACTGGAGGAGAATGGAGCAAAAGTTCTGTGAGTACTATCTAGTTCCTTTTTTTTTTTTTTTTCTCTGTTTATCCTTGGAAAGCTGTAATAATATTACCATTTTTTGGCCTGACTTGATTTTAGGGTAAGGTAGATAGGAAATTTCCTAAGCAGCAGCCTTTTCAAGAATTGGAACCATGTCCATAGAAACCATTCCACTAAATTTCATCATTTCTCCCCAAAAGTAAATGTTTCTATGCTACAAAGAAAAGAACTTGAAAACAAACCCAGAAAATTGCTATTTAGCTATACCATTTCTTATAGGCATAAATACCAGATGTGGAGTAGGAAATTTCTCTTACCTTTGGTAGTCCTGGCTGTATACATGCAGATTAACTTGGGAGTGGTACCTATAATTCATCATTCAATAGTTCTGTGGTCTCACTGAATTTTCATGGTTTTGTGAAGTATCTAATTAAGTCTCTCATTGTTTTGAGGATGTTTTTAATGTAAATCTTTGCCTCTCTATACATATAAGGAAAACATGGAAGACAAAAAAGTGTAGAATTCAGAAATGACCCAATTTGTGAGCCAAAAGAGCAGCTATTTAAGAACTACAGGATGACAGTTTCATAAATGAATATTATAGTAGGAATATAATTATCTAAAGAACTACAAAATTTTATTTTATTTTTTCTTCTTTATTGGTGAAGATAAAAATGAGATTAATATCTCCTACTGAAATTGTACTACTCCTAGTTCATCTCTTTATATATGGAGATTTAACTAAAACTTGTGCCATCGATTTTTGAAGGCCACTGAGTGGTAAAGTATGGCCTTTGCAGACTTATCATGCAGCACCTGCTACTGTGTAGAATGACCTGAAGAAAGGATTTTATATGATGCCTTGAAATTTATGGTGGGGCGTGGAAATAATACTGAAAGTTGCTTAAATGTTTATCAGAGTAAATATGTGTGAGGATGGTGCCTATGGGCAAATTGGCTGGTGAATGGAGCTGCTCTATGTCTGGACAAACATATGGCTATATTTCATCTCATGTTCACTACACCTATACTTAGAGCAACCAGAAAAAGCAAAGGAACAAGCAAATGCTCTTTCCATCCATTTTCTTCCACTCTACCAATCCTTAAGATGGCTATTGCAGCTATAGGCACAGCTTTTTGGGTCACTCTAATATGTGCAGTGCTCTCTCTACTTTATGCCTCAGATGTTGCATTTTGATCTTACTGGTTATCTTTCTTGGGATGAAAACAAATATTTCGTCTCCATAAATAAGAAATTTAATAAATTTTAAATTTCTGAATGTATTTCTAGATTTAGATATTGAAAGGTATATGCTGTGTTCTGTTTGTTACCCTTACTCAGCACTTTTCATGTGCCCTTTCTTTTAAGTGCAGGAAAGAACCCAGTGACTCTTGCAGGTTAAGGGTGTTGTCAGTGCAGATCAGTGTCACTCTGGTAGTTTTGCATCTGACTGAGCAGAGACATGGTCAAGGTGACATGATTGAGTGTCAAAGATTTCATATCTGTTACTTTTCAGAATCTATTTGCTGGTTCCTTGGTTGTTTTTTCTTACCCACTGCATGAGTCTTATTTGATGTCTCTCATAACCACTTGTGAAAAGTCACAAACCTCCTTGCTTACTGGCTGGAGAATCTAGAAGAAAAAAACCCTTTATTTCAATCCTTGTGGTGTATAAAATAACTTGACACAAGTTTGCTACACAAGAGTAACGGACAAGAAGAAGGAGCAACTTAAAAAACCCCAAACCAATACCCCAGTCCTTTTAAGAATTTGTGGTCTTGTGTGGCAAATTTCACACTCACAAACTCTGGTGTTCTTATATATGCCAGGTGTGTACACAAGTGCACTGGAAAGGTGAAGGTGGCCTGGGTTCCTAACTGGGTGTCCCATTCCATTCTAAATCATCCTTAGAATAAATATGTATTTTTTCTGCAGGAGTAGAGGCAATGCAGCTGTTTGGAGACCCAGGGAAAGTTTGAAGCTATGGACTCCAGTAAGTACACTCAGCACAACACGCTTTGCTGTGGCAATAAGCCCTAAACAAAATAAAAAACCAAAGTCTTCCAGAGTAGTTTTTCCCCATAAACAGAAATAATGGCTTGTGACTTACCTGATAGTTTTCAGGGGCTCCAAAGCCCTATTACAATCTCTTGGTCAAAAAGAAATATGCTTTATAGAATTCCACTAAGAAAGGTCTGCTGTTGTGAAAATGTAATTCCGTGTTGGTTTATATGTTATAGAGTAGTGGAAATTTAATATGTAATTCATCATATGCAATTGATGCAATATTGTGTTGCTACTCCATGCAGCTAGGGGCAGCTGGTGTTCCTTAGATGAGCTTTCCATGAGTAAAGTAGATGATTTTAACAGTATCTGCTGGATGAATTATCATTAAGAGATTAGGAGCCCAAAAAATTGAAGGAAGAAGCCTCTAGGAAATGATTGCCAGTTGTTAGATAAAAGAATTATAGTAACAATATCATCTATACACTTAGTGTCTGGCTAATTATTCATAATATTACACTCAAAGAGGAAAATAGAAAGGGAGATAACTCAAGCTATTACAGTAAATTTTAGGACTTACTGGAGGGAATGTTCTGTTTCCATCTTACCATATTGGCTGTAGACTTCCTATGTGTGGAAGTCTTGCTACCACTCCACAGAGGTGAGCTGTATTAAGGAGGCTGCTAGTTTTTTACTGAAGATGAAGGAACAAGGCCTTCATGGATGTTCATCAAAAACTAAAATCAGATCTTAAAGTAGGAGGGCCATGTCAGCTTAATCCTTTATGTCACCATAAAATAAGTGGATCAATAAGGTAAACAATAAAAGGCTGGAGAAGAAGTCTTGTTCTGGAGAAATAATAAGAAAATTCAATCTTTCTTTGGCAAACATGTCTGAAAGCAGCCTATTGAGCCTGAGTTTTACAAGGTACTGAGAACCTGATATAATGTTGTATGGTCTACAGTGTCCATATCCATGACTGAGCTGAACAATGAATGTCAACTGTTATTATGTTTTTTCTTGCTTCTGATAATTTGTATCAGATTTAACTTCTCTTGGAGTCTACTTCTTCATTTGGTTTTTAGGTTAATAGACATAAAATGGATGTAGTGTCTGCTTACACCTTACTTTTATAAAGGTTAGTTAAATATCCATGCTATCAAAATAATGGTCCAAAACTATTCCTGTTAGAAAACGTAGATAATTGTAACTCCAGGAGCAGGGAAATTGCATTTAGAACTGAACAAGCTGCTGTCTCACTGAAGTGTCAAATGTGACTTATCTGTGCAAAAAATTAGAATTTCATCATGGCTCTGAATTGATCAAAAATTTTAACCACTTATATTCCATATATACTCCCCTTTGCTAGGAGGCAGTTACTGAAGATGGTGTTCAAATGCTAAGGTAAATTTGGCTTAAGATTTTTCTCATCTCACCATTCTGCTCATGTGTTTTACAGCCAATATTACTGCAGCTGCCTCTTCTCATCGAGCACAGGTGTCTTAAAGCAAAACAAAGTTCTGAGGGAATTCCCCCTTGAGACACATTCTACTCAATCAGAGCATGGAGAAATTAGAAATGACAAGTGAAAATGCAAAAAAACCCAGTGTAGGTGAAGACTGGATAATTGCAGTGTACATGAACAAGCAAGTACTCATAGACTTGGTTACTGACTGTCACAAACAGACAAAATGCAACCCAGTTTCCAGAAATAAGACCTCTTTACTGAGTGCACAAGCATTACACACACTAAACTAGTTACACAGGCCAACTTTTGCCTGCACATAAGCACTGGAATACTTACCCTACTACCTAAGAGGCATTCATCATCATGGTAGAGTCTACGGTGTGATTTCAGAGAAATGAAATGGAAAAATTGCTTGATCAGAACACATTAATTATTTTTTAAGTTTGCCTTGAAGCAGAAAATTGACAATAGCACTTTTGCTTTTCCTTGCTTATCTTAATTCTAGAAATGAGATATATCTGCATCTATACAATTGTATTCCAGATGTTTTAAGTTCTTTTGTATACAAGAAAAATTGTATTGCAGTGAAAGTCTATTACAATAAAGACTGTCTTTATCGATATGTTTGTCTTTCCATCTGAATGAATTTCTCTTGCAGTTTTAAAAACTGCAATTTTGTGTAGTCCTTTTTTTTTTCTTTTTTAGTCTTCTGGGAGCTATTGATGTCAATGGAAGATAAAGCTGTTAAAACTAGTGTAGCATATGACTCCAGAAATCAGGGGAGTAACTGACTTTAACACCGTAAAATATTTATAGTTAATTCTGCATGCTAGTTACTTTCAAACTTTGTGCTTGCTGTTCAATGCTCAGCAGCAGCCTGAGTTGCAATCCACTTAATGATGTTAGAATAAGGTAAACAAGCATTATGCTATGGTGAATATTTGAGCTAAACTATGCACTTGAATTTGGATTTCTTGCCATTAAAACTGAGTGTTATGCAAGTTGCTGCCCCTCCACTACAGCTTTATTTTCACATTAAAATAAATCTGTTTGTTATAATGCCGTGGTGACGGTTTTCACAAGCCAGTTTGGGAACATGGAGTGTCAGGTAGTCAGAACTGGGGAAGGGGTTGTTCTCAGCAGGGAGAGAAGTGTGTCAGCCACCACCAGTAGCTTGCTCAAAGCAGGTCTGTCTCTGAGTTCCCTGGTGTGACCCTGGGATCCTTAGACTTTGTACCAAACCTTTCCTTAACAATTGTTGAGCCGTGTACAAGCTATCCAACAACAATCACACAGATGGAAAGTTTCTTCACAGTGGAGTTATCTGGAGAAATTTTTCATTTTAGCAATGTTCGGGCCTTCTCTAATGTCCAGCCTGTAGGGAAGCCAATCAAAGGAAGTGAAGGCTGCAGTAACAGCATGAATATGTTTGGGCTGTGTCTGTGAAGTTTATTAAGTAAGGCTCAGGCTGTGCGTGTGGTGGAGAGGAAACTTTGGGTCTCAGTCTTTGTGGGGCTGAACAGAGGCTGTCAAATAATGTAGTGCCATTCTTTTCAAACTAGTCATTTTTTTGAGAAAAGTAGTAAAGAGAAACCAGGGAAGTCAAACACAGTTTATGCTCTAGAGAAATAGGATTTATTTTATCTCCATCATAACCATGCTGAATTTTACTGGATTTGTCTTAAGTGAGGTTCATCATACATTCATTCTAGATATGGCACGGAAAGAAGTATTTCTTCAAAAGTCTTTCTGACATGCACTTTCTTGCTTGTGATTTTATAAGGTTTTGAATGTAATGTTCTTGGTTCAGATGAGATTTCTTTTTTTTTTTTTTTTTTTTTTTTTTTTTTNTTTTTTTTTTTTTTCTCTTTTATGTTGTGGCCATGTGATCTCAGCTGGAGCCTGAGATGTGGCTATGATTGACAGCATCCTTTAAGCAAGAGACAGTGAGTGAGGAAAAACTGATTACCTTCACATTATTGTGTGATAATTAAAGCTGTAATATAATTAACCTTCATTGCCATTATGTGGTTCTGAGAAAACCATTTCTTAGTGGCGTTCTCGTAATCAAAATTGCAAGGAAGTGGATAATTCTGGACTACAACTTACCTGAATGGTTTTAAATATCCTTCTCTGTAGCACTGCCATGCACCACCATCTTCATTACCTCTAGCATTACTGGTTTTTTATGTATTTGTAATCCTAAATCCTAAATTGTAATCCTTACACTGGAATTAAGTATTTACCTTGGAACTACAAAGCCATTTAAGTCTTCTGAAGTTTTATTTGCTTAGGAAGTGAGGTTTTTGATGCCTAAAATGGAATGGAAGCATGGGGAATTTAGGAAACACACATTTCAAGAAACTGACTTACCATAACTGATCTTAGTAATGTGATTGTAGTGAAACTTATCTTGCCATACCTTTTCTCTTACAGGTAACAGGATTGAAAATGATGGGAAGTTTCCCTTACTGAGGCCACTTCTGCCTTTCTCCCTTTTTCCCCCAATGTTTTATCAAGGATTTAAAGAGGCAGAGGGATTCACCTTTAATAACACCCTTTATTTGGACTGCAGTATGCTGCTTTCTAATTTAGGTTGCATTGCTAGAATCCTTCTTGGCTAAATTCTGAAATGCCAGCTTTAGATTTAGTGTCAGCAGTTGGGAAAATAACTCAGAGGAACTCAACACCACACAGATACTCAGCTTGGCAGAATTCAATGCAAAGCAGGAAGAAGAGAGTTTGAGGATATGTAATGTTTAAGGAGGAAGTGAAAGAAGGAATAGAAGAGTGAACTAAATTGTATGAAAATTACAATTGCACATTTTCAAGTGATAGAAAATGCCGTTTTGTTTTTTGTTGGTGGGCAAACAAACAGGAAAGAGATCATGAAAAGCATGATGTCTTCCTGTAACTATGATGATCCTAGGCATATTCCTATCTGTACAAAAATGTAGATTGAGCCAGGTAAAGTCTGTGACTTGTTTTCATTTGTATAAATCACAATATATGATTATATAGCAGCAAAAATCCCCCAGAAAACTCTCACAATTTTACTGTTGCTGCTTTTAGTACTGTAAATTCTGAAGAGAAGTACTTTGTGGTTTTGTTCTGTAGGTAATGTTTAAATAGAAAACTGTTTGTCATTAACATCATCACGCAATGGCACATTTCAACCTACCTGCTAAAGATGAGAAGAACAGAAGAGTTCAGCTGTGTATGAACTTTATAAAGTGAAACCTCTATATAAAATGATAGTTAGAGTGATACATTTGAACTCTGAAGTAGGATGATGCTATAGCCTTTTTTTAGTCCAGTAATGCCAGAAGGATATGGTCCTTCTGCGTTTGTCTCTCTGGCTAGCTCTGCTCTTCAGATACCACACAAACGAGTTAATCCTTTGGGTCCAGATTTCAGACAGAGACGTGACCTTACTTGGAAGAAGGAGCAGCTCACACTTGGTGTTGCTTAGGAAGGTGTTTGTTCAGGGCGAAGGCCCAGGTGGTCAAAGTGTGAGTCAGTGTGAGAGTTCTGGCTTGCTCTTATCAACATGGGCGTTACAGATTGAAATGAGGGGGAGTGGTTTAGGTGTACGGGGGCATTGACATTGACATATAGGGGTAAAAGGGGTGTGGATGATACCTGAGGCCTTGGCTGAGCCACCTGGCCTGCTAGAGCCATCAAATATCCGGGAGTGTCCAAGATAAGATACAATAGGTCTACAGTGGCCGAGGCCAGGACTATTAAGAAGATACAATGGGGAAGGCCAGGGCTATTATGTGAGTTAATGACAGTGATCAAGGGAAGTGCAAGGGCGGGGAGGGGGTAGGAATGAAACCTTACAAAAACTTATTAAAAAAATTACAGACATTTTAGAAAACCCGAAAGGCACACCACAACAGAAGGAACCTTAAATACTCTATCCATTCTAACCTGCATTGAGCAAAGCTTTTAAAGACATGCTTGTAATAATCCTGCGATTTTAAATCCATAGGGATTTCTGTTAGTTCAGAAAATAAAAATAACCCTGCAAGCACAAAGTGCACCTTGAATCTGTCCTCAGTGTAGCAGGTGGAGCTGATAGAGCTGTCTGACAAGGTAGGCTGCCTCTAGGTAAGCCTGGCAGCCTAGGCTGAATAAGTTTTACTATTCCCCCTGATGTCTTTCTTGTGACTGATGTGAATACACTAATATAAGAGGTCTGGTGTTAACAGGTTTGGCTAACAGGCTCAGCACAGCTGAATCTTTGGACTTTATCTCGTGGGACTAAACTTCTCAGGGTGAAGTAGCAAAAGCAAAGGAAAAAATAAATATTTGTAGGCAGAAATCTACCTTGTAGGAATTATGCTATACAAAACACTCAAACACAGTTCTAGATATTTTGCTTATTGCGTCCTGACTTGTAAAAATCAAGTTCTACTCTATTCTACTAAGGAAAAGGAGTAAATTTCCCTATGAGCTAAACTGATGAGACATAGTATCTGATGGACTTTTTTTTTTTTTTTTAGCCATGTCCCAGTTTTTTGTAAAACTAAGGCATTTTAAACTTGTATGACATTCTTGTATGTTCAGATGTTTGTGGTGTGTCTTTAGTGGCTTATGGGATACAGTGATTTAAAATTTAAATTAGATTTTTAGAGGAAGCAGTTAATAACTGTTTACATGTCTAGAACTAGAAGTAGTATTGGGTATCTGCCACAATTGGAAATTTTAAAATATGTTAGATATCTGATGTGCTTATACCTTTGAAAATTTTCTCTAAACAAGTTTAAATCTCGTGGCGGCAGCATGTGACTAATCTTTCTTTGCTTCTTGCCTCTGTCAGGGAGACCTGCTGTAATCAAAAAGCAAAGCGAAGGAAAACTAGAAAATCTCTCAAAGGACTTTTAAAAATCTGAACACATGGCAGGAATGTGCTGTTTTCCTTTAACTTTTATGATTAACAGAAGTCTAAATTGTTGAGAAAACTTGTACCTTTGGATGCTCAAATTTATATCTGTATTCTAGTAAATCAGTATTATGGGCTTGTCTTCCATTGGTCTTTAGCAGTACTAAGATATTTCTAAAAGACCATGCCAGCCTGTTGACTCCATTCAACACCTGCTGTTTTGCTATTGGAAACCAAAGTAATAGCCAAAGTATTCTTTCAGATCTGGGAGTATAATGGCTCTTTAGAAATGCTGGTGTAGAAGAAACTTAAATTACACAAAAAGAACAGGAAAAATCAGAATAGTGTCAGGAATAGTGTTTAAATTTTTCTGCTGCAGCCTGTTTCTTATGAAACGGTGAGACCTAGCAGCAGAAGATCATTGGTAATCCATCAGTATTCATTGCTAGTGGCAATAACATGCTTTCCTGATCTTAGCATTTTGATTTTCATTGCAACCTTTGCCCACATTTCTAGGAACAAATGAAGATTTGCACGGTTGTAGTGTTGCACATGAACTGACTTCTCTACAACGTCTCCTGCAAATTGGATTAGTTTTTTTGGCAGTGATATTTTTTTATTGTGAGGCTGACAATAAAAAATCAAATTCCTGCTAATTATGCCAGAAGTTTTAATAAGTGAGTTATTTATAGTTTCACACTAAGAGTCTGCTTCCTCAGTGATGTAAATCAGCATGATGCTTTTTAGCTGAGAATGTGTGTTCTCATGTGACAAAATCATTGATTCGCATTTACCCTTGAAAGAATTTTGTTCCCGTGATGGACTAGCAGGGCAGAAGGCCTTTGTCTTGATAAATGCTTTGACATTGGGTTTGAAACATTGGTCTACTCTGTTGCAAGGCTATGAAAAAGAAGCTTGTCTGATATTTTGTGGTTGTAGGAATGGTTTTCAAAACAAACCAAATGCAGATGATCTGGGAGGATGATGAGGGGAAGAGGAGAACTATTCTAAGACTTAGTATCAAAAATTAAGTGCTCAAATTATCAAAAATGAAAATCTGTAATATGATTTTGTTAGTGGAGTTTCTGAGTACCCCTCTGAGGATACTTACCAAGCCCATTTGGGTGCTGTAACTGATTCTCTTCTGAGCCTTAGCAATGTAGGTATCTTTACCTTAGTTTGGTTGGAGGAGTAATTCCATGTTTGACAAAAGCTAACAGGCAAAAACTGTTCATTTCATACCAGTCGTGCCTCTGCTAGGCTGATAAAACTGGTCTGTTTGGATGTAGAAGTAGGGCAATCTGTAATGAGCGATGGGACATTGGTAGGGATGCTATTCTTATTGAGACCTGGTATTTAAGAGAGCCCAAGGAATGCCAAAGTTTCCTCTTTTCTATACACTGCTACATTGCAGTAGTATAAGAGAGAAAAGATTACCTCCTTCTCACTTGCATATTAATATATGAGCAGAAACACCATTTAATCACAGGAAGGAATTCTCTGCGCACTGTTCCAAGACAGCCAATTGCTTCAGTATCCTTGTTCAAGCTGAAGTCAGTTGCTTATGGCTGTGGGGAAAAGGTTGTGCTCACAGCAGTGCTTTAGTAGAAGTTATTTTTGGAAGAGGAGAGAGATCAAAATTTAACCTCATTCCTTGGTAGAAACTTCATAAAATATTTATTATAATTGCCTCAACAACTTATAAGGTCATGACCATTTTGGGTAATATGAACAGCCTGTTTTCCAAAATGACACAATAGAATTAGAGTAGAGATTGGAATTGGGATTCCTTGCCCCAGCAGCAGGCCAAAGGCTACCCCAAGAAAGCTGGATCTAATCATAACTCATAGTGGAAGAAAAAAAATTTTTTTTCTTTAAAAATGGTAAATAGAGGTAACTGCAGGAGGTAATTATTAAGCACTGTTTCAGTGCTTAATAATTTTTCACCATTCATTTGGAAAGTTTGCACTTCCTGCAGTTTAACACAGTAACCTCCAACTTGTAATTACTAGTTTTTGTATCATTGTCAGCAAATCTAAATACTTCATATACGCACAGTAACAGATCTTTTTCTTCATGTAATTCTGTGTCAAGTGATAGCCAATTTACAGCCTCCTCTTGGAGAGTGGAAAAAGGACCTGAGTTAAAAAAAGCTTTTCTGAGAGGTGTTAAAAATTATCACTTATAACCCCATACTTCTGTTATCTTGGAGAAACATTTATTTGCCTAACACTTAGCTATCCAACTTGGCAAGCGCTGCTATGAAAATGGTCCTCTTTTGTGTATTTTGTATAGCTTCTATAAAAGACTTCCCCCTCATTTGAGTATGGTATGATTTGAGATATTTTATATTTTTAAAGACTAAACAAAATTCTCCACATCATTATCTGTATTAATGAGAATGATCTGCTATGCTTTTAAAATCATTCCTAAAAATATTTTGAGAGCAGCTCAAGATTTCAACTCAGTGCCCTTATTACTTCATTATTTTCCATGATCTTGTCCATGTGGTAATTGTACTCTGTATATATGGATATGAGAAAACTTTGAGAGGTTTGGTAAAAAGAGCACTGGAAAGAATTTCAGTTATTAAGTGAAACCACACAAAAGAGATTTCAACAATCTAGCAATTTGCTCTTTAGTGGGAGCTCCTGGTTGGGAGTAACTGATAACAGGAGAACTTTTATCAGTGCAATTGCAACTTGCAGTAATTATTTGAAAATTACAGTGAATATTCTAAAAGCGTGATATTGAAATATTGCTCTCCTAGTTTTCTTAACAATGTGAATTTTATACTTTCAAATTCAGTGATTGAGACAAACTCAGCATTAGAAGCATACAGTCAAACTAAAATGTATTTGACTTAAAAACATAGTCAAGCTATGTCAAAGATGACATCTGCTCCTATTTTTACTTTGTACTACAGTACAACACATTTTCTATTTCCTTCATTCTTGGGAGAAAAGAGACAGTGACTAATACGCTGCTTCTGTAGGGCACAAGATATCTGTTTAAATCTAAGCAGATGAATAATCTTACTGACATCAGTGGGACTATTTGATAGCTGAAAAGAAATTGAGTTTAATTTTATATTACACTTTTTCCCTATGAAATATATTGTATCTTTCTTGATAGTTCTTATGCTTAAATCAGAGCAGTTTTTCTCAGATAAGTGTTTAAGACCAATCACTAAGGGAAAACTGAATAAAGTTTGGAATTAAATTGTCTAAAAATGTCTTATGATGCAATGTTTCAAGTGCTCCCAGTGAGATTTTGGAACCTCATTTGCCTGAAGTTTGACATTATTAAAGCCATTAATGCTTTAAAGGTCTATGTTTATGTGCCTAGCACATCAGGATGCTTTTGATGATGTGTTTTAACTGTTGAAAGGAACTCCAGATGCTGAGTTGTGTTACCTTTGCCCTTAGAGGGGCAACACGTTGCGACGTGGTCTGCCCTTAGACAGAGGACAGCAGGCAGCAGCAGGGTCAAACATGGAAGGCTCTTTTATTATCTGACTCCAATAGCTTATATACATCTTGTACAGAGGGCCAAGATTGGCCCAAGGAGGTTACAACCTCCTGACTCCATTGGTCAATATGACCATCAGTCAAATTCTCTCTCAGAGAACAAGAATGCAAAACATACAGATAAATTCTAAGAATACAATATTGTTTACATGAAGCAGCGTGAGAAGCTGCTGCAAAGACTCAAACACTTGAAAGCAAGAAAGTCAGGGGCAACAGAGTTGTGTGCAATTTTTTCTTTTATTCATATTTTCTTATCTCCTCATGGGCCTCAGGTAACTCTTGGACAATAGTATCACCTTTATCTTACCATGGTGGATTAGCTTTCAGCCCAAGTTTCAGGCATCCTTTGACGGCATATTTGGGGGAGACAACACTTCGGTGGTTGCAGACAAACACTTGCTTCTTTACACAGTTTGTCACAGTGAGAGTCAGGCAACTGTGATCTTTGTCCTCACACCCTCTCAAGCGAGGAGGAAGTCTTAGGGTACCATGCTTGACAATTAGATCTGGCTCTGGTGCATGAATGGCATCTGCTGGAGAGCTCTACAGACCTGGTGTTTATGTGTCCATGCTCTATTGGTTGATACAGTGCCAGAAGATTCTCTTTGTACTTCTGTTTGCTTTTACTTGAATTTCCAAAGATAATGTGAAATGTAGAAATTTGTACTAGATGGGCTACAAGGATAGATAAAGGAGTAATTTTCCATTTGTAGCAGTTTAAATAAGGCTTTTACTTCAATCAAAACATATTGCAGCTGATTGTTCTAATCAGACTATCTGACACTGGAAGAAAAATTTGAGCTCACCAAAAGACCTTGTCAAGTTTTCTTCATTAAATATAATTTTCAGTGTTTCTCAGTTGTTGAATAATTTCAAATTTACAAAAACCTCATGGCTAAATCAAGCATACTGCACATTGAAACTAAATAAATAATTGCTATAATGCAATAGGGTGCTGCTATTCCATTGACATAAATAAAGAATTTGGTCAACGTGCAGTTAGAGAGTAGGGAAGGATGTTTTGACAATTCTATCTTGCAAATTTAGTAAAACGTTCCTCTAAGGTTATTTAGATGAAAATGTCTGGTGGCACAGTCATATATTTGATAATGCAGTATTCTGATTCTTGGGGTTTTTTTTCTTTCAAAAATTAGAAAGAACACCTGACTGCTCATACATGCAGATTTCTTATTTTAAAATTTTGACTGTGGTTATCGAATGTATACCTGCTTGGTTTCTCTTGGGTTTATAGCATTGTGGTTTCTTAATTAATATCTGTTTTTCCTGCTGCCACACTTTCATGGTACATTCATGACAAATGGCTTGCAAAGTTACCAAAACTCTTTTGTGAATGTCTTTCATGACAGAAAACAAGTCTATTTCTTGTGTGACTATATAGTTTATAAAAATATATTAATTCTTAACTCCTGCTTCTTGCTCAGTGAGCTGACACTTTGCAAGTGACAGGTCTATTGAGTGGCTTTGCAAATAGAAAAAGAATTTCAAGTAAGTGAATAATTGCTTCATAACACCTTTCATGTCAAAGGGAATCTTTTCATAGAGCACTGTAATCTTTGGACCCATCCTATATAGCCCATTAATGCATTTAAAATATTGTAAGGGAATAATTATTTCTTGCCATATTCCTGTGTCCCTTGACAATATCTCCCTTTAAAGTCATAATATCCTATTATCAGAAATAGGTTCAAGTAGTAGAGGATCATGATGTACTATTCAAAGTGTTTTTTTGTCCTACAGGAGCAGTGGGCCAATCATGTCAAAACCTTTTATCATTAGCAGTTGTAAGTTCTTTCTAAAACTGTTTCAGATTTAGTGATCTAAAAGATGAGTCTGTCATCTGAAAGAGTCTCCCTGTTGACTGACCTTTCCTCTCTCCCAACCAAAAATTTGTGGGATTACAGGAGGAGGGGTGAGTATTCAGAAGAAAACTATTACAGGATTTTCTCTTTTTACTTTAATTCATGTAAAGTATGATCTATCCAATGTTACTTCTTATGCTATGACAGTTCTGCAGTTCTAGAGGTGATAAAAGCAGAGTGATACTGGTGTGAAACAAGGCAGGATAGAGTCTAATGATACTGAATGGGAAAGCACAGGAGAGAGCAGGATGGGATGCTGTGGTTTGTGATTGCATCAATTTGGTTGAAAATGGTGAGCTTTTCTTTGAGAATTTTGTGCAGCAACAGGGAAAAGAAATGTATTTAGGATTAGAAAATATAAATATTTGTGCAAATGTTGCAGAATTTCTTAGAGAACAAGGGCATGACCTATATTTGGAGTGAGGTTTGAACTACCCCAGCCTGGGTCCCACACCAAGGCCTGTGAAGCCTGTGGCACAGTTAGAAATTAGATGTTAAAGTGTTAACGAGGGACAGTGGGTTTTCTAGAGGCTAATAAGTATAGTTATTAGTGTGAACACTTTAGCCACCTTAAGGACAAGTAAAACCATGTTTGTCTGCATTTTTCCCTGAGCTGTATGCCAGTGAGAATGTAACTGCAATTGTAAACTATATGGAAGTGTATATAACCTGCCATTTTAGACTAAATAAATGGAGAATGTAGCATTAGCCACATTGGCTGGATCTGCGTTTGCTCCCGTGCAGCTTCCCATTTATATTTTAAGAGTTTTCCTCACTTTTATGCAAAGACCAAGAATTCATTAAGCCTAATGGGGCTAGATCACCTTTTAAATAGGTTTAGGTCTGGTGTTTTCTTTTTATCCAGCTGAGTAGGCTTTTTGCAATACCAGGCCACTCTTTGGAGATTGTCTTTTATTTCCAGGAACTTTTCTCTAGTCCTACAACATATTTTCTTAGGGACATAGGAGAATTCTATTTCTTGCCAATATAATCTAAGTAATTTCTCCTGTGCTTTGTGGAGTTCTTTTGTATTTTTCAAGAACACATCAGAAGACAAACGTTACGTTAGTCTCAGTATTTTTATGTCACTGACCAGGCTTTTAAAGGTAGTTCCATTGCAAGCAGATGTTTATGGAATTGTAGAAAAGATGTACAAAAATATTAACATAAGCATAGCATTTTAAAATCAGCAGCTATACAGTTGTCAAGTTCTTGATATGGCTAATCATTTGGAGATGACTGAAAATAAGAATGTAGAATTTGAATTGAATAGAAACTGCAATTATTTACAAGAACTAAAAAACCTCACAGCTGCAAAAGTCTTGCCAGACATCAGTTCCAAGGATCTGCTAATGAATTATTAAACTGAACTATGGCCCCAAAAATAATTTTTTTAAGAGAGTGAGAAAATGACATCTCTTGAATGATCTGAAATAAATGTGATGGTAATTGACTTTGAAAGTGTTGTGAGGATATTATGAAGGTAACATCTCATTTGTACATTCCTGCATCAATTGTGTGGTTTAAAGTAAACAGAGAAGTTTTTAATTACATATTTATGCAGGTGTCAGGCTACTTTTATCTTTGTTTAGAGTTGTGCTTTCGGTCTGTGGTAGAACACCAATTATTAGAGGTATAGACCTAGAGTGAAGGAAATAACTTGAAATGCACCAAATGATCTGAAAATAATTAGATATGTACTAAGTGGAAATTTTCCTGGAACTACAACTGAGCAAAGGACTCACAGTGAAAATATTTTCCTAAATGTTCTTCCCGCCCCGCCCCCCCACCCCCCCCCCCCCCAGAAACCCCAAAAATAAAACATTTGGGAAAACAC
>VWZU01006245.1:94646-119505 GCA_013397095.1 Sterrhoptilus dennistouni | reverse complement strand
CCCCGCACCCCCACCCCCTCCTCCCCAAGAAACCCTAAAAGTAAAACATTTGGAAAAAAAATTTATTAATCCAAAGAATTAAATACTGTAGTTCCATATTGCTTCTTTTAGGAAACCCAGTAAGACAGTTTGAGCATTCAGATGTCTGAGAACCAAAACATAGGCACACATTCTCACACTGTGTACACTGTCCCTTTTGCCTCTATGAAGACTTACACCAATAAGATGTCTGAAATAGTATTGCTGTAAACAAATACATCACTTTTGATTCTCCTAACCATAATATGAATTTATTTGCTGTAACCTTGAAATAATAAAATGAAATGTAGCCCAGTGGAAATTTTGAGTAAGAGAAAAATAACATAGATGAAGCTTCTTGAGGAGACTGTAGTTGTACCATCAATGGGAACAAAATTATTGAGGTGGTTCCATAGAGAAAAGAATGTCTTAAGCCCCCAAGGAGGTAGCTGGAGATCAAAGAGGATCCTTATCTTCACATAAAAGTCTCTGAGTGAGTGCAGGCATGCAGGCAAGCAAGGGAAGACCACCTGAGGGAGAGAGAATAATTACATGGGTATAAAGTCATTATGCTGCTTCTCCTTTGAAATGATGGAAGTTAGTAGAGTTCTTGGGGATAAAAAGTGTGAGAAAATTTTGCAAGCAGTCCTGATAACTCTTACTTAATGGGGGAAATAAACCCCTTGCTTTTGGAGAGGCTTGAGTTACTGTGTCACTTGAACTGTAATTTTTACCTGCATGTTCACCTGTGATTCTATGAACAATGGTTGGAATTGTCAATAAAAGATATAACCATAATTCCATGAATCCTTTTCCAGAGGAAGCTCTATATAGTTATTTAAAAATTAAAGTGCAGAATCCCAGGTGTGTCATCGATGGGAGTGCAAATATACAGCTTTTTCTATAACTATGACATTCTTTAAACTCAGGTAGCACAATGCTCACAAGGAGTTTGAGTTTGTTCATTCCGAATCTTTTAGAGAGGCCACGGGGACTATCAGTGCACCAGGATTTAGGTTTAAAGTGAATGGAAAAGTTAAACTTCTGGCTAATATTTAACTAGCCTGACCTGGATCTTCTTTCATAATGCATCTTAGATACAAGCATTTCAGGAGAAGTGAAAGCATTTCAGTTTCTTAGAGTTTTCTAATTTTTTTTGGCTGAAACAATTGTTTTATCTTTCTGGGCGAAAAAAATCCAGTTTAAAATTTCAGTTTAAAAGCCTGCATCCTTTTTCTAACAGGGATGAAATTCTGCACTGAGACAGCAAAAAAGGCCAGGCCTTGCCCTTTACTTTCTCTTTGTAATGTTTAGTTTTCCAATTACTCTCAGTAAATCTGATTTTTTTTTTTTTTGATGATCAGTAATATTTAATAGGGGAATATGAAATCTTATATACCATTGAAAGTATTTTATTTTTAAAATTTCTACCAAAGTTGTCAGACCAGCTGGTGAATTTACAATGCCTTTGATTCCATTAGACCTTCTTGATAGCATAACTCTTAACAGCATATTATACAATAAGCTGCTTTTGCTACAAATTAATCTGTGGGATGCAGGTATCAAACTGTGTGAAAGTTTATAGAACTGAGAACCAAGGATGTCTTTTATATATACTAGTTCTGGCTTCCCATCTATTGGGATTTCAAATATATCTAGTTACTAAATTCGTGTGTGGTACTCATAACATTTGCTTTTTTAGCCCTAATTACTGCACAAATCTCTATTCTAATACTTCAGTTTTTTCTATAAATAGCTGTATCCTGTGGTTAAAACAGCAGATACAATGCTTGAACTAGAAATTCTTTTTCTGCCTTAAAAGTGAAGATGAATAACTGACTTCAGGTTCCATCTAGTTGCTTAGATTTGTTCTGTAAATAAAGATAATTAAATTCTTTAGAATACTCTATATCCTACACAAGCTTTAATTTCCTGAAAAAGACTTTTCTCTGTTATATATTTTTTTGTGTTCTTCAGTGAGTTCTCCAGATGATCCAAGAGATAGAACAAGGAAATGGTGAAGGTAATTTTTCTTCTTTAATAAAAAGTAAATTAATGATAGAAAAAAGTACAGATATGTTGCCTTGAATTTTCTTGCTTTTGAGTCTTGGAATCTTTGCTGCATGGTTCTCATGGAGCTTGATGTAAACTATATGTATTTTTATAAATTATCTACGTGTTTGCATAGTTCTCCTCTGAGAGGAGAACTTGATTGATGGTAAGAGTGACCAATGAGGTCCATGAGGTTGTAACCTTCTTGAGCCAATCTTTGGCTTCTGTACAAAGCCTATAGAAGTTGATGGAGTCAGAAAATCAATAAGCTTTCCATGTCTGACCTGCTGCTGCCTGCTGTCCTCTGTGTGGGCGCGAAATAGCACCCACACAGATATGTCTAGCAGAATATGTCAAATATGCACCAGGTGAAAAATGTCCATAATTCATCAGGAAATGTTATGGCAGAACATACAAATACCACTTTTAGTTGCACTGATAGACCCATAGGTAAACTTTGATAAAAAGTTTCTGTGTACTGGGATAAAGCAGCCAGGATTTGTAGGCTTCTTGCCTGGAACGTGCGACAGTACTGAAACCCATAACAAGAATAAAACCTCTCCCTAGTGATTTCCTCCTCATCCCTGTTGCTTCACATATCATATTGTTTAAATTATACAATCTGGAGCAGGTTTTCTGAAACTGAATGTTTGCAATTCAGTTAGAATCATGCCTGAGGTAGCTTAGAGGATTCCCCTGCAAACATCGTCTTGCTTGTCTTTCGCTGCGTCTGTTCAGATGAGGAAAATGTTACACTCATTTTAGTCTCTTACTGATTTTTTTTTTATTTTTAGGTAGTAAAATCTCACTTTAATTGAGTACTTAAAATACCACTTAGCTGCTGAGAATGTTTGGGTTCATTGCAGGTTAGACAAGAGGTTAGACTTTCAGAGGGTACAAAGCAAAGTGCTTCACTGATTTCCATAGGGCTTTCCTCACTAACTCCCATATTTCCTACCTTCTGTCTCAGGTATTAAAAAGTATTAAAAAAACTCAAATGAACTCAACATACTTGTTCTGCAAACCATTCCTTCCCAAACCCCAGCTTCTATACTTGTTGCAATAGAATTAAATCGAAATTCCTTTGTAAGGAGAATCATCTAAATTCTAGAATCGCCCCAATATAAATAATGAGAAACTTCTTCCTAAGTAATTTAGTAGTAATTCTACAGAAATGGAGATATAGGCTGATTAGCATGGAGATTTGAAAGAAGCATTTTGCTTAGAGTAGATGAAGACCTTAACTATAACCATGTAAAAAATGTTAAATTTCTTAAATTATCTTTCTGGTTTGTTGGTAGATATTGTCAGAAGTCCAGTAGAAACTGCAGTAAGCAATTTTCTTCAAGTCATACAACATATATGGAAATTTTTCTTTCTGATTTTAAAATGGATTTTTAACTGGTTTCTAGGAGTTGTTTTAGAGGGATGAAAGCATGGGTATTTGTCCAAGTTTTCAGCTTGGTAAATCTACACTGCACGGGTTACATATGTTGGCTTTTATTGTGTTAATCCTGCTATTCATTGCATGCAGGACTTTCTCTGGCATAATTTTCCTCTGACAACCATGACTTAACAAGTAAGAATGAGCAAGCACATCAGATTGTCAGGCAGGTAATCAGTCCTACTGTGAAATAGCTGGACAGTCTAGATGTTTACTCTGTAGGCTACAGTATACCTCTGGGTACAGCTAAATTACACTGTGGGTGATTGAAAATTGTCATGAGAAATGAGATGTCCCTCTAACACAAGTACATTTAGAGCTAAATAATGTGATCTGGAGAGCAACTCTGGCATGCAGAATTGTATTTTGGATGATGCTTTTTGAGGCAAAATTGTTCTGAAAACTCTAAGTTCAATCTTTTTGGTTTGCACACTGGGAACATTCCTCTCAGTGTTGTCTTCCCTGGTTCACAAAGCTGTCAAAAGGCAGAAGGAAATGGGTAGTTCCTTAATGATGCTTCTGAGGTTGCTGTATGTTGTGTACATATAGACACCTATTCACGCTTTTTATCAGTGAATTCTTGCATGAATTTTCAATACCATGGCACCAGAATGCATGTTATCACAGTCATGCTTGCATGTCCTTATCTCCAAGCATTTTCTACTTTTGCTATTTCTCATCACAGTGTGTAGTTAGCAGTGGAAGATCAGTGAGACAAGAGCTTTCTGGGCTCTCTTGTAGCTTACCTGCGCTTTCAGTTGCAATTCTATGTATAGTATGCTTTTTTACCTCTGCTGTAGTACAGAAATGTTGAAGGCTGCCTTTTTTGGTGGGAGAGGTATGTTGTCAACTACAACAGTACCAAAGAACTACCAAATGAGAGAAGTTCTTGGGGC
This sequence comes from Sterrhoptilus dennistouni, assembly GCA_013397095.1. NCBI lineage: Eukaryota > Metazoa > Chordata > Aves > Passeriformes > Zosteropidae > Sterrhoptilus > Sterrhoptilus dennistouni. The sequence goes on along the minus strand of VWZU01006245.1, from coordinate 115,095 downwards.
AGTTCACAGATTGTAATTGCTAAAAATAATATGAGTCATGCAGGTTTCTCATTTTTCACCTTGAGTATTGATGTACTCAGGACCATTTTTTTTACCTGAATAGGTTGTAGAAAAAGAATGATTAGTCTGACTTCCTATCAGGATACACAGAAGTTACATTCTCCCTGGTGTGTCCTTGGTAATATTACTTACAAAAATGTCCAATATTAACTTTAGAATAGCCAAGGACAGAAAATCAATGGTTTGTTTAGGAAACCATCCTAAAAGTCTTTCCTCTAAAAATATCTGGATTAGGTGGTCTAATGATAATTCTTTTTTCTATAGTGTTGTAGAGTTCACTGTCAAAGTTTCCTTCCACTTTTTATTCTCTAGCTAGCTTTTTGATTGTTCTTCTAGTATCTCTTCCTAATGTTCTGTAATGTCTATTTTTCTGGTAGTAGAATTGTTCTTTGTGGATCACATGAATAGTTTCTTATGAATTTTAACACTGAGCTACATTCTTCTGGCACTGATTAGAGCGTCAATGTTGCCTTGCCACTCCAATTTGATTCCCTTGGTTGTGCACACACAGACTGCAGTAATCTTCTTACGGTGCAAAGGTGAGTCAAGTCTTTTTCTCATTGTCTGACGAAGATATTGGTGTCTCCTTTACAACTGGTCTGCTTGGCTTTATTTTTAAGGAAGTATTTGCTATAAGCACACAGTCATTCATATGCTTAAACGTCTGCAGTATCTGGGCATTAGCTTTGCTTCTCTCTCTTCTGAAGAATAAAGATTTGTAGTATTAGAAATACCATCCTTTCCCCTTTCCCCTCTCTCCTTAAGTTTGGGTTTAGTTTCTGGCTTTATTCTTTTCCACTTCTAGCAATAAATCCCTTCTCCCAGATTCTCCTTGACCCTCAGTATTTTTCATTTATGGTCTTTCTAGTTTCTCCTTGACTAATCATCTTGTATTTGCCTGGAGAACTTTAACCAAAATGCCATTTTTAATCTCATTTTCTGTTTCCAGCATGCATTTTAGTAATCCTCTTTTCTTATACTACTTGCAATTAATGTATCCCATTAGTGTCCCAGCCTATCAATGTGTCATTTGCTCAGAGGATTAATGTTGAAAAATGTATTAGCACTAATACATAGTAAATGAGAGGGATTCCTCTTATGCCCCTGACTTCAGCATGCTCACTGGAAACAAGAATGCTGCTTTACCTGGAGTCCTAACTAGAATGAGCATAAAACACACACAAGGGCTGCTTCTTAATAGATGGTTTCTCCAAGACATTAATTAAAACCTGTTTTCAGCAGTAGGCAACTTTTTCCTTCAGTCTTTTGAGAATCCTCTTGTAGTTGTGAGCTGTGTGCTTTATGATGACAGTCTTTGCCAAATAAGCCCGAAGAAGTAAAGGTTAGCTAATTATTGAAATAGTGCACTGAAGTAGCTTTATAGCTACCATTTTGAGAGGGAAGAAGAGTACAAAAATAGATTTCTGGTAGTCTTGGACCTTTTCAGTTCTGACCAGGCCCTGACAGGAGTTAAAAAGCCTTCAGAAGGATTATTCACTGTTGCCTTGAAAAAATGTTTTCTTGTGGAGAGGTCACGTACTCAATGTACATCCTGGTGCATGAAGGTTTGAGTCAATCCTGTACCATCTTAACAACTGTATTCCAAGATGTCAGAGTAATTTCTATTTCTTGGCCTAGACTGAAAATATACATGCACACATTCTTAAATATCTTCTGTAGATCTAACAGGTATTTTGGATGCCAGTAGGAAATAAGAAATTGATTTAATCTGTACTTGGGAGTATTTTACTTGTGGCCATTGCTGTTTTCTCAAACTACAAAGACAACATGCTATTTGTCAAATTGCTTTTTATATGCTGTTTATATTCCAGCCAAAGACTGAAATGTCAGAATTTTCACTACTCAGTATTTTATATTTATGTTGCAGGAAGATCTTGAAATGAATATATTCTTTGCTAAGCCTTGGTATTAACAGAACAAGTGTTTTCTGTAACAGAAGCAGGCCCTACTCCTCAAATTGGCCTGAACGTTGCCAGAGTTTAAGTGGCATTTCACTGTCAACTTTTGGATTAAATACACTTGTGCAGCTTCAGTTTCATAATCTGTTGATCTTACAGTTGTTTATTAATAAAATTAACTTGAACTGCATAAATTTTGTTAACAATCTGCTAGTTTGCTAGTTTTTTTACTTATAAATTTTAGAAAGATAAGCTTCCTAATTAAAATACAGATTTTATTTGTAAAATATTTGCTTTTTTCCTGCATACTGCGGGAAAGGGTAATCCACAGGCATCTCAATCTTGCTCCTTGGTGTCGTGGTTTGAAAGCAAAATGAGTGAGAGGCTCCAAGTCAGAAATATAATTTAAGTTAAAAAAAAGGTTAAAAGGTAAAAATAAAGTAAAATAAATGCAATAACACAAAGGATCACTGACAGAGTCAGAATACAACCTGAGCAGGATGGTGGAAGCAGTCCAGGTGAGGTGCTCTTCCTGAAGCAGTGATCCTGTAGAAAGGTCTGGTAGCTCTGCTCCTCTGGGAATCCAGTAGGTAAGGGCTGTTTGTCCTGTCCCAAATCCCGGATTATATCCAGGTGAGAATGCTTGGCTCCTCCCCCTGGGCAGAGCATCTCCCAATGGGATGATGAGTGTGAAGTGGGTCCTTGATGGCCCATTAAACAGAGATAACTCCTGGAGGGAGTTACCTGTGAGTCCGGGGCAAGACATTGATGGGCCATTAGCAGAAAACAGCCCAACAATAGAGCACTGCCCCACTTGGTTTAACAGTTCATGAAGATGGTGATAAAATAAATACTTTGTGTACATCCCACACTACAACCCAGGACACTTGGGAAGAAGATGGCTCAGAGGGGACCATCACAGCAGTGTGTATATATAACTTATGGAAGTAAACAAAGAGAGTGCTTTCAGGCTCCTCTTAGTTTTGTCTAGTAAGAGGAAAAAGGACAATGGGCACTAACTGAAATGCTAGAGTTCCATAAGAAAAACTCTTTCTTTTTTTAAAAGAAGTGATCAAACATTGGAGCAAGTTACTCAGCTGATGTAATCTCCATCCTTAGAGATATTCCAAACAGGACTGTACGCAGTCCTGAGCAGCCTGTTGTGGCTGACCTTGGTTTGAGCGGGCAGTGTTAAAGTAGATGTGAGTAGGTCTCCAGCTACCCCTTCCAAGCTTGGCATTTCTGTAATTGTTCCTAGGATGTGGAGAGGACATTTGAATTGGATTTTATAACTGATGAAACCTTAAAATGAATAAGTAGATTAGAAAGCATTAACAGAAATATTTGGAGTCAGACTCCTGGTTTTGTAATAACTGAGTTCATTTTGTGATGTATGAGAGCCTTGGTGTATGAGGATGATTTTGACTGTTGTTTCTGTTGAGTGAGAGGCTTCATTTATAGGAAATAATGGAAATAGGAAATAATGGCTTCCTTTTTTCATATGTGTCTGTCCATAAGACTTTTAAGATCAATCCTCAAAACTTGGCCCAAATCTGCTGGTCATTAGTGCTCTGTTCAATGTCTTTAAAAATAGTAAGTTGCTAACAGTCCATGGTATCGTGAGTGTCAGGCAGTTGATACCTATAACATTTTGGAGACAGTTGAAACTGTGACCAAAAAGAGTTCAGTCAAGGTCTGAATTGTGTTTTTGCCTTATAACTTTATTCTTACATATGAGGATTAATGATGGGCAGGTAGGAAGTTTCAGCTGTAAGACCCATCATTAGAGATGATCTAAGCCTTCAAGCCAGTTAAGTCAGCATGATTGCTAGACCTGCATGAAAAATGAAAATATAAAAATGAGGTAGTAAATCAGAAAAGTTTGTTTGATTGTTTAAAATAGTTATTGATGTTATTAATTGATGCTTGGATCTCTTCCCAGGATGGTATTGTTGAAAAAATTGTAATTTCTTCCTCTATTACGGAGAGGAAAGAAGATGTACTATTCCCATAACTAAATTAAAAAATACCTGCATTGAGGAAGGAGTTCAGAGGAAGATTGAAGGGTACTCATTATTCCAAAGTTCATATGTCTTATATTTGCATGCTTTTACAGATGTTTGGCTTCAGCAGATTTTGGCTGCAGCAGTACTTTGCAGTGTGACATCATGGGAATACATGTTTCCATTTCTGAGATTTGAAACTGTCCAGTTTTCTGTCAGTTATCAAGGCTCCATACTTTGTCTTGCTTGCAAATGTTTATTGCACAATTCTGAAATAAACTTGAACTGATTATGAGCCTTGCTCCTCTGTGAATGCCATGATGTATGATTTTTGGGGAGCAGATTTGTGCCTGTCTGGATTTCATGGACAAGTACCACTTTCCATATGTTTGTGGATTCGGACTTTCCTTATTATTCTACAGGCAAATCAATTGTTTCCAAGCTATTCCAACCACCAGTCTTAAAATTCACTAGACTGCGGAACTATGGCATCTGGATCTTCTTCAGAACCAGAATGTGACACATTGCAGAAGTGCAGAACAGTCTGGATAATATCGTTGAATATTTTTGTAGAGGAGTTCTTAATTTTGTCAGTCTTTTAGCTTGTTCTATTTAATAGAAGTATTTAGTGTGTTCATTTCTTATCTTGCAAAATTACCTGCTGTATGTGTGGACCCACATTACTTAATAAGAAATAATTTTAAGCCAACCTTAACATGCAGCTTGATATGGATTTTACAATTGCCACTAATTACCTGGTACAAAGATAGTGCTAAATTTATGATGCAAGCTGTTAACTTGCTGTTAAAGATGTTAAGGCAATGTCATTTCACATAGTTCAATTAGTGTTTTGTTGACATTAGGAAGTAATTGAAACAATTTGGAGATTACCCTTAATGGTCAGTAATTGTCTAGTCTTAACTCATTGCTTGACTATGACTTGATATAATTTTCTGAAACCATACAGTATCCTTGATACAATCCGCTGTGATTGTTCTTGCAGTTGTTACTTTTGATTGTTATTGCTACTATTCATTTGTTTATTTAGGCTTTGAATTTTTTCCTTAGAAATGCGAAACAACACTGTTTTAGTTTTGGACCTCTGTTGTTTTTTACATTTTTTCCCAAATTCCATTCAACTGTCTTTTTGTAAAATCTGTTTTGACTGTTGACGTTTACAACTTGCATAGGGCCTAAATTCAACACAAATGTGCTGGCTTTCGAAGAATACTAATTGTGATTTTTTGGCCTGTTGCTTTCTTTGCAGAGCCCTGAAACTGTTGCTTGTACATCACTGCTATGTATATGCTCACAGGACCCTGCTGTCACACTCTATTTCCACAATACTGGTTTTGGTTCTTTTTCTCTCTCCAGATGTAGTTAGGGTTTGGATCTCGCAATGGAAGTTCTTTTACTTTTTCTCTGGTAATTGAAAACCAGCACATCTTATGCCATTCACTAAATTGCAAATCTGTTTCAAAGACCTTGCAGGACTTAAAAGTACCTGCAATCATTATTCTCCAGTGGCAAATTAGAGTTCTTACTGACATCTTTTCAAATTTGTCTGGCAGTACAACCCAGGGGAGACTTCACTCAGTGGCTTTCCTTTGAACAAGGTTCTCTCATGATTGATTTGAACACATCAGGGAAAAAAGAAAGAAAGGGAATTGTCTAATTATTTTTCCCGAGTCCTAGTAAATTAACAAAAAGAGGGATTATTTAGGGAAAAATGGTGAAATGTATGTACCTAACTCCAAAAGTATAATCCTGGAAACCTGAAACTTGGTTATTGACTAACCCTGAAAGCACAAAGCCTGAATAGGAACTTCATTGATAATTTCACGTATTTTTGTATTTGTGAGAAAGCACATCTAACACACAGGTTTACTTTCTTGGAATATCTCAAAAAGACTGGAAAATTTAATGCAAATCAAAGCTTATATTACTTACAATCCTTATCAACTTGTGGTTGCTTGTTCTTGATTCTTTTTAACTATTAGCTGCTTATCTTGTGATAATGCTTTTAGGTTTATTAAATACATGAAACAGGCAGAAGTTGTGACAATATAGCTGCAAAATTAAGTAAAAATTAATTCATGAAGAATGAATTAACTCATTTTACATTTTAGCAAACAGAATCAATAGCCCTTCTATGTATTTGAGCTATATAAATTTTATGCAAGCTTGTTTACATCAAAGATTTAATGAGATTTCATAGTTCCAGAAAAGCTCCCAACCTAGAGAGTGCTCTGCTGAGAATGTTAGTAGAGGTTTTAACAGAAATGAAGTTTTATCTCAATGTAGAAAAAAAAGGAGCTGCCCTTATTTCTAAAATGACATATGACAACCCTTTGCTTAATCCCTGAATAAAATGTAGGAGATGGAAGCAAGTATGAGGCTGAGGACTCTGAGTGGAGGCAGGAACTGGGTGGTAACACCAAGTCAGGATAAATAAGAGAATAAAGGTGATATTACTTTTTTTTTTTTTTTTTTCCTAGTTAATGCTTTTTTACTGACTATTTGGATTCTATTTTAGGATCCCTGTTTCTGTAAGCTATATAGGAAGCCTGAATGTCTGACATGAGATTCTTAGAGTGCTTAATGCTTACATAGAAATGCTACAAAAATTCATCTTCACGGTTCTAATTGATTTCTGGACCTTGCTGCAAAGGGTTCTATTGTAAAAACACTCACTTCACGCACATGCTGCCTTTTCTTAATTGAGATCAGGAAACCAAATGCTTCCAGAAAGTGGGATGCTGCAAGCCTATATTAAATTTGTCATTTATTTCTCGTGTTATGTTAAAAGCTTGTATTGACCTTCCTTACTAGGACTGATATTTAAATGGAAAACTAAACAGTTAATGGCATTACTGAATTATCTAATATGGAAAGATAATGGTTTGTATTATCTGCAGTCTTGATTACAGGAAAAGTTCTATCATTTTATATCTATTTACGATAAGAAGCAAACTCTGTTTTTGTCTCCTCCATTTTTTTCCTGCTAAGTGAGAGGTGATTTATTTTTCCCAGAACTTTTTGATTGTCCTTTCTCTACTAGTCAGCATTGATCTGAATTATTTTATGGTAAACCTTGTATCAGCAGTTTCAAATCAGCAGTTTGTATCCTTCTGTGTTTCTTCCTTAATACATGCAGTGACTGAGAGAAAATACTTGATAGAGTATTTATAATTCCAGGCAAAGTAATAACAGAACTTAGCATAATTTTATTTGAAGGTATTAATCTAAACCAGAGGATTTGTTTGGTGTTGGCCTAGTAAGTTTGAGTCAGAATCAATATTGCACCTAGATCTCCTCAGTGTGAGTGTATTACCTTTACTGCAATGTTTTTTCTTCTCTTACTTAAAATACAGATGTGTATGCCTGCATGTGTACAGACACACACATGTGCTTAGGCATGTTTGCACTTGAACTACAATTACCAAGATGTTGTATCATAAAGGCAAAAAATAATTCCTACAGGTATGTAGTTTTTGAACACGAGACTGTTGTGGAGAAAACAGATGTAACAGAGCCTTACTACTTAGGCTCACTCTCTATTTCATGACTCCTGTGGAAAAATTCAATGTCTACCTAGTTGTTGTAATAGTTGTCAAGAAGGTTGAGAAGTTTCCATGTCCTGTCACTGTAGACAGAACCTTCTCTGCTGTGAACATTTTGTGAAGCTTTCCTGTATGTTTTATTACCTTCTAAAAGCCACAGTTAACAAATCAGATTCTTCTTTTCTCTAGCCCCTTTATTAGTGATCTAACAAAGCTGCAGGGTTATGTCATCTCCATGATTATTTTCAATTGTATCTGTCCAGCGTTTAGATCAAAAGTTGACTTTGTGGCTGTGTCAGTTGTTTGCTCTAAAGGGTGAGAGATCTGGATGAGCAATAGCAGTTGCTTTACTGGATGTAAGAAAAGTGAACCAAATATAAACCTTTCCATCTTTACTCTTTCTTTTCCATATGTTAGTGGGACAGGGTGTGATATGTTGCTTCTGTTCTGAAACCTATGTGAACTTTTTCTTATAACTCTAGGAGCCACAACCATAGTCTAAAGTGGTTTGATATCAGTTGGATAGACAGGAAAAGGAAGAAATGCTTGGAAGATGTGACCATTTTCCCCTTTAATCTGAATCTTGGCTGTTTTCTTACATTATTGCAGGTGCAATCAGGCTTAATCAGTGTTAATGCTTCAGATGTCTGTGAACAATAATGTCAGCAAATACAAAAAAACCCCCATCTTGATTCCATGATCTGAGTACATTTGAATAAAGTTCATCTAATCTTGCAGTCTAGTTATAGCACAAAAATTTTAGTATCTGTACAGCATAAAAGTGCTATTTTTCAGATATCAAAGTAAAGCTTGAGGCTAAAGGACCTCTGGCTTATTTCCAGTTTGCATCCATATGCTTTCCTGACTCTTAGAATAAGAAACACTATATTCCTCCAACCCTGTGGCTCTCTTGTAATTTATTTACCTGGGGAAGATCTGCTTTTAGATGCAGCATCTGGATTTCAATGATTTCCTGCTCTTAGCCAGCTGAATTGACTGAACTAGAAAGAGGTTAAGCCTGTTGCCTGAGGTCACACATTGAATGAATGCCTGAGCTTGGATTTAAAGTGAGGTCTGGAGTATTCCCTCTTGTTTCTTTGCTGCTTGAAGTAAATACTTATTTTTAAATGTCAGGTGTATTTGGGAATAATCAATCTGTATTATATACAAGAAGGAAATTATTATGCTTAACCTGGTATTTGCCAAGTACATACAAATATACATGCCAAGTTCTTGCAAATGTTCTCTGTCAAGGCAGCTAGAAAGCAGGCAAATGGTAGAGTATTTTACAGTTACAAAATTTAAACATACATAAAGCAATGAAAATACAGTCAGCTGGTAAATGAGGAGATACCTTTTTAAACTCAGATAATTATTTATGTTAATGGCAAATTTAGCACAATGCTATTTCTTATAATGTTATCCAAGGGAGAAGAAAATGTGTTCTTTATTCTTGTTCTCAATAATAAATTATACTGTGTGTGTCTTTACATAATCTGAATTAGAAGACCATGAACCTCTGTGTAGCATTTTCCTGATACTCTGCTTGAAGAATCCATTTTTTAAAAAATTAATTGTCATGTAAATTGTGTATTAGAAGCTGCAGAAACTCAGTCTCTATATCATTATACTGCACAACCTTAGTTGTGATTAAGGATATGGAAAAATGAGTTTATCTCTATAGTTGACAGATATCAACACTTTTATCATAGATTAAATATTCGTGAAGATGTTTTTCTGTTTCTTCTGTGAGCAAAGACCCCAGATGTGTGTCTCTACAGAGGTGCTTTACTCCATTTGGAAAAAAACCCACTGATACCATCAAGAGGACTCCTAATGTCTCAAATCAAGCTAATCTGAAGTACTCTCTCAAACTAAGAACTGAGATAATTCTGACTGTTCTGAATTTTTCTATTAAAAAAAGTACTGTCACAGTGCTGTGCAATTATAACTGCAGCTTCTAGATGGAGCAAATCATCTGAAAAAAGACTACCTTTTCTGGCTATTGTGAAGTTGTATAGTCATAAAGCACCTAGGAGAGTAGTTGAAATGACAATCCAGTCTAAATGCAGTAGTAATAATTATGCTCCCAACTCCTGAAATGAACTTCACAGTCAGTCAGCAATAGCACTTAACCATAATAGTTTAAACAGCTCGTGGGAATGTTAAGAAGTCCTCTCCATCATGCCGAGGCTGAAAGAGGAAAGAAGATGGATCAGTAAGGCAGGGAGACACAGTTCAATGAAAAATAGCAGAAAGTGTTGACGGCGATTATTCCCACGACCCATGACACTTTTTTATTTCCTTTACTTTCTGGAGATAATGAAAGGGACTCCTAGAAGGAATGTATGAGAAGTTTTATCTTCTCTTTTTGGCTGTGGAAACAGTGTTATGTTAGGAGTCCTATAAAACAGAAATAGGCTGGAATGACTTAGGAAAGACCAAATATTAGTGAAATCAGGAGGGGCTTTTTTATTTTAAGAACCCACTGCCTTGTTCATGGAGTCTGGCAAGACTTAAGTAGGAGTCTCCCTATTTTCTCCACAAAATGTCCCCAGGAAGGATAAGAGTGCTCTCCTTTATTGTAATGTCACAGGAGCACCTGAGTAGGGAGCAAGAAAGAGATCCTGAAAGGAGTATGAGATACAGCAAAGCACAGACAGGAAAAGCCAAGGCAGGGGCTTGGAGCTGATGACAAGAGGATCTGTGCAGTCTGTGAGACAGAATCTGACTGTTTCTCTGAGCTGGCATTTGGAATAAATAACCATTGAATTTGGAGACTGTTCCAGCCATCTTTTATTTTATCCTATTATGCATGAGGAGGAAAGCATTACGGTTTTCCTGCTGCCCTTATGCAGTGAGCCCACAGCCAGATTAAGTTTTTATTGAGGTTCTGTTAAAGAACTGTAGCATGAAATAGCTCTTGCAGTTAGTAGTTAACTCCCTTGCATGGATTTAAAATACAGAAAAGAATGAGTTTAAAAAAGTTAATGGCCAAGGTATTGATGGAATAGTTTAACTAGTTAGGAATAGACTTCTAAAATTCTGTATTATAGAGGGAAAAGCTTTTTTCTTGGTCTCAGTATTGTGGGTTTTTTTATTTTTATTTTTTAATTTTTTTTTAACATCAAGAATATATAGGATTTCTTGATTTAATTGCAAATAGGCTTCCTTATTATGACCCTACTGAAAACGTGTGAATTTATAGGAGAGCATTAAGTGAATAAGAGAGCTTGTGTTTAAGTAGAAAATATTCAGCCTGGCAGATCTAAAGTACTATTAGGTCATTCATGAGAGGAATAAGTGTTTTCCCTGAATCTTCATTTGGACATAACTTGAAAATATTTGCACCCTCTATACATCATCATGTTTCAACTCTGCTATCCAGCAAAAACAGGAGATACTTAGTTCAGCTTCTTGTATGGATAAAGCTGTAATGACATAGGCATAATAAAAAGCAAGGAGCAGAACAAATAAATGATTGCTGCTAATTTAAAATGCAAATCAAGTTACAAAAAGAGGCATTATTCAGATACTTCAAACATGTTTTCAAGCTGATGTTTTAAGTGTATATGAATGTTGCATTGTTTTGAAATTGCAATTAATAACCCATTACAAAACATTTTCTGCCTATATGCTGGCAAAATGAATAAATAATCTATAAAGTGGTATTGACTTCAACTGTATCTAGACTTGGATCCTTTTAAAAATTAAACTTTCAGCAAATACAGCATGTAGATTCAAATGCATTATTTTTCCTCTAGTCTTTATTGGCTTTCTTTTGGTAGCCTCGTTTCTTTTTGAGGCCTCGTTTTGCAATTGCTGTTATTTTAAATTTGCTGCACGTTTCAGACTTATTCAACAAGTTTTCTATGCAAGTTGACTTAGAAAGAAGTCTCTTGCTTTGCTGCCTCAAATGCACAAAACTCCGTATGCAGGAGTGGCTGGATATAACTCCTTGCAGGGACCGCGTGCTTTGTGAGCGATGCTTACACGGGAGCGCCAAGCTCTTGCAGGGCTGTGATGTCCTTCTGAAATGAAGTACAGTGGACAACAGTGCAGGCTGCAAAATGGACTTGAAAAATAGAAACACATTTGTTAGCTTTCTGCTGTTGTGGCTACAATGACAGCAATATCAATTGATTTTTGGTTATTTTGGTGAAAACTAGTCTTGTAACTCAGGGTATAACCAAGCTCTAAGGGACTTCCCAGACCTGCTCATTTTTTAGAGGTATGATCTGTCCTGTAGTAGTCATAGCTCATCTGCAAACCTTTTATAATATTTTCTACGAAGTGAAAGTGCTCCTAGAATGTTGCAGTGTGCATTTTGGGTTTTCTAAAATGTCTGTAATTTTGGTATTAAGTGTTCATCCACCCTCACCCCGTTTCCCTTAATGGCTGTCATCAAGCCACATAATAGGTCCGAGCCATCCCCATTGTATGTCTCTGATGGCTTGGCCTAGGCCGTTGTATGTTATCTGTGGACACTCCCAGGTACTTGATGGCTCTGGCAAGCCAGGTGGCTTTGCCAGGCCTCGGGTAACATCCACACCCCTTTTTCCCCTACATGTCAAAGTCCAGCCCCCCTGTACCTAAACCCCTCCCCTCATTTCCATCTGTAACGCCCATGTTGATAAGGGCAAGCCAGACCCTTTGGAACCACTCACACTTTGACCACCTGGGCCTTGGCCCTGAATAAACCCTCCAAAGCAACACCAAGTGTGAGTCCAGTCCATTCTTCCAAGTAAGGTCACGTCTCTGTCTGAAACCTGGACCCAAAGGATTAACTCGTTTGTGTGGTGTCTGAAGAGCAGAGCTGGCCAGAGAGACAAGCTCAGAAGGACCATACTAGAAGTGTCTAATACTGCTTTCCTTCGAAGTGCCAGAAGAAAGCTTTCTTCTGGATTTTTCCTGCAGTACAGTGTTGCTTTGGTAAATTTCTGTCTGTTAACTGGCACATGATACCATCTGAAATATGCCTTATGTCATAAAATGCACAGCTATGATTAAAAGCTCTCTGATGGAGGGGTAAAAATATTTCACAGTCCTGCATAATACTAATAGAAGATTTATGTATTTCCTTTCCACTGTCTGTTTTTTGAAACTTTATTCTTATCTCTCTATCCTCTCATTTTAGTGTGTAACTAAACCTCTTAGATTCAACAGTGCATACCAGCATCTTGTTCCCTCTTCACACTCTCACACTCTTCTTTTGAGAGCAGAATTCATTGGTGGGTTTTTTGCAGCACACTGGATATTTCAGTGCTGTGCTTTGAATAGTCAAAAATTATTTTTCTTCAGGCTATTAAAAGACTAAATTTGTATTCCAGGCTTTGTATGCATATCTGGCGTGAAAGAAGCATGTTGGTTTATCGAATAATTTATTTATTTATCAATTACTAATTATTAATGTGGTTCCAGCAGGTAGATTTAAGGACTCATTTTTTGATACGCACAGAGTTGAAGGTAAGTCTTTGCTTCAGAGAACTTAACCTTAAGGAGCTCCATGATATCTGTCTTCAAGATGTGCATTCTTATTCTAGCTTCTAATTCTGTTAAATTTTGCATTTTTTTTCTCTTTTATAAAACACTGTTTTTGAAACAAGTTCTCTATACACAGGATAGCAGTATCAGAGAGTTACTGGATTGTGATTTATTTTTCTTTCCTCGTTACTTGAAACCACTCACCTAATTTAAATTTCCATCAATTCAAAATTTTCTCTTTCCCTTGAGCACACTTTATCCATATTTTTCCTTGAAAGTACTATTAATACTTTCTGATTATTCAGCAGAAAACGAAAAATGTCTCTTGAGCAACTCAACCTGATTTAATTGGTTATGGTGTATGGCAAGCTAAATTCACATCTCCATTTATCAAACCCCAAGTCTCTCCTCCCTTCTAAAAGTGAGTGGTGCTCAGGTGAAAAAAGAATCATGAGACAAAAAGTCTGTTTGAGACTGTGCATAAAAGATTTTGTAACATTCTCAAGGTCACCACAGCACAGGAATTAAAAGAAAGTTAGTGCTTCTATCTCTCCTCTCCCCCACTCCCCTCACTTCAGTTTTTCTCTAAGCCCCTAAACTCTTATTCCTGACCGCTTTCCAGGTTTCTCTGAATTGGTTTCAAGCCATATTTTTACTTTGTTGTGGGTTTTTTTCTCAATTCTTTACTTACACTGGAACAAAGGAAAAAGGGTGGGGGAGCGCATAAGTTTATAAAATATTCTTTTCTTGTGTATCAAAGACAAACAGTGTATTCAGAGGGTCAAAGTTCCCTTTTTTTCCTGAAGAATTTCAATTCCTAGGCCCCTTGGGTGATGTGCAGTTGAATAACCATCACCTTAAACCCTTTGTTTTCTGTTGAAATTTATCATGCATTCCCACAGTTACCTTCCAACATCTCCTCTCCTTCTTCCAACCCCTCTAAATTCTACCTGATGAGCTTTTCTTCTGGTAGACTTCTCAAACTTCAGGACACTTCAGTCATTTCATATCAATTTACTTACACCCTTAAATAAAAGATCTGGCATGCATGTTTGTCCTGATCTTGGTTAAATGTCAATTTGCCTAATTAGTCACAGTTTCAGAATTTGGACATTTTCAATTCTATGCTGATACCCTCCCCCACCACATGCCGCTGGGTTTCTTGCTTTATTTTTCTCAAAGCAGATAGAAGGAAAAGGCCCTCAGATCAAAGGTTAAGAGAATTAGGAGTGTCCAGCCTGGAGGAGACTGTGGGATGACCTAATTGTGACCTCCTAGTATCTGAAGGAGCTTGCAAGAAAGACAGGAGGAGACTATTTAGGGCATGTTGTGACAGGACAAGGTGGAATGGTTTTAAACTAAAGAGATTAGGTTTAGATTAGGTGTTAGAAAGAGGTTCTTTACTATGAGGATGGTGAGGAATTGGAACAAGTTGCCCAGAGAAGCTGTGGCAGCCCCACTGGGGGAGATAGGCTGGATGGGGCTCTGAGCAACCTGGTCTAGAGGAAGGTGTCCCTGCCCACAGCGGGGGGGTTGGAACTAAATAATCTTAAAAGGTTCCTTCCAACCCAGGCCATTCTGTGATGCTGTAATATAATAATTCCTCTGTGGTCTTCTAGGTTGGCTCAATAGTGTAGGAGAGAGGCAAAGTCTGGGCAGTCCTTTTAGTCATATGCAGGTATATGAAGTATAGAGTCATCTGTTAAGGATGCTGATTGCCACCATGGCTTCACCAAAATAAACATTTTCAATTTTTGATACAATTTTTTGGGAGAGTGACTAAATATTTAGAAAGCATGCCCTTTTTTGGGGGGTGTGAGTATTTGTACACTGCTAAACTGCTTCATTTGAAATTTGTAAGGTCAAAAATGCTGACATGAATAATGGAGAAGTCAAACTAATTGCTAACAGGTTGAGTCCAGGAGGAAGAAATAAATGAGAAACAATCTTTCTAGCAAAATCTCATGAGAAGAACCACTGAAGTGGGCTGGGGGAGTATTTCCAGTTTCCACTTATACTGTTTTTTTATGGATGGGACTATGGTGTATGTTTCTCTCTGAAAGTTTCAGGCCTGGCTTTTGTTTATATAGCGAAGTTTGATAGAAGGAAGAGGGAGACATAGGAGCAGCACTCCTGCACAATTTACCTTGTGAATAATGTTTAGTTATGGCAAAGACACACCAGGGAAAAAGAATCCTTGTAATGCCTGAATAGACAACAGAAGGAAGACAGAAAATACAAAAAGGATGGAAGTGATTCCTGGTATAATCAGTGGCTGCAGTGAAGTTGAGCAGAAGGTGAATCAGCCCTGAGCTTGGAGATAAACATGCTGTTCAGATTTCTGGGATTATTACTGGGGTAAGATGTAGACCTGAAGGTAATTCTTAAGAGCTTCAGCTCATTAAGCCCATTTGTAGGAAGATTCTGGTATGGGAACGCTGTCTTGAATTGAGATACACAAATCAGACATTTGTCCCAATAACTGGTGTTTTGGCTAAACTCATAAGATTGGAGGTGAGTGGGTAAGTTTAACTGACTGGAACACTTTCCCACTCACATGCTGTGCTTGGTCTGTATGCCCAAGTTGGGTTTGCTCTACAGATGCCATATGGGACACCATATAGTCAGGCTCTTGAGTGGGACAAGTACATCCCCATCCAGTAAAATGCTACCAAGATGCTCAGGGACCAACAGACTCCTAGGGAAATTAAGGAGATTTGACTGAAGGTTAGAATTTTTGTGATCCCTCTGCGTGGTACAAATAGTATTCAGGGTAACTTGAGGATGCTGATGGGTAGAAATATCTGTACCAAGGTATGCTTTGTCAGCAGTTTTTAAAATGCCAACACCTCCAAAATTGCACCTACTTGCCTTTTTAGGTACTTAAGCATAGCTTAGAAAACCAATGCATCACATATATGTGCTTCGTAGAGCATCTGTGCATGTTCCTGTGTAAGTCAGAGACTCTCTCAAATAGCACATCTTACAGAGAAAGCCCTTATGTCATTTGAAGATCTAATCTGGGGATCTGTGCTAATACTGGCTGAGGCTGGCAGGCAGTGGGGGCAGAGTTCAGTAAGAGGTGGTGTTAAGTCATCCAGTTATTAGTCATAATTCCTAAGACAGTAAAATTACAAGTACTAATTCTAAAGATAGTGAAAGAATGAAAAAGAAAGCAACATTTAGGTCAATGAATAGACTTCTGTTCACATAAGAGCAGAACGCTTAATTAACTGAGTGTTTTATGTCATTTGCAAACATCATCATACAGACTCTGCTCAGTTGTACATCTGTTTTGTCAGTGCCAAGGGAATACTCAGGGCTCAGCTGGTCTCCATCTCTGGAGTGTTCCTATACAGTAATTTTCTGTGTTAGTTTTAATTAATAATATAGACAATCATTAAAGAGTTCTTTCATCTTAAATCCTTTGACTTGCAGGCTAAGACATTCTGACTGACATCTCTAGGCTCAGCCTATTTGCTCCCTTACAGGGCAGAGAGGAGGAAAAGCACTTGCCTCTGTCCGGGGCAGAGTATGGGGGAGAGACTGATTTGCCGAGGGGCTGTTCTCTGCTCTGCTGCTGCCTCCTGCTTTTGGGTACTTGATCCCCAAAGGAGTCCCAGTCCACAGCCCCATTTGGATCAATAAACAATATAACAAAAGCCTGATATGCTTTTAAAAAAGTTCAATTATGTGGGGAGAGCCAGCCATTGCTACCTACAGGCTAGATATTGACTTTAAACACAGCCCCAAGCTAGAGAAACACTGCCCATAAATAGCCTCAGGAAGTACTGACCTCAAAACACACCTGCACAACACAATCCTTCTCCCAATTGCTTTCTGTTCTGAAGGCCAGTACCCCAGTGTTGCCTTATACCAGTTATATATTACTGCTTTCTATTGCTTTGTTTTCAGCTATTTCACTCCTTTCAGTGATGGTGATATCTGTTCCATGCCCATCAATTCTTACCTTACAGAATAAAGAAGTGCATGCAATGTCCTGCTGATCCTGGGCTATTTCATTAGTGCTTATGCACACCAGCTGTGCACAGCTGCAGTGCTAGAGTTCAGAGTTTACAGTAAAATTCATTATAAAAAGAACACAGACAATAAGAGCAGAAAGATCTGGGTTTATTTAAAATACTTTGAAGAAGCTTGCCCTCTCAGTAGCACCCCCACTTTGGCTGTGTCTATGACCTGATGCTTTCACTGATACTGAATTAACAGTACCAATTTTCTTACTGTAGGCAAGGTCATAGTGATCAAATGACTTAAATAGGTTTATAGTCCTGGGTGCACTGACTCCTCATGTTTAATTTTTATTCCAGGCAATTTCTTCAAGACATCAAATACTCATGAAAAATCAATAGTCAAACTCTCTGTAGATAATTTGATATTTTTAGGAATATACATGAATATAGAGGAATATACATCTGTTAGGTGTATTTTAAGAAATTTCCTGAAGAAGTTACTGGGACATGACTCACTCCCCAGTTCCCAATTATTGATGTAGACGCAGTTGAGGATAACATTTTAGTTTTAGGACCTAATAAAAATTTTAAGGAGTGAAAGGACTAGTAAAAAAAAAGTGGAGATACTCTGAATGGAAAATCTTCTCTGGCAACATGAATAAAAGGTGTATCTCTATTAATACAGCAACTCACTGCACTTGAAGGGACCTGCCATACAGCACTTGGCTTACTTGTTGGGCTCATCTGTTGTTGAGAATGCCTAGTAATGTCTGCAGCAAAAATGGCTTGCACATATGGCTCCATTCATGAACTTTGTCCTTAGAGTAAGACTGATTAGAGAACTCATTTTACTGATTAAATAAGGATTAAATATTTAAATTGCTCTTCTCTTCCAGATAATCCAAACAATCCAGATATTTAATTTAGTATGTGTTTTTACCTATAATTTCATTACAGACAAAAATTTATATTTTGAAAAGTTAGAAAAAGAGGCAGTTCTTCCCAAAGGGTCCAAATAATTTTCAATTACTATTTTGCAAATGTTATTGTTGAGGGGATGGACATATGTGCGATCTGTCACAGGCCAAGAGGAACGTGCATTTGTTTCTGATACTATAGGAATATAGGTGGCTCTGCTCTGTCAATACTTTACGGTAAAATTACATCTTAATTTAGCTTCTTGGACCTGGTTTGTTTGCTCACACTTAGAGTATTTTATAGGTTATAAGTATCTGAGAAGTTTAAGAAAGCTGTATTTTAAGCTTATCTAAAATAGGTGTGGGCATATTGGTGGAAGACAAGGAAGCACAAAAGAATCAGTGAGTGATGAGTTAAGAATTTTTCCATCCATTTAAGTGAATTAATTGTCACTTCATTCCTTCCTCACTGTTCATCAGCCACAAAAAAAAAAAAAAGGTAAAGGGAAAAAGAAAAGGCAGGAAAGAGTTAAAACACTACTTTGCTGTGCTGTAATTGATTCAGCTGTACCTGAAAGGCTAGCTTGTTATCACCATGGTAAAAGCGTGAAGGTGGGTTGCAAAAAGGAAACTGCTGTTTCTGCATGGAAAAAGAGCTATGAGCTGAATGGGCATCATTAAACATAGTGGCACAGTGGACAGAGCACTAGGGGAGAGAAAATATTAGGAAAAAGATTTGAAAACGAGAACAACTTTTGAACTTTAAGTGTCTGGAAAAGGGGAGTAATGGTATGAATGCAAGTGAAGTGGCACTTAAAACAGCTGGGACTGAGAAAATGTTCTGTGGAAACTGCTATTAGTTTGAATTTTGTGAAGATAAGTTAAAAGAGAGTTAGAATTGTATAGAGAAAAATTTGACAGTAAAAATGTGAGTTTTAGATACATACCAAATATGGTCATGTTCTGGGTGCCTGAGGGAAGTGGGTCAGGGATGTCAAAGGTCCTTGCCCTCAAATGGCAGGCAGGAAAGTCAGTGAAGTTATCAGAAATGAGAGAGTATATACAGTAGATGGAGTGTAAGACGAAAGACAAATATTTCAAATGAGACCAGACTGATTCTATTGACAGTGCCAACAAAATTGCAATTGTGAGACAGCTGAAATACAGAACAGAATTGGAAAAGTAGTTCCTCACATGGCCGCCTATAAGGAATGTAGGAAGGTAAGTATCAGGTTCCTTAGACTAATACTTTGTGATACTGTTTGAAGTTACCCTTTTAGTCTTTGAGTCTTTCCCTTCTGTCTAAAAGTGGGAATCTTCTCACAGTTTGTGCTCATGTTGATCCCAACATGCTCAAAACTAATAACTGGACTAAATTTGCATGCAAATCGAGGTCTGCAGGTAGTGTACACTGAGTAGTGTGTAAACTATAACGCTAATAATAAAATACACATATTAGGGCTGTTTTTCCCACTTATGTTACAAGTCCCAAGAAACTTGAACTGCTCTCAAAAACCACCAAGCATACCATTGCAGTGGTGTTGAAAGAAGGAGATGCTTTGAAGAACTCACAGAATTAGCAACATTTTGTCTCGATTCTTGCTGAAATAAGTTTAATGCAAAACCACAGTTCATTACTGTGGCATAGAGCATTATTTCTTTTTCTGAGCTTGGTGACACTTATTCCCTTGTAGTATATATTTTGCTTGCCATCTTTAAACTTCATTAATTTGTCACAGTTTTTGCCATCGTACTGCAATACTGACTACCTTTCCTCATGAAATGCATGAATCTTATTTTCCGAACTGGTGGTGAATAGGGAAATTAAATGAGTTAACATATTCAACTTTAGCTAGGTGATTGGACCTCAAAAAGAGCCTCGAAGAGTGTCAGTCAATTGGTCGGGTTAGACAAGCATGCAGCCATTGACTTAATCAAGAAATCATTATCTCAACGCACAGAGGTGTGAGGAGAGGGGGTGTGTTTCAGATTTTTAGTGCTAGTATTACAGTATTTAGGACACTATGAATTTATACAACTTTAGGGAGAAAGCATAAAAATTTTCCTGCTAAAAAACCTGATAGTCTGTTAGATCTGAAGCTGTAGGTCTGCTGGTGGTCACTGCAGGTTGCTTCATGAAGTGTAACCCAACACTCTACAATAATGAATCCACCATAATTGGAAGTTGATGATCCTTGAGGGGAAAAATGTGTGCAGTATATTCTTTAGATCTTATTTCTAACCTTTTGGGGTCCTTGCAGATGGTAAGAATTGAAGTATTGTTGCTATGTTTCCAGTACAGCTTCTGTAAATTAATCTGGTGTTGTCCTGAGTTGTAGTGTAGGATGTACAAAAGTATTTATTCTATCACCATCTCCATGAGCTGTTAGAACCAGGTGGGGCAGTGTTTTCCCAGGCCCCCTGCCTTTGGGCTCTTCTGCTAATGGCCCATCAATGCCTTGCCCAGGACTCCCAGGTAACTCCCTCCAGGAGTTATCTCTGTTTAATGGGCCATCAAGGACCCACTTCACA
>VWZU01006245.1:0-91263 GCA_013397095.1 Sterrhoptilus dennistouni | reverse complement strand
GGGAGGGGAAGAGCCATGAATGAAAACATTTTAATTTTCATTGTTCCTTTCAGTTCATCACTGATGCAATGTTCACCACCGATGTAGTCAGTAACTGGGAGCTAAGATCCCAGTTTTCTGGGTGCATGACTTCTGTCCAGCAGCTTTGCTCTGGCACTGCTCTTTTCTGTCTGCCATCTAGAGTGAAGGACCTGCAGAGATGGCAATGCCCCAGCTCTTTGGAGGCAGAGACAGAGGATTGGACCTGTAACAACCAGAATTAGCACCTAAGCTTAGAGCTGTGCATACCACACATTTACACGTGCACCACATTTTATTATTTTGATAATGGCTGTTCTTATATAAACTTAAAATTGCAACTGCTACTGTGAAATCAATATCATATCACCACTCATCCGCAAACACAAATGATGGCTTCAGCATAAAACAGCAGAAAACTGTCCTCTTTGTTTCAGCAAGCCTGTCTATTGAACCCTGCCCAGAGGCAGCCCTCTCTGCCTATGAAGAGAACCAGTTTTTAATTTTCATTGCAAGTTAAAGACAATAGGTAAAAATGCACTGTTGAAGTGAATACTGATAAGTTCTTCAACATGCAAACTCAATAATGTCAATGCAACAAAACATTTTTGGTGTAAACAGAGCTGTTAGTGTGTTTTATATCTACATGGTCAATGTAGCAGCTGCCACTGTTCAGGTGACAGTTTAGAGTTTAACAGGCTAATCAGTCAATCCATCATCATTAAAAATCAATGGAAAGGCTTTCATTGGCTTAGTGAATAACTTCATCAACTGTCATCGTAGGAAATGCTCTTGACCTGTGCATTCAGAGGAGCAAAATAACGAGCACTAACAGCAGCTCTTCAAGCACATCTGGGCTGTTCCCAATGCACGAAAGACTTACTGAGTGGAGAATGAAGATTCCAGGTGCCTCCTCTGAAACACTGCCAGTCTGCACATATCAAGCTGGGAAAGGTAGTTCCTTTTCATGTGAGATCATCAAAAAAGTGGACGAAGTAATGTGTTTCATTTTCCAAGCAGGAATCCTGGTAAATCTCACACTGATTGAATGAAGTTTCATAAACCTATTTTGCCTGCTGTTGCTCTGGGTTATATAGAACTGCTGAACAAGCACTAGAGTCTCCCAATACATGTTTCAAATCTCTGTTGCGTCTATGACATATGACTCTCTGCAAAAAAAAAAAAAAATTATTTTTGTGCTAATAATTCTACATTGGTTTTCTGTAACTATGAAGAGCATTGTTCTGGGTTTTATGGTGGATGACTAATATTCACTAAAGTGGTTTTCTAAAATGGAGAGCCAATTCCATGTCCGCGATGCCTTTGCACTGAGTAGGACAGTATTTTTTTCTCAAAGGCCAGAAGCTTCTATCATCCTGAGTGCTCAGCATCTTTCAGTTTTTTTGAAGAAAACTGCAGTGGCACTGTTGGTGGTATGAAACATTTAATACTGCTTGGACGTGATGCATGGCTTTATACACCTTGTCATTCTTGCTTAAAAATCATTAAGATATGTTATTATGTCAGCATCATAAAGGGCCTACCTTGTCTTATTGTGACCTAAAAGCTGATGCATGCTGTTTGGTAGCTGGTCTGATTGATTTGTTTCATGCACCCAACAGAGACTTTATTTACATTTTGTGAATTGTTAGAAGAACTCAGTTTTTTGAACTCATATCCATTAGTGCCTCAGTCACAGAATTTCAAACTTGTTCAGACCACAAGAGGGAAAAAAAAGAGATGATGCTAGTCTTATGTCAAACATATTTTTTTCTTCTTCTCCTTCCACTTTCATCAGGACTTGTCTATGCCACAAATTGCACTGACTTTTTCTGACATTGCAATGGCTCAAGTCAAAGGAAAGCAGGGGAGCAAAAGAGCTGTGGAAAAGAACTAAAGCCCTGAGTGACCAGGACCTGAGATCCTGCTATGTGAATCCTGCAGGTCCTACTTTCAGCTGGCTCTGCATTAATTCTTCTCTCCACCCAAACCAAGGATAGGGAGAAAGAAAAGAATAGGGTTTTTCCCTTCCAGACTCTTGTTGTTAATGTATTTGTAGTTGTTTAATGTGATTGGTATGAATGTAAGTGTCAATGGAGTTAAACCTTGAAAACATATATTGAGAGAGGAAAAAATGTGGGGCGACAGAATGTAAGTATCAAAATACATCTTGTTGTAATTGCAGCTAACCTTTCAGTGTTCATAGTCTACCACATAATTCGAACTGACTCAAAATGACAGATTACTGATGATTAGGTTAAAATCATGTTAAGTTTAGAGGCTTGGATCTTTTGATAATTTTTTTTCTGCAAATAATAATCTCAATATTGCACAGTCTATAGCCCTTCCAATTTTGTGAAAATGTCATGCTTTTGAAGTGCAAATAGCAGTGATTTCTTTGCTTTATCCACAGTTATTAAAACAGGGCTTCTTTGCCCTGCTGTATATGTATATCCTCTATCTTTCAGCAAATCTGTTTTACTGCAATAGCCTTGTAATTGGGAAGCTGTGCTTACCCCATGCCCTTCTTATTTTTGAAGATTTTATTATTTAGTGTTTGAGGTTGTTTTAGAATGCTGAAGTTTGTGTCTGTGGATAAATATGAGTGAGTTTTCCAGCTTTAAAAAAAAGCAGCTATTTGAACTATACTAACCACTCATAACATTAAATTTATGTAACTATTAAATACTTAATATATGTAGTCTTAATCAGCAGAAAGTGGTACCCCAGATGTCGTGTTTTGATTTCCAGTAAATTGCTGTTTAAGTTCCTGTAGATTTCATACTTTTGGCAGATGCAATATCAGCTGAAATATTTAATGAGATTGTGAATTTATTTATTTTTCTTTTGTTTATCTTTTAAAATAAAACTCCCTTTCTTTTGTATGCCAGCAAAATTAAGCTAGCTCTAATTTCAGCTGACATGAACCAGCATAACCTATTTTCCATACAAATTTAATCCAGTGTAGTGTATATTATCCATGACTCAGAATAGCATAACAAAATAAGTCATCAAAGATTTTCATTATGAATAAAATAGCTGCAAGATAAGATAAATATTCAAGATGATAGCGGAAATTAAAATTTTATAATTGGCCTTCTTCAATTAAATTCTAAATTGAGAAAGTGTTTCTTCCTATTCCATCTATTCTTCATAGATGCCATTTATTACATCTTTATGTAACTTGTAGAGGGGAAAATACATTAAAGGGCTTTTTTTAATAAAGGATTATTATGATGCAAATTGCTGCTTGTAGTATGTGGTGCACAATGCTGCTGAGAAGGAAGTTAATTAGAAGAAGAATGGACAGCTCAGTGAACTATATATAGGAGAAGATGATTTTTAATTGTAAGGAAGGCCAGTTTTAATCTGGCTGTGTCTTGGTGGTCTCATTTATTTTCCAGTAAAGACAAAAATCACTGTATCTGATAAAAATGCTCATTGTGCGTGACAGTAGTCTCTTTTCCTGAATCCTTTTTTGTGGGGAGTATAGATTGATTAGTAATACCAAATAAACATTACATGACATGCCCTATGTAGTCAGAAAGTATGTTTGCTCTTTGAATGTGTAAAAGAGGAATGATTAGGGAAACAAGAGCTTCCCAGCTGATGTTCAAAGAGGAATGTTAGTGATAACATAAACCCTAAAGAGATGGCACTATGTTTGATTTAGCAAGCTGTTTCTTGTTGGTTTTTAAGAGCTCAGTGTCTTTCCTTTTTAGGTCCTGTATGTGCTTAGAGCACAAATGACCTTTCTAATGACCTTTTATAGTTTTGTGTTTCTTGGTGGCAATTTTAGGGGTAAGCAAATCATAGGCATGAAAAAATCCTTGTGGGAAATGTGAGTGGAAAACTGGTCAGTATTGAAAGCAGTAAATGGAGAGGCACTTCTCACATTTGTAATGGAGGCAACCTTTAGAGATGGGAACATGCTGGAGAGGACAGATGCACACTGGAAAGGAATACAAGAAAACTGGGGCCAGGGGGAATATACAAGGAGAAAAGTGAAGTATCACCATACTGATCTACTGGAAATTATACTAGAAGACTGGATTACTAGGTAACCCTGTACTGTGGACAACAAATGCAAAAATACTTGATCCAGTGCCAGAGCTATGAATCCCTCTTGCTTTTTGATTTTCTAGAAATTCAAATTTTTAGTTTTGCATAAAGACTTTTCTATCTCCACCTCATCCCTTACCTTCATCTCTCTCTAATGTGGAAATATGGAATATGTATCAGAAAGCACCAGGCACAGAAAAATATTGCAACTGTTTTTAGATGGAATGAAATAAGTTAGTAAATACTGAATAAATAAATCAAAAATTGTAGTCAGTGTAGCTGGGAGTTAGACATACTAAAAAAGCTGTCTGAATTGTGATGCTCTCTTTGCACACTGTTTTGGCTGTGTTTGCCTGAAAATGTAGGTGCTTTAATGCAAAGATAAATGAAAACAGAGAATCTCAAGTTCTAACAGGCCAAGGGAGCTTGTAATGTAACTTACACTGGTATGTCTTTTAGCAGCAGTGACTCTTGCATAATTTATTGTTCCTTTTATTGTTTCCAGAAAGTAAAAAGTCTTGCATACTCCTATCATATTAGATGTATACGCTTACTGAAAAATCTGTACATCAATACTAATTAGTTATCTTTTTTACAGGCTGACTCACAAGACACTAAATTTCCTTTTCATCATGATGGTGTTCCTGCTGTCATTAAGGAAAAGTCTTAATGAAATGTGAACACCTCAGAGTGCTGGTCTACAGTGTCTTTGAGCACTGGCTCAGAGCATTCCTGGGTGATGTCCCTGGAGCAAGCAAGGCAGTGAGGAATTCACTCTTCACTCACAGCTGGGGATGCTGTGAGCCCTGCTGGCTCTTGTGTGCCTGCTTCTTGTGCTTACATTTCTGATACTAATGAAGTCATGGTCTTATATTTATGGGACTGTACTGCAGATGTTACATAGTCTTACTATATTTGTGGTTCACTGAAACACCATTAGCAAGGACGTAGATGAGCAGAACAGAATTTTGCTGTGTTGGTTTTACAGTTCTTATGCTGCTCTAGATTTTGATGTACTCAGGACATAATTTCTTGGGATAATTTTTGAGATAGTACAAATACAGATTTATCTGAGAAAGCAGAGATGTTTTCTCATCACTAAGGAATATTCCTAGGAGTGATATCTCTGATATGAAAATTAAAGAATTTTTTGTTGTTTGTTTCAAAAAGTAGCAAAAAGCACTCTCCCAGTTTAATAAACCTTATAAAAATTCCCATTTTGAATGTACATCAAAAATGCATGGATTTACAGGTATTTGAAGTATACAGGCTTAAATATCCATTAAAAAAAGAAAAAATTTTGTGAGTCAGGTCTCTTAAAGACGGCTAAAGAGGTTTCCTGACATGTAGGGGAAAGAAATCCTCAGTTTCTAGAACCATTAGGGAAACTCTGCTTTATGATGACTGTTCTGGAAAGCTGTTAAAGACACTAAAAAGAAGTTTGTCTTGGAAACCACTTTGTGATAGCAAATATAATAGCAGAATTTTGAATATGCAGAGGTAGCTTTGATTAATAATTTGCATTGTTTTGATATGCATCCTACTCTTTTTATATCCAGCCCAGTCTTACTGGTAGTGACAAAAAAGAAGTCAGACACCAAGAAAAATAGCTAATTTAGGTATTGCCAAACTCTGAAAAAATAGAGGAACGTTTTATACTATTACAAGGAGAATGCAAGCTATTCGTTAACAGTATTAAAAATCTTTCTCTCATTGAAAAATTGACTTGAAAGATTACTAAATACAAGAGTTTACTGTTTTGTCTCGAGTACAGTAACCCAAGCTTATTGTCAAAAACCCATAAGTACTAGAGAGGGGATGCCTTGGCTGGAATAATCTGCAAATCCATGCTTGAGTGAGCCCAGGAGACCAAGGAACTGAAGTAGTGAACCAGGTGTATTAACAATGACAGGTCATCAAAGAGCAACACATTTATTATGTGTAATTTTTAGGCCATCTGAATAAGATGCTGAGGGTTAGAACTGCATTGAGGTTTAGGCTCATGCTGTGATTACAGAAGTCATAAATAAGTCTCCGTTGTGGTTTGAAAGCAAAACGAGTGAGAGGCTCCAAGTCAGAAATACAATTTAATAAGAAGAAAGGTAAAAAGGTAAAAATAAAATAAAATAAATGCAATAACACAAAGGACCACTGACAGAGTCAGAATACAACCTGAGCAGGATGGTGGAAGCAGTCCAGGTGAGGTGCTCTTCCTGAAGCAGTGATCCTGTAGAAAGGTCTGATAGCTCTGGTCCTCTGGGAATCCAGTAGGAAAGGGCTGCTTGTCCTGTCCCAAATCCCAGCTTATATCCAGGTGAGAATGCTTGGCTCCTCCCCCTGGGTGGAGCATCTCACAATGGGATGATGAGTGTGAAGTGGGTCCTTGATGGCCCATTAAACAGAGATAACTCCTGGAGGGAGTTACCTGTGAGTCCTGGGCAAGGGGTTGATGGGCCATTAGCAGAAGACAGCCCAACACTAGAGCACTGCCCGACCTGGTTCTAACAGCTCACGGAGATGGTGATAGAATAAATACTTTGTGTACATCCTACACTACAACCCAGGACAGTCTCTCTTGGCAGTGGTTGTCTGGTATGTCACAGAAGTGAAGGACTGGCCCCAAGGAGCAAAGCAGGGAGCTTACAGAGCTGTGTGAGCTCCTGCCTTTGCAGCTGTGCAGCACTGCTGTAGTAACTCTCCTGGTAGGGGTGAATAGTCTATGGATAATATCGCTCATTGGGTTGATGTTCTTTGTCCTTTGGTAGGATGAGGGATGGAAATGCATAAATTGTTTAGGAATTTATATGTTATTTCATCTAATCTATTGCAAAATGTGGGCTGAGTTAGAATGGCAGGACGTGACGCTGGTAGTGGCTAAAACATGGCTAAAATCATAACTTCTAATTACTCCTATCAAGTGACAGCAGTGGATTGTTCATCCCTGCTCATTTCTAAAATTTGTCAGTAATAATTGCTCTGCATTCTTGCTCTCTGAATGATGACTGAGTTTCAACCATGATTTTTAGGCTTCTAAGCCAGTGAAACAGAAACTTCTAAATAAGTCTGAGTGACTCAACAGTATTATGTGTGCAACTTCAAAATGCGAATGACCTTCAAAATGTGAATGGGATGCAAGAGCTGTTGGATTCTGCTTTTTTAGATAATGACTCTCTTCTTCTTCCTGAATAGCACCTTCCAAAATTAAATTGCTCCCTGGTTAGTATATTGACAGAAGACTTTGATATGCTTAAAGCTGAGAACAGCTAATATGCATAACAACATTCATTTAATACTTTAACTAAATAATTATATCCTCAAGAAACAGCCTGATGTGATGACATGCCAAAGACAACAGAAAGAACTTTTAAAATCTGCATTGATTTAATTAAATAAACACATTTAATATTTGCCTATAGAGATTCTATTATTTATAATTAACTTTCCAAATGATTTATTTTGAAGCCTTTCAATTTCCTCCATATCATTCTGCCTCTCTGATAAGTCTAGTCACATTTGATGGCCAGAATCTGGGATTTAAATACAACCACAGTAGATAGAACAATTATTCTTTACAGAACTTATTCTGAGTGACATATTAAAAAATCTTTAAATCAGTGCCACTTTTGCCTATAGCAGCCATCAATCTGGCCATTTTGAAGCCAAACAAACTTTATTATTATTTACTGTATTCTGATTAACTTTATCCACAGCTTAAGAAGAACTAAACTCTTTGGATGCCTTCTCATAGGAAGCAGTAGCCAGGAGACCTTTCAGATAACAGAAAAAAAAAAATCTGCTTTTAATGGTAACTGTCAGTGAAGGAGTAAAGTCTTTTTAAGTTATTTTAATTTATAGCAACGACCACATGATCTTATTTTATCGTTGCTCCATCTCACTACCTAGATTCTTCTCTGCCTTCAACTCAGTTGTTGATCTTTCCTTCTGATTTTCCTGAGAAATATAAAGGAGTTTTACTATGTGATTCTTGCACTTTTAGTGTCTCTGTTCACTCAGCCTCTTCTCAAGCATGGAAAGTGATGCGTGCTCCTTTCTCATGAGTAGATTCCAGTAAAACCCTTGTAAAAGTTGCTTGAAAGGTTATAGTACATGAGAATTGAATCTCTCCTTATCAAATTGCCTTTATCCTGCTTCATCCAGGTATGTCCATCACAATTTTTCCTACTGTTTGATTTCATGATGTGGCCTAGTTCTCTATTGTCAGTCTACTTCCAAAAGGCAAGGATGGGTGAAAGGGAATTGCTTGAGAAAAGAGACAAGAGAAGGGCATACAGCAAAGTGGATGTGCTCTGGAGTCAGTGTTTCTCCCTTTCACCCTCATTATACTTCAGCTTGCTATTGAAATTATTAAAATTACATGCTTTTTTTTTTTTCCTGGTTAATATTTCTTTTTGCCTGAATGGTCTTATGGCCATATAAACTTCATATTCAGTATTCCTAAAATGTTGATATTAAGTGTTGAAAAATACATGCTTTCAGGAATAAATATAGAATGCTGAGGAGAACTAGTGAAGCACAGTCTTTAATATCTGCAGTCAAGGTACAAGTTCTACATCAAAAGTCAACTCATGGGTTTGACCAGATATATATTTCCATAACTTAATCAAAGAATAAGCATGTATATGGCTAGTGTGGATCTCTGGATGCTTTTGCCAGCAACTGTTGTCTCAAGAATTCTTAGTCCTATTCATCAGAATTGTTTCTCTCCAGTTAGGAATATATAGGGTGCTGGTGAGCTGCTGTGAGCAGTCCCTCCCTATTATATGGCTTCTATTTTTGCTTAGTGGTAGTTTTAGGCACAACACTGCTGACATCTTGGTTACCTGTTTTGTGTGGGATTGAGCCACAAAGTGGTTATCATACATTAATATTGAGATACTACTCACTTCTATTTGCTTAGAAATCTAGCACTTTTTTTCTGAACTGAAACTATTTTTTACATTGTAGTATTTTCTATTCTGCATCTCTATCCAAAGGTATATTAATTTCCTCTAGGTGTATCTGATAGCAATACATTGCTGGGTGTGATGTGGTGCTTTTATAACTGTGGGTCCACTGATTGTATTGACATTAAAAAGAAGCAGAAAAAGTTATGCTGTTTTGACTGGCTAATGAAAAAATATTGGCATACTGGCTGCAGAAAAGCTTTGTGCTAACAAACAAATAAATAGCCTAACTGAATTGGGAAAAAGAGTCATGATTTAAAGGTTCAGCTTCACTGAAGTACTATAAGTCTTTTGGAAGTGATGGAGCAATCTTGTGAGACCTAAATCTTATCTGTGATGGCTTCTAGTCAGATTTTTAGTGTGTGAAATACTCATCTTGTCAGAATCATGATAGATTCTATGATTTTCATGTAGAATGTTGCTGTAAGGAGCTGTATTTTTTGACTGTCAGGTGAAAGTATGGTATATAAGTAAACTGATTTTGTAAAGCAACATCTATTTGCTTTTTAGAGCCTTATTCTGGTAAAAGTCTCTGCAAAGTCATAAAAAGAGGTTAATTTGGGCTAAAGCTCATTCCTCTTAATACAGCCCAAAGGCAATAATTAAACTTTTTCAGATGGAAAGAAATTCACTCAGAGTAGTTATGGTAAATGAGACATCCAGATGTGGATGAATGTGACAAAATAGACTTGGCCAGGTTAAAATTGCAATGATACAAATATTTACATCAAACTTTGATCCAAGCTTTCTTATATTTATTGTTCAGAAAATGGATTCACTTTTACTCTGTGTCTTGAAATTCCTTATACTTCTAAACAAATACACTGAAGACGGATGTGCTTACTGGACAACAGTTTGGGGCTTTCATGTTTCTTGAGAGTCTTCTGTACTTGGACAAGCTCCTTGGTATCTCCATATTCACAGAACAACAAGTTAAGTTTTCAATTCCTGTAATATCCATTACTCTGTCAGACTATGAAGAAAATGTTGTAGATTTAAATGTAGGCAAAGAATGAAGGGTATGATCCAGACTCCAGTGGAGTCAGTGGTATTTTTTTAGTTTAGGAAGGCAATTTTCAATTAATTCAGGCCATGCATGAAAAACAGACGTAAAAGTTAAATGGGAATAGATACTTTTGGGTATTGATATCTTGCTCTCACTGAATCCCATGTCAATGAACTCTAGCACAGTTCCCAAATACTTGCATGATTAGATATTTTACCACTGTTTATCAGTCTGGTGTTACTATTTCTCACATTTTCCATACGATAATGAGATAATGAAAAATAATTCCTCGTGTGGGCCATATGTGAATAACTGTAGCATAAAGCCATACTAAAACAGTCCTGTTAAATTAAATTACAGTTACATTACCATACATCAGATATGCCTTTGTAGCAAATGGGAAAGCAGCTTTATTATTGCATATATTGTACTCTGCTTTTTGTTGATTATAGTAGTAAAATGTATTCAGAAGTACATGAACCTCTGACTTCAAGCCTAAGGCATGTGACCAGTATACCAACCTGCTGTTTTCTAGAAATTAAATATGTGGTAGATCCCTGAAGCTTTTCACATCCACCATTTCCTTTGACAGTCTTTCACAGGACTGATTAATTGTCAAGACTGAGTATGCATGAACTAAGTCATTAATTTTGTCTGAAAAGGTATCATTCCAGAGCACTTTCTCTAGCAAGATGATATTGCCTGCATTATTAAATACTTTCTCTAGTGCCTGTCATACATAAACCCTCTGCTCCCTAAGCACTGATCCCTTCTATTTACCTGCCGTTCACGGATAGAGGCAATAAGCTAAGACAAGATTTTGTACTTCAGATGTCCTTTGATGAAACAATTTGTTTTTCTGAATCTAAAAGAGCAGTAAATTATGGAATTTGGATACTTTGGAGGT
Source organism: Sterrhoptilus dennistouni (assembly GCA_013397095.1). NCBI lineage: Eukaryota > Metazoa > Chordata > Aves > Passeriformes > Zosteropidae > Sterrhoptilus > Sterrhoptilus dennistouni. The sequence goes on along the minus strand of VWZU01006245.1, from coordinate 80,306 downwards.
TTTTGTTTTATTAGAAGAGCTCATACTTTCTGTATACAAATTTTTGCATAATTTAACCAGAGTTCACCACTTTCCCTGAAGGAAGTCCCAGGCCTCTTAATTGTGGCCTGACAATGATGAAGTAAGTAGGAGGAATGGAGACATACTTGAGAGAGGGAGTTGAAATGTACTTTTTTTTGCTATAAAAAACCATAACATATTAGAAACGTTTGGCAAATAGCTTGTTTTCATTTTAATTTAAAGTATAAATAAAGGTTTTGTTCTATTGGCATGCGCATACCTTAATTTATCTGGTGTGATGTTACATGAAATAATAAACTGGTGAGGCTCTTTTTATGAGCATGTTGACAGACTAATATAAACTTTTACATTCAACAGAAGAAAGAAGGATCCTGTGACTTATTCATTTAGGGAATGTTCCCTGCACAATTGTTTGCCCGAAAGGATCCGTGTTATTTACTGGACAGTGTAAAGCAGTATAGGACATATAGTCTTGGTATATGTAACCCTTTATAAGTGCAGCACGTATGATTTTTATCCCCTAGTTTTGAACATCAGATCCTGAGGGAAATGTGGAAGCCAAGAAGAAGATTTCAGTTTCTAAAAACAAAGAGAGATTTAGTTTGAAAAATAATGTACTTTTCTGGGGTAAATGTCTTTTCGATAATTGTTCATGGAGCACATAGATTTGAATTAAAACCTGTCCTTTAGTTTTCCAAAGGAAAACATGCACTCAGTCACAAGGACTTCTATGGAAATCAGGGACAAATGGATTTAATGTCTGAAGTATCCCTCCTCCATTAGAGTTATTAGTTTTTACATTGCTGACAGTAAAACTTGAAAAATTTTATTTATTTTGCCTTCTTTAAGGTAGGCATGGATTGTCTAGATTTGATTGAAAGTATAGATTGGTCAGCAAAACCAAGCAGTGTGATGGCTGAGTAGGCAGGAATCCACCTTGGCTTTTAAATTCTAGATTGTTTGCAGTGTTGGCTTTTGGAAACATCCCTTCTGCTACTTTGAATGGCAGACATTGAAAACTGGTGCTACTGGCAGAGCTGGGAACATGAAATCTCTTGACAACAAAAGTGAACTTTCTGTAAAGCAGAAGTAGCCCTTAAAAAGGTCCTAAAATGAGGCCATGAATGTAATAATCCTTTAAATTTGATGAATAATTAAAAATAGCCAGTAACATATTTATCTAGACTACCTGGAAAATAATAAGGGATATTTCATAAAAATGAAAATTCTTATAAGAAAGGGACATCACATGAAGACAGCAGAAGGTGGACTCCAAATAAGGGGAATATAGTTGATAGAGAAACAGAAGAGCTGTTGCCAAAGACAGGAAGAGCTGAAGAGCCACATGGAGCTAAACTGATCTCAGTTAACCTTTGAGTTTAGTTAACCTGTAAATGAAAGTCATCTATATCTGTCACAGTAAGTCTGTGAGCTACAATTATCAGAAGCTGTGAGGTTGCTTTGCAAATATACTCATTTGGCTCTACGACTGCTCAAGCATTCACTTTTGGCCACTGCAGAATATTTTATTGGGCTAAAATGGCTTCTACTGCAAGCCTTTGGTTTGTATGTGCTTCACTGACTCAGATAATTCAGTGAGGAGAAAAAGAAGTTAAGTTTTATGAGTCAGTCATGGTGAAAAATATAACAAGATTAACCCATATTTAATTGTATCTTTTGAAGAAATATTTCTTCCTTAGAAAAAGGCTAGCAAGATGGAACAAGCTGTTTAGTGTACTGTGTACTGTAACATGCACATTATATGACCACATAACTACACAGATTTTTTTTTTCAACCTATAGTCTTAGTATTTTACAGAAATTAGCTGGAAAACTTCACTTGAGTTTGAGATGGCTCTGACACTATTACCAGGTTAAAACAAGGCACATGTTCAACTTCAATGCATGTATTTTATACTTTTAAATTTTTTTTATTATTATTTTTATGTTGTTTTCTAAAAAAAATAAAGATCAGACCAGAAAAGAAGGGTTATCATTGTGGGAGGTTCTGGCATGGGCAATTGGAAGCCACAGCTGGCAGTGGCAATGCATTCTTTAAAACCTAACAGTTTTTCACTTGCAACACATGTTGACTTACAAGCACAGGCCCAAAAAGTAGGGTGATTAAGGAATTTATTTTCATTCATTGCACCCTGTAGGCAATGTCCTCAAAATTAAACCACAAGATCAATGAAAGCAAATTGTTCACTGACAACCAGGTAGTTACTTTGCTTCAGGTGAACTACTGCTCGAAGTACTCTACCATTATGAGGACAGTTCTCTCTATTTTCCATTACTTCCTGCATTTCTTTTCCTTCGTTTTTGTATTACCTCTCCTTCAAGACTCTCCTTACAAGATAAAACTGGAATTACTTGGAAATACAAACCAGCTAGTTGCTACAGTTATATATCAGTCAAGCTCCAGTAGCGAGCTGAATCTTTCAGTTTCATGTATGCTGATAACTGTAATTTCAAAATAAAGTATAGAGCCCAGAGCGTACAAAAGTGTTTTGGGAGGATCTGTGTGTAGTGTCCCCAACAAGGGCAGTGCTATTTGTGACACCATTTTATCCTTTGTTGGGCTAAGAATTTCCCACATATCACTAGTAGCCAGTACTTGAGGGGCCACAGCCCCTTTACAAATGATGTCAGCATTTCCAAGGAGGTAAAAGTTCTTTTTCAGAGCATAAGGTCAAGTCTGATGTTCTGTATAATTTTTTTCATAGAATGCAGATAATGATGAGAGACTCCTGTCTTGTCATATCCTCTCCTTGCTATGGGAACTGTGACAGTAGTTGTGAAATTCTTTAAATAGCTACCACGCTGGGACACAGTACAATTCAAAACTTGCTGTATACTTTAGAAAGTAACCATTTTTTTCATCTTTTGTGCCCTTGTGGCTTGGAAAGTGGCAACACATTGTCAGCTTACAGAATTCTCCATGAGAATTGTTTGGGCAGTTATTTTTTCAGAGGATCATAGATAAGGAGCTTTTGTTCCCTTTAAGCCATATTTATTAAATCTTAAATCAAACACCTGTAAACCTGAAGAAGCTGACCCATGTGGTAGACAATCAGCTTACATCACACCAGTATTTAGAACATCCAAGATCTTATCTCTCTACCATTCTACATAATTGCTTTTGTCAAGAAATGGCCTCTCATACGCCAATTGCTGATACTAGATCCTGACAAATCCTTCTTCTCAAGGTGTAAACTGGCATTTTCCACTTATCTTCAGCAGTTACTCCTTCAGGTGCAAACAAGGAAATAACAGAAACAGTCTCAAAACAAGAAAAAATTATATTTAAATATAAACTGCTTCTGATTGTCCTCCCTAGATATTCCGCCCTGTCCTAGAGGCTTTTCTGTTTTCTAGGATCCTATAATGCTTTATTCTCTACAAACACAAAACCAAAACGTATTTCCTGTAGCATATATGCCATTCTTTGTTCTGAAAATCACTTTATAAAAGACTTTTCAAAAAAACCCCCCTATATTCAGTATCTGTCCAACTATGCGCCTTGCTTAGTTAATAGAAATATAAGTGCTATATTGAAAATTGAGTTCTCAGAATTTTTAGAGAATGTTTTGTGGAAATTCCTTATTTTCAGATAATTTTCTTGCTTTTAAGAAGTATGATTTCAGAGAAAGTGTCATTACCAGAATTGCTAGCATTAATTCAGAAGCATGAAGTGATAGTGGAAAAAACTAATATTGTGCTGCTAAAAAACCTTAAATGGGCTCTGAAGACATGTCTAGAAATAGGGAAGGATACTAGTAAAGTGTTTTTTAAATTAAATATTTATTTTCACATTTCATTATGCATTGCAAATATTTTTCCCCTTAACTAAAGGTTACACTTACACTTCCATTTATTTTAATAGCTCAATACTCCAATCTGTTGATTATTTATCAAATGCTGTCATAATAGCAGGGTAAAATAGAGTTGGTCAAATGGATCTTCAAGGGAAAATATAAATCAAAATGGCAATTTTGACAGCAAGAAAATTACAGCAGTTCAGATAAACTAAGGTTTTGTACCTATGTGCTGTGCGTGTTTCTCAGTTCTCAGTCTGTCTTTGATGGAAATTTGTAGTCAGTGTCACTATCTGGAATGCCTATGCCTACTAAGAATAATGTAAGAAGGGTGATTTTGGGTCAGGTCAGATGTTCATCTAGTCTGACATCCTGTTTTTGTAAGAAATGCTTAGGGAAGGTGGTACTTCCCCTGGAGTGCTTTTAGTACCTCAAGTACTTAAAATCACAGAATGGTGTGGAATTGGGGTTTTTAATTTTTGTATCTAATTTCTGTAAAAGGTTTCATTCCTACCCCCACACATCCCCGCTTCTCTTGATCACAGTTGTTAAGTCACATAAAGGGTTCCCCTTTTCCACAGTATGTCCCTTATGGCCCAGGCCTAGTCTATTGTACGTTATCAATACCCAAGGCCAGCGTCTTTTCTATGCTGATAGCCCTGGCTCCAGTTGTTAAGAATCTATTATATCTTATCTGTGAACACACCCAAGAGTCTTGATAGCCCGGGCAGGCCAGGTGGCCAGACAGGCCTCAGGTATCATCCCACCCCCTTCAACCCTAAATGGTAATGTCACATCCCCTCCTTTTTGGGTCACTCCCCTTAATTTACATTCAGTTCCACCCCTGTTCATAAGAGCAAGACAGACCCAAAAATCTCTCTCTGGTCTCTCACTCTCAGACACACACTCAAGCCTGGAACACCTGGGCTTCTACCCTGAATAAACCCCTTCTTTACCCCCGACTGTGAGTTGCTCCTTCTCTGAAATAAGCACGACTCTGCCCGGGGTCCAGACCTGCCTAAAACTTCACCTTATCACGACAGAGCCCAGCAAGCCAGAGGGCAAACTGGGAACCGTGATAGGTTGAGAGGGACTTTAAAGGCCACCCAGCTACAAATCCCCTGCCTTAGGCAAGGGATGCTGTCCAGGAGACCAGGTTGCTCAGAGCCCCATCCAGTCTGGCCTGGAATACTTCCATAAATGAAGCAACCACAACTTCTCTGGGCAACGTGTTCCTGTGCCTCAGTACCCTCTGAGTAAAGAATTTCTTCCCAACATCTAATCTGAATCTCTCCTCTTTTAGTTTAAAAACAGTCACCCTTGTCCTATCACTATTTGCTTGAATAAAAAGTCTCCCTCCCTCTGTTTTGTAAGCCCCTTCTAGGTACTATAAGGCTGCTCTCAGGTCTTTCTGGATTCTTTTCTTCAGCCTGAACAACCACGGCTCTCACAGCCTTCTTCATAGGAGAGTCATTTCAACTCTCTGATCATCTTCATGGCCTTCCACTGGACTAATTTTAACGGGTCCATGTCTTTCTTGGCTGAGAAATGCAGGCCTGGGTGCAGCATTCCAGCTGTGGCCTCCAAAGGGCAGAGTAGAGTCTAATTTCTCAAACAGACCAGAAACATTATATGAGATAGAATAGATACAAATTATATAGTTTTCCTCATAAATTCCTAGTCCTGAAATCCAGGTATATTTGTTCCTATGATTGTGTCTCTGAAATCCATCAATTAATCACAATTTCACAAAGCTGATTTTCCTGTTTTATGAAGCTGTAACTCTACAACATTGTGTCCTATATTTATTTGCTATAAAAAGGCAGGTGAAGCATTATTCACCTTCCAGATTCTCTGGTCCTGATTCAAATACACTTAATTTTGTTACCTCACAAGGATCATCTATGTATACCTTTCACTTTAGATTTTCCCATTTGTGTTAATTTCCCCCGTATTCCTATTAGTGTTGTATTGTCATGACATAGCTCCAGTTGGTTGTTTGCAGGCTGTTAGTCTGAACACTAGACAGAATGTATATTTGACAGCAACCAACTGGGCTGGCAATCCATAATTTGTTGATAGCAATAGACACAAGGCATTAGGGGATTGTAAATGAAGTGCTGATGTAGCAGTAATTACAGACTCAGCAGCATTGCCAGAGTTAAGGACTGAAGTTTGCTTTAAAATCTGTTTCAGTGGTTTATGTAATTCAGCTAGGGTAATTTGCAGTTGAATGAAACCTGACATGGAAATTGTAAACTCAAATACTGACTTTCTTCTGAAAAGAGTTCAGATAGGAACTGAGAACACAGCAATCCTTAGAGAAGAAGTTCATTCTGACAGATATGGAGGTAATTAATCACACATGCATTTTCAGCTTCTAAGAGTTTATTTTTTGAATGATTTACTTCTTTGTTTTTAAACTATATGATCAATGAAACAGTACTTGTTACCATTTTATGAAGCTGTCAAACAATGGCCACTCCCCATATATCAATGAAATGTGGTGCTGTGTTGCAGAATGGTGTGAGACCACACATTGCAACCAGGTGAACAGTTAAACTTTGAAATTAGTTCTGAGTCCTCATATGAGTAGCTCTAAATTACTACTCTTAATAATATTCTTCACTCTTTCTGTTGACACTGAAAGTTGGTCTCTTAAAGGGTTGTGGCAGGTGAAAGCAAAAGAGGGAAATAGCAGAGCCTATAAAAATTCAAATGGATATTAAATGAAGTTTTCACCAGTGTTGTGGCTGTATTTCCTAGAATATCAGATTACTTTATGGGCTTCACTCACTTCATTTTGAGCTTTCTCTGTATTCCAGATTCAGAAGTTGAAGAAGAGGTTGCTGGCCAATCAGCACAGCAAATAGATTGTAATTACTTCAGTCCCCAAAGGTAATAACATTTTCCTTCAAGTGACAGGTCTGCATACCCTTGTGGTAACCAAGGTCACCGGAAAAACTTCAATCCTATCTACATACTTCACCATGATAAAGGAAGCCATGTACTAAGGAAGACCTTTTTTCTTTATTAGAACCTCTGGCATTCAACACCAAATTCTGCTCAGTTCAGATTTGTCTGTAGTGTATTTATTTTCCAGTACTGTATGCCTGTGCCTACTATTTCAGAAAATTAGTAAAAGATCAGATTAGGTAGTTGGTATTGAATGTTAATATTACTTTATGAGATGTAATGCAGTGTCATCCTCTGGATTGTGTTTTCGCTTTTCAAGATCTCTTAGCTGTATCTGTGTTGCTCATTTTACAGATGTGTTATTGAATTTCTGGGTTGGAAGGGACTTTACAGATCTAGTTCCAACCTCCCTGCACTGGGAAGGGACATCTTTCACTAGACTGGTTGCTCAGAACTCTGTCTAACCTGGACTTGAACACTTCCAGGGCTGGGGTATCCACAACTCCTCTAGGCATATAATATTCTACTTGAATAGTGAACCATGCTAAAACCAAATAGAACAAACTTTCTGTAATTTCTCCTTGGGCTCAGACCTTTTTAGTTGCAATCTCAAGTGTTGTTGGCATTCACCATGATGGGATTTCCTCCTCGGAGGTTGTAACATGAAATAGAAAGTGTTATTATCATTTGTTGACCTGAGCAGCACAACATTTAAGCTTGTTTCAATTATAAGGAGAAATTGGATGTGTTTCCTTGATGTCACTTTATTTATAGAATCTGTTTTCCTGAATATGGGATAAATTAAATAGAGGCATCTTGTGTTTATAACCTCAAGACTTTTTCCACTAGCTTGTGATACAGAACAGTCTTACTGTTGGTTCTGAGGTTGCATTGATGGTACTAAACACTTTATGGGAGCTCAGATTTGATTGGTCTTGAAACACTCAGCCCCAGTACACTGCTGCATGAAAGGAGTTTTATTTATTTAGACAAACTCGAATTCTGTGAATGAAACAACTAACTTTGTGGCACATTTTACTAATAACTTTTCTTAGTCAGCTATACCAAGCTAAGTACTCAATTATGAATGTGGTTCTCTCCATGTGCTAACTAGCAAAGGCCCAGTAACCTCTGTCTTCCTTTCAGCTGGGATAGAGCTCATTTTCTTCTCAACAGCTGGTGCGGCACTTTGTTTTGGATTCAGTATAATGTCAGTAACACACTGATGCTTTGGTGGGTGCTTAGTAGTGCTTGCCACAATCAAGAATCTTTCAGGGTCTTGTGCTCTGCCAGAGAGGAGGTGAACAAGAATCAGGAAGGGAACATAGCTGGAATAGCTGACCCCAAAGTGCCAAAGGGATATCCCATACTATAAAAATGTCATGCCCAGTGTAAACTGGGGAAGTCACCTGAAATGGGCCTGACTTGGGGGTGCGTCCTGGGTTGTAGTGTGGGATGTACACAAAGTATTTATTCTATCACCATCTTCATGAACTGTTAAACCAAGTGGGGCAGTGCTCTAGTGTTGGGCTGTCTTCTGCTAATGGCCCATCAACACCTTGCCCATGACTCACAGGTAACTCCCTCCAGGAGTTATCTCTGTTTAATGGGCCATCAAGGACCCACTTCACAACTCCTCATCCCACTGTGAGATGCTCCGCCCAGGGGGAGGAGCCAAGCATTCTCACCTGGATAGAATCTGGGATTTGGGACAGTGCAAGCAGCCCTTTCCTACTGGATTCCCAGAGGAGCAGAGCTACCAGACCTTTCTACAGGATCACTGCTTCAGGAAGAGCACCTCACCTGGACTGCTTCCACCATCCTGCTCAGGTTATGTTCTGACTCTGTCAGTGGTCCTTTGTGTTATTGCATTTATTTTATTTTTACCTTTTTACCTTTTTTTTAATTAAATTATATTTCTGACTTGGAGCCTCTCACTCATTTTGCTTTCAAACCGCAACAGGGTGAGCTGGTCATCTGGCAGCAAGCAGGTGGTGAGCAATTGTATTGTGCATCACTTGTTCTTCTTAGCTTTTAAATCTCTCTCTCTCTCCCTCCCTCCCTCCCTCCCTCCCTCTTCCTTTTTTTAATTAAAATTATTGTTACTTTTATTACTATTATTATATTTTACTTTGTTTCAATTATTATGCTGTTATTATGTCAACTCACAAGTTTTACCTTTCTTTCCTGATTCTCCTCCGTATCCCACTGGCAGGCAGGGTGGAGTGGGCAAGCAGTCACATTAGTTGCTGACCTATATACTGAAATTCTTCAAAAATAATAGAGCCTGTTTGACACTCCTTTCCCCCTGTCTTGATCTCCACTATCTCCCTCTCTGTGTTAGTCTGCATTGCTGTGTGCTTTATCTTTCATTTAAATGTGTTCTGTCCTAAGTTGAAAATACTGTATAGTTCTGAGGGTAGTTTGGATTTTTGCTGGAAATAGCATACAATTTTTGATTTTTTCAACCTGAAGGAAATGAGGGGGAATGCAGGTAGAACAATTTTATTTATACTCAGTATTTTTTTCTATAAATTAAATGAAGAATAGGTGGGATTGGTGTCACTGCTGCTAGTTTTAAGTGGGTTATTCAAACTAAAAATCATAATTTCTATCAGAATGGAAGAGGGGGAAAAAAAAGTGTGGGGATTTCCAAACATTCTCAAGGCTGCTGTTTTTCAGAACCTGTTTCAGAATCTGAAACTTGATGAGATCTCTGTTGTGGGTTAACCCACTGTTCACAAGACCTGTACTCAGGTGGCTTTAGTTCTCTTTTGGACCAGAGTTGTAGAACTAGAGATCTTCGAAAAATCAGTACCCTTCAGAAACATGGGTTGCTTGGGATTTTATATTTAACACAGTAGTGCGAGAATTCCATACTCTGAGCACCATTCAGTGTGTGAGTCCCCACTTTACTATGGCTGTCCTTGGGAAGACTACATAAATCTCTTGCAAAGGGTATTCATTGTGCACCTAACGGAACTCAACAGCTTTCCTTCCCAGAGTATATAAACAAACTACAGCCAACCAGACTGTAGAAAGGTGTTCACTCTTCAGAGATGTATAACTCACATACCTTCTTGATCTATCTAATTGATAAATAGTATGAGACACTTTCCTTGTCTTATTTTCCAGGTAAAAAGGAATGAATGAGCAGAGTTTCACAAAAATTAAAATCCTTGAATTTGGTCTTTATTTCTTCTCAAGTTTCCACTTAGCTTTAAAAGATCTTCCTTGATACCATTGTTAACTTTATGTTGATCAGTTACATATATACTAAGAAGTATATATTTACATATATATCTGTATTTCTCTTGGCTATGTTGCTGTGAGAATTCTTTTTGGTACTGTGTCCTTAACTGTTGCATGAAGTACAGTATAAATGACAATTAAAGTTCTTCCCACCATGTGGACAGCTTCTAAACTCTGTTACCTGACACACACTTCTGTTCGATCAGTAAAGTTGAAGCACATGTGGTATTATCAGAATATCTTTGTTAATTTACTGTCTTGACTTAGGATTATGACTCCTTATGCTGCATGAACTAGATTTAGACAGCAGAGGAACCTGTGCTTAAAACTGCTAGGCTGTTACTGTATGTTACTGGTTTTGAGTGTGGAAGGAGAAGAAGCAACCCCCCAAATCCTCCAAAGCTTAAAGAATGCTAAAATATCTTGGTTCTTTGTCCATATGACATTAGTCTTTGTTGTTCATATAAACTTTTCAGATTTCTGCATTCATTTTCATGGCTGTTTAATGCAAACCATGATTTTAGCATGCCCTGTGTGTTGTGGTGTGAAAGCAAAACGAGTGAGAGGCTCCAAGTCAGAGATACAATTTAATAAGAAGAAAGGTAAAAATAAAATAAAATAAATGCAATAACACAAAGGACCACTGACAGAGTCAGAATACACCCTGAGCAGGATGGTGGAAGCAGTCCAGGTGAGGTGCTCTTCCTGAAGCAGTGATCCTGTAGAAAGGTCTGGTAGCTCTGCTCCTCTGGGAATCCAGTAGGAAAGGGCTGCTTGTCCTGTCCCAGATCCCAGATTATATCCAGGTGAGAATGCTTGGCTCCTCCCCCTGGGCAGAGGATCTCCCAATGGGATGATGAGTGTGAAGTGGGTCCTTGATGGCCCATTAAACAGAGATAACTCCTGGAGGGAGTTACCTGTGAGTCATGGGCCAGGCGTTGATGGGCCATTAGCAGAGGACAGCCCAACACTAGAGCACTGCCCCACTTGGTTTCAGCAGTTCATGAAGATGGTGATAGAATAAATACTTTGTGTACATCCTACACTACAACCCAGGACACTGTGGAATAGCAGGACTTGTCTACAATGGAGAATTGCTGAAAAAATAAAAATTAATATATTCATCTATGTAATTTGTTTTAAGCTCTCTCTTTATCCTAGGCCCTTTCATAGATAATTTTGGACCACGTGTCCAACATGCATAGCAGAGCACTGCCCATGCTGGCTTCAGAGATGGAAAGAGTGGCATTGATGTTCCTTTTAGGTTGAGCTGGTTCCTAGCTCTTAGTTATGTCATGGGCATGTACCAGCTTTGTTGGAGATAGCTGCAGGCTGGCTGTGCTGTGTGCTGCTGAAGGGAGTAGATATGCTCTTTGCATGTTTGTCAGTGAAAGAGTATGTAATCTTGTTTAGATTAAATGAGGGATGTTTGCAGTAGAGAATTGTCAAAGCATGTTGTGCATTGTGTGTTTCACACAGGTTAGTGTGCAATGTAGTGTCTCTTTGTGGGCAAATTATCAGCCTTCAGGATAGTGAACTGTCCTTCCTTGCCTCTCCAGATTACCTGAAGGCATTTCGGGGACCAGGGGCTAAAAAAATTTTGGATTTTAAATTCACAGCATCTCCCACTAGAGTGCCGCAGCTGTTGAACAGTTGAGAAACATTTATATAGTGGCAGGAGAGTATCTTATTCCTCTGTTTGTTTAGTATTCATGCAAAGAATGATTTCTTGTGTTTGTTATATGTTAATGACACTGCACAAACTATACTTTATGATGCACTTGGGTGCAATAACTTAGCTGGATGGTTGAATACAATTTAAATATGCAAAAAGAGGGGACAATAAGTATGCTAAAGGACTAGCTAATACCTTTATTTATAATTATGTCATGCTATCTAAATTTGAGATTTGTGTTTGTCACAAACATTAAGTTGTTGAAATGTAGCATTTTAGATTTAAGTATAAAAGGACCTCAGTATTTTCTCTGTGGAATATGTTATTTACATTTGTGTTTGGGTTGGGTTTTTTTTTCTTTAAATCTGTAAACTACTACCAATTCAAATGCTTCCTGACAGGTGGGTTCTGAGAGTGCTTTTATTAGGTACTGCTTCTCTGCTTAGAATAACCCTACAGACAAAATAAAGATATAAACCTATGCACATTTAGAGAGGAAAGAAACAGTGGAGAAAGAAAAGAACAATGTTTCATATGCAAGGGGAAGAACAGTGCTTAGCCTGGGAACTTGGTGTAGTTTGTGAATTTGGTCTAAGCTCAAGGGGTGACTGTCTAGGTAAACCTGCTTCATGTCACCTTTCCTCCTCCCCATCTGCCAAACTTTGACCTGTCTTGAGTGAAATGCCTTGAGTGCTCTGTTGGATGATCTTGTGAAGGGTTAGGTTCTTTTCTGGGGCTCCATCCTTTTACTCTGCTAGGGTAAAAGTTCAAGGTAATTCCTTCAGGCTTGCTGGTACCAGTAGTGTTGCACCTTTTCAACAACTGCTGACTTGTGTCATTTCTCTGTGTGAAAGTCTCACTGCAGGACCTCAGTTTGGAAGTTCTGAGCCTCACCTATTGATGTAAAGCTGAATGTGAGTCTCTGTGTTCAGAGGAAGAGAACTAGTACTGTGTAGGAATGTTAAGTATTTGCCTCTATGGTGGGCACTCCTTTCTCTTCTGTGCAATTTAAGTGGCCAGGTTTTGAGGATTCACAAATAATAACCCAAATAATTCATGAGTGAATATCTTTCTAACAACTGTAAAATATTTACCTAGAATACCAGCTGACAAAAGTATCAAGAACTCTTGAAAACTCCTTATTTCTTAAAGATTGACTGCATCATTATAGACAAAGACTGTTCATCTTTTCCTGAAAGAATATATGGCCTGGAACATCTAGAACATGCACTTTCTGTCAAAGCAATGAACCAAATGTGTTATGGCCCCAAAGGATAAATGCTGCCCTGAGGGATTTTTTTTTTTTTTAATTTTAAATGTAGTGTATTTTGAACTCTCCCTAGGTGCTTTTACAGGAACTCAAATTCATATGTACTGATATCTAGTAGTTTTCTTGATATTAATCAATATGACTGTCAGTTACTAGTTAAATATTCATCTTGGACATAATTACATTTTTTAATCTACAATCTGCTGGGCTTGTTTCTATTGCTTTCCTGCCTGCTTTTATTCATTACAGGAAATTTAAGTACCCTATTTTGTGTGAGTATAATAATAATAATAGTAGTAATAATAATAATAATACACATTTCCTTTGTATCTGTAAAAGCAATCATCTTAAAGAAGTCATTAGTTTTCAGGTTAACTATTAATGTGGTGCATGTATATGATGAACTATTCTGATAGATCTGAAGTTTGCATTTGATATTTCTATGTTGCCAGTCCTGTGACTTGACTAGCAGTGCAGCAGGGCATTTACAGTTTCAGAGCAACATCTCAGTTTTCTAAGGCTTTGTGGATTCTTCTTGTGAAGTAATTTTGGTCTTGCAGTGCTCTATTGATTGTTCTAGATTATTTTTCAACTAATATCAAATATGACAACACTCCAGTTTGGAGTTCAGTGCCGCTGCTTACTAATACTGCAACACTGAACTTTTGAGCACTGCAATACTTTTTTTTCCTTTCCTCCTTGAAGAGCTGGAGGCATTAGACATTTATCACTTACTTTTCTGTACCTTATCCTTCCATGCCTTACTGGGCAATCTGGAACATGAACCAGTGTAATGAACTGCAGCAAGAGCATCTGCGACTCAATAGACAATCTGCTTAATAAATGTTTTTTGATTTAAATTACAGATTATACACATGCATGAGATAGTGAAATAAATTAAATTAGAACTGGTTATGCATCTGTCTACACTGAAGAGGAGGGGCAGACACTGATCTCTTCTCTGTGGTGACCAGTGACAGGACCTGAGGGAATTGCCTGAAGTTGCACCAGGCGAGGTTTAGGTTGGATATTGGGAAATGGTTGGGTGCTGGAACAGGCTTGCCAGAGGAGTGGTCACAGCACAAAGCCTGACAGAGTTCCAGAAGTGTCTGGACAACCCTCTCAGGTGCATGGTGTAATTCTTTGAGATGCCCTCTGCAGGGCCAGGAGTTGGACTCAGTGATCCTTGTGGGTCCCTTAGAGCTCAGCATATTCTGTGGAATGTCTAAAGATTATGGCAAAATTTAAAGCAAGGTAAGAGGATTAACTGGTTGAGGGAGCAGCTGGTGGATTGCTGGGTTTCTTCTGAAGGTGCTAAACAGCTTCAGCACCTTTAGAAGGATGTTTCTGAATTTACTTCCAAAGGCTGAAGAAAGCCTTTCAAGTGCTTACTTTTTGTAAATTTTCAAAGACCTCTGCCTTATGGGATATTGCTACAGAGCACAGCTGATGCAAGTCTAGAAGTAAAGGCACTTGCTCTATGATCAAGTGGTAAGTTTGGCTTTATGTGTCTTATTTATATGACATATTTATATGGTCATATTTTATGAAAAATTATTTTTTCTCTTCCTCAATAAGCTGTTGACTCCATTCAACTATTAGCAGTACAGTAGTTGTACTATCCTAAAAACTTTCTTCTACATTTTGTGCACAATTACTTTTCCATGCTATTGTTCCTGACCCTTATCCTTTTTCCCTCCCCAAGCCTACAGCTTAGAGGTTGTTCAACTATAGAAGATGTTGTTATGTTCATAAGAAAAGCATATCTGAAAGATCCACTTTTTAAATCACTGCCTTTGTGATTTGATAATTTCTGGATGTTATTGCCAATAACTTCTCTGTGGCTGCTGTAAGCATTTTGAAATAATAAAAAATTAATCAGACACAATTTACCTCTATGATTTGGCTTTAGATTGTCTGTTTCAGAAGTTCTATGCCTAAGAAAAACTGTATTTATTGCTGAGCAGTGTAGATAGCAGTATTAATTTGTATCAATTTTATGATGTAGCCAAAATAATTTAATTTTGGTGATTGATATATTCCGCTATATAACAGTGGATCACGTTTATAGTTGTGCTAATATATGGAAATAGGTTTGTAGTTCCTTTTCTGTGGTACTGTCTAAAACTATCTTGACCCCAGAGTCCAGTTAAGCAGTCTGTAGGATCAAATTTTTAGATAATAATTAGATATTTCAGGATGTAGATATCTGCTTTTTTAATTTCAAGGGCCTTGTACAGATCATACACAGTTAAAGTCTTAAGCAAGTGTTTCTGTCTGAAAAGCTTCCTGTCAGTTTTTTCCCCATATGTGAACTCTTCCTGTGGTTTACTAGTCTCAAGATATTTTCTAATGGGGAATAAAAGGGATTTTAGGATGCTCAGCGATGACTGATATGTGATATATATTACCAAAGAGTTTCTTTATCTCTTTACTGTTCAGATTGATTGTCTTTAGAAGGTTCAGAAATTTGACCTACACATAAAGAACCCAAATCTCACAGCGAGGTAAGATTAACTGTGAAATTAACAGTCATAAGTGTTTCCTCCTAACTGGCTCCAGAGTTGGTGTAGGCACGTCAATCAGAGCAGTGCAGCTCTACCCATCCATACATTTGCATACATGCACCTCTCAGGCTTGGGGGTGTTGCTAGCAGCCATCTCAAAGTGGCATGGATACACTTCAGGGTTTGGCCCAAGGATGAAGATGTGGCCAATTTAGATTTCTTTGAGCAGCCAGAACTCCCCAAATGGAGTTGATGGTGGTTTCAGTTTGTCTCGATAGATATAACCAAGAGCCATCAGGCTTTGGGGTTGGGAGATGAGGAATAGGTGAGAGGCCATGGTGAGGTACCTGATGTATCTGTCTGATCATGTTTCTCACTTCTGCATGTGTTGTCCAGCTGAGAGTACGGGTGAGCTCAAACAGTGAGCTGGGTAAAAGAGCCAGTCCAACTGAGCAACCATGTCAGCTCTCATCCCTGTTCTTTTGTGTTTGGATCATGTGAAGTTTTATGTTTTACTAAAAAATAAAGCTGGATCCATTTCACTGACTGATTTCCCAAACATTGGCACAGGCTGATGGTGGGGAAGCTGGAGTGTGTAGGAAAATAGCGTGCAGGCAAGAAAACAAGAAAGAGCAATGGCTGACTTAATGGTGTTGGATGTATTCTCAGTGTTTTAATAGAGTTGCTTACTTCTCCTGATGCTCCATCTGCTTTCCCTTTTTACAGGTGAGAATCTCAACAACTTCTCATAATTATTTAACATTTGGGTTTATTAAATTTGGTTTTGTCATGTAGTCTTGCACTGACTGCATCAGAAGACATTTCTTTGCAATCCTCATAAATACTTTGCTCACTCAGTATTTTTGATCTGAATCTCTTGCTTGTGGCTATATTGACTTACTGAATGGTTTATGTAATTTAGCACACCAAGATAATTATTATGCTAGCAAAAAGGGAAGTCTAATGGTCCCTGTTTAGTTGGTGAACTATTGTATCTCTTGCTGATTATGCTGTCTCACTGCTGGGTTTTGGAAATATCATCTGCGTTCCATGAATCTTCCATTCATAATAGTAAATACTAATAGCAGTTACTTCAGAAGGGTGTTGCATGGCTAAATTCATGTTTTAAATTATTCTGAATTCCTAAGATGCCAAATTGTCTAATGCAACAATTAATGTTGCTAATGTTAAGTATCCTCCAATTTCTCTATTACATATTCATGTCCTTTAACAAGGGAACGAAGCAGAATGCAATGCTCATGGATGTTTTTAAGTTCTTCATTGGAGCTAATGTCTTATTAATAGCCTGGAAAAACTTCTTTGCAAATAGGAGATTTAGCTCTTTTTCCTGCTACTTTTGAAATCTGAAGACTCTACAAAGCAGCTATTACTTCTTCATAAACAGTTTCTGGGATGAATTTGCAGATTTACTCATGTATTATCTTGGGGTAGTCCTAGAGATACTGTTTCATAAATATGTAGAGCATGTTTGCTATATTCTTTTTTATGTTGTAGATTCATGGCAAGTTCCTAGTTTATTCAGCAAGTGGCTTTCTCTGCTATATTCTCTCTATATAACAAATGCTTGTTTCTTTGGCAACTCAGACTTCATTATTGATAGGAAATGAGTCTGCAGTGCAGCAATATTATGCTTTGAAAGCATTAAAAGACATTTTCAGTTCCTCTATTCTATTACAATGAGTACTGAATTTTTCTTTTTTTAATAATTTTCTGACACCAGATTCCTCTCTATCATTCATGAATTTCTTGCCACATCACAGATAATTTTCTATTCAGTTAGCTCCCTCCTCCCTTCTTTATAAACACAAATGCTAAGTCAGTTTTACACAGAGATCTTTAGAACTATGGACAGTTTTGACAATTTTCCATCTTTTTTATACTTTCTTCAGTTCTCCTGATCACATTATAGTGATATATATTTCAGTTTCCTTCTCACTGTTGTTTTCTCACTGAAGATTTTCTAATGAAGTTGGAAATGAAACATCACAAAGAGGCATTTTTAGTTTGAAATTAGCTGTAATCTAGAAAAAGACTGAGACAATCTTGCAGCTGCGATAAAGCAGGACTTAGAAGAATCTGTGTATTACTACAGATAGTAGTTTGAGTGGCAGAATTGTCTAAATGAAATAAGAAACCCTTTAAAGTAAGCTTAACAGAGTTCACTGGGCAGGAATGTCATTAATAAACTTATAAGAGAAAAATGAACAGAATTTTGCAGAGTTTGAAATATTCATGGAATTGAAATGGGAATGTAAACTATGCACAGTAGTTTTTTGGGGAAAATACCAGTGGTCATGAAAATAAAATCGTTGTCTAAAATTTTATTCAATAGACTTGGTCTATTGCTCTGTAGAGCAGACCAAATATGTTATAGAATGATAAAAAACTCCTGAGGGTATTATTAAAATTGGATTTTAAATAATAGTAGAAATTGTCTTGTCTTTTTGACACCAGTCAAACATATGAGAGAAGAAGCTGGAGTTCTGCTACAATGGATATTTGCTTCCATGCTTATTTGACACACGTAGTTCTAGGTAGATTCCTAAATATTAATTCCATGAATAATGCTAAAAAGTCCCACTTGAGACAGTACCAAAAGTCATTGTTGCTCAAGTGTATGGGAAAATTATATATGGTACTGTTTATGAAGGCAAAAAGAGAGCAGTACCAAAATATAATTTTATGCTTTGAATACAAATGTTTTCTAACATCATTAAATTACAACATAACATGATTTCCAATACAAAAGACTGACAGTTGCTATATATTTTTGTAAGAGAAATTGTTTGACAAAACCAACTACCTGGGATAGTGATCTTCCAAAAGCAAGAGTAGAATAGAAATTTCTACAGATACAATGCTTAAAAAAAATAATAAAATAATACTAGCATGGAAGTGGAAAAAGAAATGTCAACTACTAGGAAATAGGCAGGAAAAAAACCCCAGCCCAGCAACATTGATCTTGATTGCACAATGTCAGTGTTTAATATGATGCTGCAAGCACTAATAAAACTCAAGGTGTGGGCAGCTCACCTCTACTTCCCTTCCATGTGAAAGTGGAATTCTACTGGATGATTTCCTGTAGTTTAATTGCCAGGGTTTGTGGGTATGATTACTGGGGGGGAGGGCAGTGTTTGAAAGTAGATACTTCCTGACAGCCATAAATCTCATGCTATGTCTTCTTAGTGTAAAAAGGAAAAGTTAAGATTATTACCTCACACAGTGAAGTGGACTTCCACTGCAAACGGAATAACTTTTGAATGGTCCAGTGATTCCAGAAGTTCTATAACCTGCTTACCTGCCTTTTCAGCAAAGGGCTTTTGTACAAAGGAAATTTCTGTTGAATCTAGTCCTCTGTCACGGGTAAATGCATAATTTAATTCCTTTCATTGATGAGGTTTTTGTTGTTGTTGTTGGTTTTATTTTTTTTTTCTGTTGCTGTCATACTGCTTTGCTCCTATTATAAGCTTGTTACTTCAAGAAGGAGAATGGCCAAACTCTCCATTCCCTTGGACACCATAGTGTGCACTGTGTGCTTTTCAGAGCATAGAGGGGAAGTTTGGCTCATGCACTTCTGCACTGGAACCTCAAGAAAAATCAGTCAAAAGGTATAAACTGCTGCAAATTATATAGATGCTTAGCATGGCTACATTAATACTATTTTCAGTTACAAAGATTCCCCTGTTCATTTTCAGACTCATTTTTCATTTCACCATTAATGTCTTTCTTCTATATTTCATTTCTCATTTTCCCCTTTATTATTTATTCATAGCCTTTATATTTCTATGATTAGCACTGACTACAACATTGTCTTTCTTTTTATCTTGCTCATTTTTACTACAGCAGTGAAATCCACACTGATTAGACTGTAACAAATTCTTCATCCTGTAGTAGTTTGCATAGCCCTTAAGGCAGACTACTCACTTTTTTTACAACTCACTTATTCAGTCTTTTCCTGTGTAGTACATATAGATGCATATAATTTAGACCCATCCACTCATTTGAGTAAGACACATCCTCTAAAAACAGACAAAATTTTCAAATAATCCAAATCCTTTATGGTAAGCTGAGGGTCTTTCCCTCACCTCCCTTTTCTATTAGTGTAACTTAGTTTCTTTCTGTTCTCACGATTCTCTCAGTTTTGTCTTTATTTCAGTATTTCAGTTTCACCACTTCCCACCTATTAAATGTTAGTGGAATTAATGGATTTAAAAATATTTAAATGAAATTTAAACAAAATTATATATACTGCTTTATCCTCCCATTTCACATCATCACCACTCATTTTATTGATCAAAGCTGACTTCAAAACTCAAGTGTAAGTAGATATTTGTACCAAAAGCAAACCCACTGGCTGGCCTTAAAATTCCAAGGCAGCTTCTGGGAAATGATAGGGTAAAATATAAAGCCTCCATGTAAGAAGTACTATGTATAGGAATGTTACGGTAAAAAATCTGAGAAGCCTCATAATATCAAATGGGGTGAAAGTAGTGAGAATCATTAGAATGAAGGTAAAGAACATTAGGACTAGTAAAAAAATAAATGGTAATTTAAACCAAATATGCTTGCTAGAGTGCCCAACGAAAGTACCAATTGGTTCAACCCTTTCCTGGAGCAGACATTTCTTATCTCCAGGTCTGATAGCCTATGATGAGGAGGATATTTGGTTTCCCAGAAGGCTGTGTTGGGAACTTAGCTAAACTCCAGTCCACAATAAAGTGTGTAGCTTTCTCCCAAATTTTCAGCTGTTTTGTAAATACTCTTCTCCCATCCCCACACAATCAGGAAACAAAATTCTAGATTTATCATTTCCTCCAAGGTAGGTCTGCACTACTTGTAGGAGTTTTTCATATTGTTGTTGGAACTTTGGATCAAGGCAGTATATCAAAATTAATCAATATTCATATACATCGTATATCCATTTAGAACAGAAGAGTTTCTTAGAAAAGAAAAATCTTTTGAAGGTGGTTTTCTAAGCCAAGAAAAATCTGTGTGCTTGTCTTTTCTGTAGACAGCTGCGGACTATTGTAAATTCCCAGCTTTGCTACAAGTCATGATGAAATGCACAAATTATAGGAAATAGGGAAATAAAATAGACTAGAATAGGTCAGATGTAGAGCAGTCCACTGAGTCTTGCTGTGTTGCTGGTACTTGCCCTGATGAGCATTGCTGCTGAATCAATTTGGTTTTGGAGATTGTTTTCTTTGTGGAACAGATAATTGGCAAGAGTATGTCAGTGAAAATGCCAGACCATAAACTGTTGATGAGCCCCTGCCCTGCTCAATCATTCTTTTGGCTTGCTAGGTCTTTGTCATCTACCAAGTCCGAGCTGGGGTAGACACAAGTGCCCTAGAGCAGCTGAGCTTCTCCTTCAGTGAGAAGAAAATTATTTACACATAACTAACTTCTGCTTGACTGGAGTGAATTTACTTGCAATTAATTTATCTCCAAGTCTTCCAAGGCAAGACTTACAGAAAGATCTGAGTCTGGCATACAGGACAGTGATGGCAGAATGCATGAATTGTTTTACTGAAAGCCTTTCTAAAACTAATTTATTTATATAGGAACAAGATATTTGAGGATGAGTAGTAGTATACTTGAAAACCATCATATTAATTTACCTTTTCTTTCAGTGTAAATTGACCAGCTAAGACCATTGTTACATCTGATGCTTGTTCCTGCATAGCATTAGAATGTTGAATACCAGATAGAAGTATTAATGTTTTTTCTCAAGAAAAAAATACACTTCTTTTTATGTGGAAACTTTTGGAATTTATTCTGATTTTCTGGTTTTGTGTGTTTCACTAATCTCTGTGTTTGTCTTCTACTGTTTTATGGAAAACAGTGTTAAGAAATACACATGTATTGTCCAGATGCTCCCAGTCTGCTTTGCATGGAGCACCCCCTGATGTTAATAATTTGCTGAAAAATGATTTTTAGAGAAAGGAAATGAGACCACAAGTAGAGAATTGTATTAGAGAGAAACCTGAGCTTTCTGAAGTGTACTGATGAGTGCTTTACTGGGGAAGGTGGTTTAGCAGGTATATGCCAGGTATGTGAATCTGTTGTCACAATAGAAAAAGGATTTCTAAAACTTTTCTGTTAAATGAAAACAGAAAATAAGTAGCTACTTCTTCAAATACCAGCATACTGTTTCCTTGCACAGCTATAGCCTGGTAGAGATCATATTCATCTGAGAGATTTAGGTGTTGGGCTTTGCTTTAATGAATACTGAAGTGTTTTGCACAAAATGGAACACCTTTGACAGCACAGACTGAAAATACTCTAAAGCTTTAAAATAGTATTCTGTATGTTCTTCTCTTTCTAAAGTGTATGCTCACCCATGAATTGCAGTGAAAAAGGGGCCTTTTCAATATTCTTAGTGTTGCTGTATCAGGCAGCAATGAATAGGTATCCACTGTGTCAGACTCTGAAAAAAAAAGGTAACTCCTGCCTTAGGAACTAACTTATGGTAGATATAGCTGTGGAGTCTTAAATAAGATGAGAGTATTAACTATAAGCATACATATATATATATATATAAACCAGGTTGACTTAAGCTTGAAGTACTCTGTCATGTGCCTGTGATTCCTGCAATTAGTCTTGAACATGTTGAATTTCTTTCAGCTTTTCTGAGTAAGGTTTGACAAATTAATTAATTCAGCCTTATCTTAATGCCTTTGTTTTTAGCACTTACTCCTTGCCAATACCCAGTTGTACTTCTCTTTGACTATTGACACCTCTTATCGTAATGCTGTTTGCAAAGGTACTGCAGCCTTTCAAAAGTTTTAATGGTTCTATTTTCGTTTTCTCCATGTCTGATTAAACCGCAGAATCATTGCCAGGATGATTTGGTCAAAATATTTATTCTTATTTTTTCTATTAAAAATAGGAAATGTAAGTTCTTAAATCTCAGATTTTTACCTGTCTTTATTTGGCTTTCTTCTATGGAATACTTAAGTTTGTTTTGGAACCTGCACTAATGGTTAAATGACATTTAAGAAGTACAGAGACTTTGACCTTCAGCGAATAGTCTTCTGAATAAATGAGAAAATATATGAGTGGAAGAGAAGATAAATGCAGTGCAATTTTCCTGCATTGTGCATAGTCTTCAGAGGATAATATCTGCTATTGGTGGCTAGACTAATTTAGTAATATGACAATTTTGTTTCCAGGCAAATATGCTTGGAAACATGACTGTGAGGATGATGCCTACATTATTTAAAGGGGAAGATTCTGTACTAAAATGTAGGACATTCCAGTTTGAAGAATTTTCTTGTAGAATTAGTGAGAAAAAAAAGCTTATCTTTTTTTTTAACTATTCCTGAGTTGTAAATTATGAGCATCATGTCTAGATTTTTGACCAGCTGTTTTTCAGATATCAATTCCTTGTTGCTGAAGCATTGTGAATGTTTTTTTCTGCTCACAGAGGAAGTCTCTTAAGAAGGCTTTCAGATAGATGTTGAGGTGCCATACACATAAACAGGCAAGCCAAATATCACTTTACAAGTGTACAATATTGCTGTCATTCTGTTCCATTAAAATTTTGCAATGCCAACAAGCTGTAGATATATGACTAGGTCAGTACAGAAATTTACATAACATGTCAAGTTATGACAACAATTTTATTCATTAAAATTAAGTGAATTTCAAATGCTTATCAAAACTTCAATTATGAGTCAATAATTCTAAATAAACTGTATTAGTCCAAAATAATTTAAAATCAAACAAGCTGAAAGTGTGCCTGGGTTTTGCATAATGATTTGCAGCACATTGTTAACACTTGAATTATTTTAGTTCTCTTATACTGATGAGTTTTTAACCATTTAACTTTGGAAAGGGAGTTTAATGATAAAGCTGCAGGCTATATAGCACCTGTTAATAATTGCCTGGCCTGTAGAGCTGCTGCAGGTGGAGATCTTGCTGCAGTTCTTAGGAGGCATCTGCCAGGAATTTTACCTGAAGGGCTGCTTCATTAGCAAGCCCAAGGCAATGTAGCAAATGACAAATGAATGACTCTGGTGACATCTCCCGCTTTCTTTTGCATGCCCAGAGACAAAAAAAAAAAAAAAAAAAAAAAAAAAAAAAAAAAAAGAGAGACGAGAAATATGTACCACAGGAGTGCAGGAGTGGTACCAGTAGAACATGAACAAACATTGACAAGTTACAAGGAGTTCCAAAGAGATTTTACAGCTTATTTATTAAAATAAAACTGTCCTTGAGATGTATGCCTTCTATAACAAAGATGTTATGTCAGGTATTTAATTGCTCTTGTGATCAAAATCACATGGTCAATAAATTCTTATAATTCACAAAAAATATTTCCATTATTGTACCAGCCCTGACATTCATACAAAGTTTGTTATTCTTGCTTCGCAGTGGTAGTAGCAAAGACCTTGTTGCATTGTCACTGTATCTAATAAAAAAAAATCCTGGTTATAGGTATATTTACAGATGAAAAAAACTTTTTTTGTGAATGGGCAACTTAACACCCACCTGATGCATGATTATACTCTTTCACAATGGTAGTGTCATGAAATTTCACTCTTTGATCATGCACAAACTTTACACTTCTCCCTGAAAACACTCATATTTCTGACTGGTATATGGAAAATAAAGAATAAAAGTATTTCAGAAGGTTATAAGACCTGTTAAAGTACCAGGTATGAAATGGCTGTCACACTTCACTTTAACAGCTTCAGACATAATTATTGGTTCTTAATGGTTGACAGGCTAGGGTCAATTTTTACAATCCAAATGTTAAGAGTGGATGATTTCAGCAATAAATACCTGTCACCAACAGCTTTCAAGTAATAAAAAAATCCACTTGTACCTGATCAGAGTGATAAAAGCACATGGAAGTGCACCAATTAAATGACTTTAAAAGGATTTGTCAGGTTAGAGCTGATGGACATCACTATTTACCTCTTTTGAATAATATTTGTAGCTAAACATTAGTAATTATTGTCAGAGAGAATCAAATCAGAGATGAGGAGAAAAGCAAGTATGAGTTTTTTAATCTGGATTTTATTAGGCTACCTGTATTTATGAAGAGTGTATGTGGGAATTGGTAACAAAGTATCTGATCTTGTGCTGTTGAGGAAGAAAAAGTATTCAGTGATAGGTTATAAATCCAGCTCTCAAGGCATCAGCAAACATATTTAGGATACTAACATTTTAATGTATTGAAACTTAAATGCTATTACTGAAGATTATATTTCTTTTGGCTTCTGTTGCCTTTCAGCTTTGGTACAAGAGATACAAAAGAGTATCTGATACCTTGATTAACCCTTAGGCAAGGCACAATAAAGCTTTCCAAGTTCCTAAACAGACAATAAGTCTGGCAGCTGTTTTGTTTACTTTGCCATTTGGCTTAGTTCATGGAGGAAGGGAGGGATGAGGTGTCACTACCAGAGATGAGGGAGAGCCAACCTGCTGTCTGACAGGATGTTTCTGGCACTGGATCATCTCAATTTTTAGATCCAGGCTTTGAGTGTAACGTGATGTGGCCAAAGTAGAGGTCGGTGACTTGTACTTCCTTTGCACTCTTCCCTGCTCCTCCTTGCTCAGGATCTGCACTATGGCACGTGTCCTCCATGCCCACTCTTGACTTCTAACAGACCATCTCTCTCTGCCAGACTTCTGCTGGGCTGGAGACATGCCTCAGCTCACTGCCCAGGCCAGTGAAGCCAGAGCTCAGCCCCACTCGAATGTACCTGCTACAGGGAGGGACTTTATTTCCAGTTTCCTCTGCCACTTTGTCAAGGACTTAATTTATGCTGTGGCCTCGAAGTCAACTCTGTTCTACAGGAATGGTACAGCTCTGTAAGCCCTGCTGTGGCTTCCCATGTGCCCCTACTTAACTGTTGCTATTTTGGGCTCCTGTTGTCTTCTACCCCTCTACAAAAAGAATTATATAAATAGATATAACAATCTCAAGAAAAAAAGCCCCAACAGGAGAAAGTTTCACAAGGCTTCCATCAGAGCTTTCCTACAGATTACCTTCTCAGCATTTGACTCTTACAAATCTTCAGTTCTGCTTTCTCACCAGAAGGAAATAAAAATGTTTTACTTCCCTGCTTGCAACAATTCTCTCATATTAAAAGCCCCTTCAATTTTAGGCAACAGGTTTAACTTTACTAGGCCATAAAAGGTACCTATGCCTGACCATTGTTCCCAGCTCAGTGCTACCATTCTTTCTAGTTTCTCTTTTGGATCTTCAAAGGGTGCAGTCTTATTTATGTCTCCTAACCAAAACCACATAGGGCCCATAACTGAAGAGCTGCTGAGTGACAATTCACTCAGAGATAAGACATTGTTTCATCCCTTCAGCAAGCTGAATTGTGTCTCCCACACCCACAGGCCAGGAGTTTTGGATCTGTTCTGTGCCTCAAATGTGTCCTGAACCATTTCAAACCTTTGTTTTAAAAATCAAACAGCTTTTCTTTCTGCTAGAGTTTTTTTCCTGACAAATATTTCCAAACTTGTTTCCACAGCACTCTTCCCTTCAAAAGAAACTGCTTGCCCCTCTTATTTTCAAAGTAGCTGTATATTTCCTGAGCAGGGTACACTGGCTGTGCCACTATGACTTGGATCTGAGTTCTTGCCCAAAGACTTCTGTTTAAATACTCTTCCATGCTTTGCTTGCTACGAGAGTCCAGCCGGGGCAACTTTGGAAAAATGCTCTCAAAAGCCATGTTTGTCATAATATAGAGCAAGCCTTTGTACACAAATTGGCAGGGAGCACAAACCTTGTGTTACAATTATTCAGCTTCCCAGTGCACATCAGCAGATAATTTATAGAGGCATATACCTGCAGAAATACATTAACTCCCATTGGTTTAGTCCAAGTGTAAATGTTACAGATTTCATGAATGTTGCTTTCCAATCTTTCATCAGATTGTTCATTTGCTTTCTTCTTTTGGTACTGTGCTTTGAACTGTTTATGCATTTGATTTATATAAATTGATCAATAATTTATATTGCTTTTGCATTGTTTATATTGTGCTTTATATTGGTTCCTACAGAGTTCTTAGGCTACATGCACTGCCTCACAGCTCAGCAGACTCTGTGGTCACAGCAATAAAAAGACTGCAAAGGTATTTTAGATTAGTGGTAGAGTTGTAAAGATTGACTACTTGACAAGATATGTTTGAACTTAACACAAAGAGATTTCCACATCCCCTATAATCAGAACAAAATTAAGAACCTTCCCAAGTAATGAATTTATCTGAAAGAAACCCCCGCCCAAGCCTTTTCTTTGGCTGCTGAGCTGGAGTGCTTCTCTTACCAATGATACTCAAAAGCAGTGCACAGAGGAAACTCTTGTTGCATTAAAGGTGTTGAAATTTAGCAGAAAATAAACCCCGTTGCATTCAGCTGCTCCTCAGATATCAAGGGGGCTAGAAGGTTTCCAGAAAGGAAACTTTTTCTGTTAATCGAGAAAGTTTTGTTTATACAAAAGCAATGTAACTTTATTATGGCAGCTCCATGTTTCTGGATTTAACATGTTGAATAGTGAAAATGTGAAGCAATCAAAGAAACAGAACAGAGACTCATATGCACAAGAATATTCAGTTTGAGCAACAATAGCAACATCACAGGAAACTGGGAAAAAGGGAAACTGGGCAATGAATGGGATGTAAAGGCACTGGTTTCTTCAGTGTGATGAATTTCAAATACAGAAAAACAGATGTGTTTCTGTGCCAAAAGAAGAATTAAAGTTAGAAAATTACCCATAAATGCTATTGCTCTCCACTGGAGTAAAGGAGTCCTCAGCCTTGAAATTTATGCACTGATAAGAAGAGACAAGATCTGTGCCCACAGTTGCTCACTCTCTCTCATGGGGTGGGAGACCTCAGGGCTTCTGCACAGCATAACTGAAGTGAAACTTCATAACTGTATGGGTCCATACACTTGGACCCATAAGGTCTTAGGAAGAATCTGAAAAGCAAGCACCCTTTACCCAGGTGTTTCAGTCAATTAACAGGGTGGTTAATGTATCCTGAAGGGAAGAAGTAAGGTTGAAATCTCAAGTTTTTTGGTTAGTGTTCTAACAAACATAATATCATATATATATAGTTTGTGCATTTCCCTTCTTAATTGTGGTGCTCTTTATGTCCATATTCCTCTACTTACATCTTCTGTTTTCCAGAGTTTTTCTATTTACTCATGAACTGGATTTGATACTTCTCAATTATGTCTTATATGTGCTTACCTTCTGTACTTAGGCTAGGCTTGTTGAAGAGTGAGTAGCTATTGTGATGTTTGTTCTGTTTTTCTCATTCAATGCTCTCCAGCTCTGTTACTGTTCTGTGCATTTCTGGAGTATTTCAGATACTTAGGGCTTATTTTCTCTCGTTGGATAACTTGGATTAAAGTTATACATGGCATGTGCAGGACAACCAGGGTATTAGGCACAGCCAAGATGGGCTTATGAAAGGCAGGTCCTGCTTGAACTACCTGACCAATGATCAAGTATCCTGCTTAGTAGATGAAGGAGAAGCTGCATGTGTTGTCTGTCTATTGTCTTCAGTAACGCCTTTGATACTGTCTCCCACTGCATTCTCCTGAAGAAACTGATGGCTCATGGCTTCCATGGGTGCACTGCTCACTTGGTGAAAAACTGTCCACCAGAGAGTGTTGGTGAATGGAACTAAATCCAGCTGGCTGCCAGTTACTTGTAGGGTTTCCCAGGAGTCATTACTGGGGTTTGTTCTGTTTAACATCTTCACTGATGATTTGGATGAAGGGATCAAGTGCATCCTCAGTCTGGTTGCAGACAATACTAAGTGGGGATGGAGGGCCAGAAGGCTCTACAGAGAGATCTGGAAAGGCTGGACTGATGGACTGAGACAACTGCAAAATGTTCAACATGGTCAAGTGCCAGGTCATGGCCTTGGGTCACAATAACACCATGCAGTGCTACAGGCTGGGGAAAGAGTGGCTAGAAAACGGCCAAATGGAAAAGTACCTGGGGGTGCTGCTTGTCAGCATCTGAGGCAGCTGTGCCCAGGTGGCCAAGAAGGCCAGGGGCATCCTGGCTTGGATCACAACAGTGTGGCCACTACAACTAGGGCAGTAGAACTGTACTTGGCAGTGGTGAGGCTGCACCTTGAATCCTTTGTTCTGTTCCAGGCCCCTCACTGTAAGAAGGACATTGAGGTGCTGGAGCATGTCCAGAGAAGCGCAACCGAGCTGGTGAAGGGTCTAGAAAACATTTCCTTTGAGGTGTGATTGAGGGAGCTGGGGTTGTTTAGCTTGCAGAAGAGGAGGGTCATGGAAGCAATATTTGCCATCTACAGCTGCCTTAAGGAAGTTGTAGCAAGGCAAGGTTGGTCGTTTTTGCCACTGACGTGTCTCAAAAGATTAGAGGAAATGGCCTCCACAAGAGGAGGAGGAGGAGGTTCAGATTAGTTATCAGAAAAAAATTGTTCACTGAAAGAGTGGTTTGGCTCTGGAATAAGTTGCCCAGGGAGGTGGTAGAATCACTGTCTCTGGAAGTGTTCAAATTCGTCTGGATGTGGCACTTGAGGGTATGATTTAGGGGTGATTATGGTGGTGCTGGGTTGGTGGATGGACTATATGATCTTACAGGTCTCTTTTAGCCTCGATGATTCTGTGAAAAGGATTTGGATAATTATCCTAGAATAACAGTTCTTATGAAGTACAGAATTGCCACAATGGTTTATCTCAAACTGTTTTCAAAATGCATCACGTTAAAACAGATGCGGCACTTCTGTCATGGACCAAGAATATTCACAGATTAATTATTTAGGGACTGGTGTTTTGGAAAAAACTATTTTTGAGTAAGTATTTCTGAGAAGCTTGCTCACATGTGGAAAGGTTTTTTTGCTGATGTTCTCCACAATTCACTCCACTCTCAACGTTTAGTGTAGCAGCAATCTGGAAGCAGAGGTGAAAAGAACCACAAATCTCACTTGATATGCCACGTGAGTTGTTTTTTGCTGCAAGGAGTTTAGCTGTTCCTTTATAGCCATTAAAAGTTTATTAAAATGCATGAGGGACATCCATTATAAAACAGAAAAAAGTCCATTAATATTACATATCAGATAAGAGTTATATCTACACATTCCATCCCCCAAATGCCTAAACACCTAAAAAAAACATATTTAAATGCAGAAATTTAGAAATGTCAGGAGAATATTTTTATACCATGCTGAGTAATTGATTAAACTATTAAAAAGTGGATCAATAATGAGACCTTCTGCCTAGAAATCTGACAAGTTCCAAACAATGCTGGCATCACTCCAGGACATGATGATGCAGCTGGCATTTCCTGACCTTGCATCCTTTGAAGGCAAATTGTATGGCCTTCCCACAATAGTTCTGGGAAGAATGAAAATAACCAATAAATATTTGAAGGTTAATAACAATGAGGAAGAAAAATCCATTACAAAAAACCCAGTGGTTCAAATAGAGTTAACAGGATGATATTAAGGGAAGGGTGAAATGTAGATGTACTATGCCAAGAAAAATCTTGTTTGTAAATTACTCAGCTACATATATTTAGATATAAAATTATTTCTCAAGCAAAGTGGGGATATAACTTTCTTACTAGGATCTTTTCATGCTGGTCTATGTGCAGATATATTTGCATGCAGCAGTAATGTACTATCAACAGAGAGGATTGTTTGTCTAGTTTACCTGTGGGGTCTTCTTGTTTCAGTTACATACTGTGAAAATGATGTAGAGTGAGTTTCACAGGTGTATAGAATACAAAGAAGTGAACAAGCAGAAACTGGTGTCATAAAACAATATCCGTTCCTGACTGCAGCTATAAAGATGTTACTATTTTCTTTGTAGTCAGCTCTAGCTGTGTTTTAGTTTTCTAGCCCCATAGGAGACTTTTTTACTGCAGGATCCTCTCAAAATTAGTTATTTCTTTTCCAAGGTATGTGCAGTGTTTGTGCATCTGTGTAATTCTTGCAGTGCAGCTCAGCAGGCTTTTGCCAAGTAGTAGCTTTCAAGATCACTCCCTCTTGGTCTCCTCTGGAAGCAATTGATTAGTAGCTCGCCTTTAAACACAATATTTCTCAAAAGTATTTCCTCCTTAAGTAGGCTTTTCATAGCTTATAACCATTTTCATTCTCCTGTAAATTATAAGACATACATCTTTAGAGGAAAATTATTTTCATTCTGTACCAGGCAGCTAATATGTGCTGATCTCAGCCAGCAGAGCTGAAGGTGTCTATGAAACATGCCAGGTGGATAAGCTGCATTACAATAAAAGATGACTCATCATTTGTTTATATTTATTCACTCATGTCTTAAATTTGGTATCCTAAAAGATTAAGAGGAAACAGATTTCAAAAATATTCATCTTTATGACAGCTTCTGAAATTTTACTGAAGAACTTAATCCTTCCTTGCAGGAGGAACTCAATTTTCAAGCACCCTCAGTATTGCAGCACAGTATTTCATGTGGTATTCTCTAGCTAGGAGTGCAGTTTTCTGTGCAGATATGGATCTGCTACTGCAGAGTTTACCTGCTAGGTTGGGAGATGTTATTAACAACTTCCTCCATTGAAAAAAGAAGAAAACTTTAACAGAGTAACATGAGCCATAATATTAATCACCAAAAGTTTTCTCCATCTTTGAAAATGCTCTCGACACCTTGCTCATGAAAAATTATATTGTTTCTATATTCATGTTTAGAAAATGTACTAAATATGCTGTAGCAGATTTTACATGTCCAACAGTTTCTGTGGTGTAGTATTACTACACAGGGGAAGAACCCAAATATAGTAGTCTGTGAAAACTGTAGAGCATTTAGACTGTAAACTATTTTGTTATGATTGTAATGTCTGTATTAATTAAACCAAGAGACATCTTTTCAGTAAAGGTTGAAGTCCTACAGCTGCAACCTAAAAATGCACAATTTCAACTTGTCACAGTTTACGTGGAAAGGGAACATGCAGTTTGGGGCATATAGCTAGGGAATACTCATCACAGGAATTGCCTGCTCTGAAAATCTAGTACACATCTGTTACACATCCCCTCCATTCTTTTGCAATCTAAGGTTTGGCAAGTCAAAAAAGCCTGAAAATGGACTTCATAGAGTTTTCAATGCATGTAGACGGGAGACACTTGTGTGCAGAAATCTGCTTAGCATTAACATGTGTCTGGACTGTTGAATTATACAAGCAGAAGCTATTCTTTGTACTCAGATTTAAATCTTGAAACTGGTTCTGTCTAGAATAATACACAAACTGTAATGTTATCTCCATTTTGTGTGGGCTTTAACAAAAATTAGTGGCAACTGGTCATCTCCTCCAAATTTATATGCATTTAATCAATGCATTTTAATCTTTCTGTACTGGTAACTACAAAGAAAGTCTTTTTAACTCCTCCCTTTGTACATTTCTATAAATATTGCTACAATATGTCTAATGAAAATACATGCTTAACAGCAGAGAGTTTTAGAAATTTGTTGGGGGTTTTTTGTTGTTTTGTTTTCTTGTTTGTTGTTTCTGGGTTTGTTTTTTTTTTTTTTTTGAGTTTCAGACTTAGTTTTATATGTCTGAATTTTGAATTTTTCTGCCCTATGGCTTTTAAATGAACTGTAAAAAACGTGCATTAATAAATTCTTGTTTTATCCCTCTAGATAAGTAAAACTGATTTGAACTTGTTTATTCTAGAAGTCCAAAGTATTTCTAATTATATTTTAAATCCTGTATTTCATATATTGCTTTATTTACATCACACCTTTCAGTTCAACTATCAGGCATCATTTATCCTGACCAAAAAAAAAAAAAAAAAGAAAAAGAAAAAGAAAAAGAAATTAAATTTTAAAATAGGACTATGCATGTTAAAGAGTATTAAATGTTGGTTAAATTATAGCCTGAAGTCTAAATGTTTGTGTCTGTGAATATGTAACATAGTCTGGCAACGAGTAGTTTTGAAAATCTATGTTATGTACCCAACTCCCAATGATTTTCAATAGGAGTCAGTTTCTTGTGCTCTGCAGATGTTGTAAAATTATTTAAAGGATGTACCTGAATCTGTAATGGGGTATCATTGATTCACAAGGATGTTGCAGTGAACTTGAAAAATTAGCAATTCACTCACTGAGAGTCTGTGGCACAGAGTTAATATTTAGACAATATAGGCACCTAAGTTTTAAGACTTGGGCATTACTAGATGGAATAAACCACTAAAATATAGTAAAATTCAGAAGACTGATCACCTGTAATATTTTCCTCTTTTGCCTGTTTTTATATCATGGTTTTAGTAGCTCTCTAGTTGGAATAGATAAAGCAACCTACTTCAGCATCCTTCCAAAATCTGAGTTTAGTTTTTTCTACTGAGATATGGTTTGATGAAAAAATTTTTATAGTGTCAATAATTGCATTCAATCTTCTTCCACTTCTGGATAAAAATAGCATTATTAATAATAATAATAATAAAGACTGCATGAGAATTGTTATCACAGAACCACGTAAAATGAAAATAGAACATAAGATCTGTATGTAGGCTGAAGAAATGCTGTAGAATGGTATCTCTGAGGATATGCAGGACATATTAGAAATGTGATGATTGAAATAAAATAGTAGTTAATCATTGTGTTAATAATGTTAATCAACGAATTTTTTTTCTGAAAAAATGTTTCATAAATTGTGGAAGTATAGGGCATTTTTTTTTGGTCAAAAAGTCAAATTCTTTTTTAATCAACAGTGCTGTAGAAAAAAGTGTTTCCAAACTAGGAAATATTTGTGTAGCTCTTAATGGTGAAAGGGAAAAGTGAAATAATCAGGAATGCCTTAGGAATATCAGCACTCTTGGAAGGACCAGAGATGCTCCCAAGTAGTATTGTCAATTATGTGTTGGGAAGGACTTGTTGCTAGGTTTATTCTGGAGTGAGGAAGTACAAATGAAGTTTTCTGCAGGCCTTTTCTGACATACTCATCTGATGTTGTGTTGCTGATGGGCCAAGAACTTTCCCTAGACTATCTTTAGGGAGGAGGAACTTAGAAGCCATGGTAATGGTCAAAGATTTTAGAGAAAGGGAGCTGATTTTGTGGTTTTAGTCTGTGAAAAAACTATTTTATCATCAGAAGCTGGATAAAGGCAAGTCCTCAGTTGGGAAAATTCTTATACTATACATGAGATAGTTGTAAAAGAATAGGTAACATATCTTTGCTCTGTTGTATTTTTTCATAAGTAGTACAGCCTTCGTAATTTTGTATATCATGTGGTATAGTGAAATTAATTTCCAGTGAAATTATTAATTTCAAGGCTCTCTTTTAGGCTATTCCGGTTTTGTTTGTCCAGACTCATTAGCAGTCAGTTTTTTATAATGAGTTTTTCATCAGGATAGTACTGGTTTATTCTTTAGTACTCCTTCAGGGGTGAAACAGAGCTGTTTTAGACCAGCTTTTTTGGTGCCCAAAGGGATTGATACTTGCTCTGATCAAAAGAAGCTCAACCAAACATCTCCTTGTTGCTCTCTTTCCTGGGTGTTCTTTTCTAGTATTATTTGCTCTGTTTCATTTTAGTAGTAACAATTATGTCTTGGTCTATGTGGACAAAACAATCTGATTAATTATCAACTGCAGACACAAAGTTCACCTGAATTTTATGCTAAATCTTGCTGAATTTTGGAAACAAAAGTTGAGGTCAAGCACCTCAACATTTCTCATCAGTCACCTCAATCTTCAGATACAAAGGTTATTTTATACTGGAAGCTGCATTAAACACTATATGATATTTATAAAATTAGTTTCTGACCCAAAGGGAAGGAAAGAAAACTTGCTGTATATATCCTTTGATATGTTTCTCTGGGTCCACTGGGCCTGTGCTATCATGCAAAAAAACCAAATTCACACAATATCCCCTGAGCCAATCCTATCCCACAGTCTATGAATTGTTGCAATTTTTTATTCGTAAAGAAACAATTAAATGTCAGAAAACCAATTTTTTTTTTGTTTGGCAGGCAGCTGTCTTCAAAATTTGATATCTGTACTGTTATTTTTTTCTCAAAATATTCTCTAAAAATGAGTATAAACAACAACAAAAACCCCCCAACAATTAAAGAAATCTCAGCTTGTAGTTGACAGTCTTGCAGTAATTCTTGCAGAGCTCCAGTTTCTGCAACTGACAGTTTCCACTGGAATCTCTACTTCACTAAACAATTCTAGATTCCCTGGTGAAAATATAGTAAATTCTAGATTCCCTGGTGAAAATATAACCTAATTGCAAGGATAGAAAGATAAGCAGAGAGATAACCCAAAGTGGTTATCTCCCTGCATATTTTATATGTTACGTTTTGGTAAAGAAGGGATTAAGAAAGTTCTGATTTGCAGTCTTGAACTTGAAGTTTGATAACACAGTGTGACACACAAACAGTCTTCTGTATTTCTCTATGCATTTTGCTAAAAGTTTGTGCAGTGGAATATTTTTCCAAACAACATTTCTGCCTAGCCAAAATAAAACTCGTGGTTGGAATTGTGTTTGCTTTCAAAAGCTAGCACTTCACCTGATTTCCTTACTTGATTTGGGTTTATCAGCAATTCATCAATATTAATTAGATTCCTCTTTTTTTAATAGGTTCTAATCGTACCCTAATTTAGTACTTTTCATCTTGGAAAAATATGTAGCATCTGGGCAGAGACCATTTCTGACCCAACCAAGGTAATAAAAAGACATTGTGACATTTGTACTTGGTACATGTGAGGTAACATTTTTAAGCTATTCAGAATATGGAACAATTTAAAGCTGTATTTGTGATGTATAAGGGAGTCCATATTTTCTTATTTCACTCTCAGTCTGCAATAAAGTGTATATTGAAGAAGAGGTAAGCAATTTATGTCTCAGTTAAAGCTCTATGTCTCTTATGTTTCAGTAGAATTGACAAGATATTTGAATTAATCACAGATACATAGAATGGTTTGCATTGGAAGGAAGGGCATGGATTCTGATGGCATACTCATGGCTCAAAGAGCAGAAGGCTGAGTGTAGCAGAAAAGATTAATATGACATTTCTACCATTTAAAAGAGTTGTGGGTCTTTAGAATATCATCATCTCAGCCTAAGAGATCAGAAGAGACATTTATTGTATGCTGTTTTTAATACTTTTTTGTGTTGAAGTAGATTCATAGAGCTTAGTATGTTTTAACTTTTATGCGTACTAAACAGATTTTTCTGAAATAAACACCTATGATTTAATTACCTTGTATTTAAACATAACGTAGCAAAAGAGAGGATGTAGTCTTCTAAGGCAGAATTGCATCACAAGACTGATTATCCTCTGAGTTAGGTAATGATGTAATGAGCTTTATTTTTATATTGAAAATTGAGATATTTAACATCTGCTGCTTCCAAAGAAGATCAAGAATGTTATTACAACAGCTAAAGGTCTGAGCCAGAATTTCTTGTAAGTAATGTAGCCAGTCTCCAGCAACTCCTGAAAGATGCTGAATTTCCATTTCTGTAACATATTTTACCTCAGGGAAACTGTGAAATGTTCTCACACTGTTGTCTAATGAGAGAAACAAAACTGAAATTAATGTAACCAAGTCTTTACTCCCCCTGCATCCTTTCCTCCTTTCTGGCTTTTGAACTATTTTCTACAAATGCTAATTTTTTTATATATATCTGGGGCAAAATGTAGAATCAAGCAGTGTGTTTCAGGAGGAAATAGAGTATATATCACTGAGTTACTGGTATAACAAACTTGAATAATTTTTTAAATAATAAGATTCAGTTTGGAAATTTTAAACTTGAAAAATTAAGGGTTTTGTTTCATCAGCACAGCTGGAAGTCTGACCTCAGTTGTTAATGACAGCTCACTTATCAAGTGTTTCTTGAAACAAAGGCGGTAAAAATGTTATACATTATAATTTTTTGTAACTTATTCATGCCCTCACTATGAAATTATATATTTGCTTGTTTTTAGTATTTTCATTGCGGAAAGGGTTTGATAGCTTAAATATTGAAGTACATCCAATTATACTCTATATACAATCAATATATATCAATAGGCAAATATGTTTCCTGTAACATTTCATGTTTAAAACTAGAAAAGGACAAATACATAAGAATATTTTTATTGAAAAGTAATTATTATAAGACCAATGCCATTACTATACTAATAGGTATTTGACTTAGGAACCATTTGCTTACCCAAAAATTGTGTCTAGTTCTTTGACTGTGTTCTTGTATTTAATTTTCACTTTCATCTGGAAAATAATTTTCATTACAATGTATAATTGCCATTTTTCATGCCTTGCTCTGTGGCATAAACCGCAAGCAACAACTGAGCAGAGGCTTTTCTAATGGTGTCTTCAGAGAATTTGTCTTTCCAGCACTGAGTGCTAAAAATTATGATGAATTTTCACACTTCCAGGAGTTGGTTGGTGATCTTTATGTTGATATTTTTACACAGCTTGTAGGAATGAATGTATGAATGTCCATAAAAGGATATGTGCATATACATGAAGCCATGATGGAACTCTTGTTATATCAAAACTGCTTCATAAAATTTTACATGATTTGATGAGTAAGTTTCTGTTGAACAAGAGCATAGCTAGTGAGCCATTGCATAATAACTTGTAAATTGGGAGTAAAGGTACCTACCTGGATAATGGAAGAGAGTGATTCAAGTCCTTGCTCTGCCAAAATGAAAGCAAAGACATAAACCTGAATCTCTGTTTAAAGGGAGCTTCTTTTCTCAGTGAATGCTGAGAGGTAAGCTAATCCTGTCCTTTTCTAAGATTACTTCATGAAGTTGACTGACTTTTTACCCTTCTAGTACTCCAGCATATCACTGTCTCAGACAGAGTGAACAGAACTGGGTGGAACAGTGTGAGCAGAGGGGCTTGCATCACACTCAGGGGTAGCTGTGTAATTCCCTCAGAGTGGAAGAGCAGAGTGAGCATCACTCTGCACTGAGCACCATAGGCCACTTCCAAGTGAGACATCAGCTCATGCACTGCCAATATAGGCATCTCCACATCCTGATTCCCTGAGCAGTATGGATGTCCTCTGTGTCTGGCCTTGAACTGGCAGAAATGGGTGCCTGAATGTGGATTTCCCATTGTATTATTCCAGCCTTCTCTGAATAATGGACTGTTTGGGTAAGAATGAAGGGAGAGAAGGAGAGTTCTTGAGCAAGATAAGGAATATATGCCTTAATGACTTTGTTCTTTATGCTGGTCAGGTACTGCAGTGTCCTGGGTTGTAGTGTGGGATGTACACAAAGTATTTATTCTATCACCATCTTCATGAACTGTTGAAACCAAGTGGGGCAGTCCTCTAGTGTTGGGCTGTCTTCTGCTAATGGCCCATCAACGCCTGGCCCGTGACTCACAGGTAACTCCCTCCAGGAGTTATCTCTGTTTAATGGGCCATCAAGGACCCACTTCACACTCATCATCCCACTGGGAGATGCTCTGCCCAGGGGGAGGAGCCAAGCATTCTCACCTGGATATAATCTGGGATTTGGGACAGGACAAGCAGCCCTTACCTACTGGATTCCCAGAGGAGCAGAGCTACCAGACCTTTCTACAGGATCACTGCTTCAGGAAGAGCACCTCACCTGGACTGCTTCCACCATCCTGCTCAGGTTGTATTCTGACTCTGTCAGTGGTCCTTTGTGGGATTGCATTTATTTTGTTATTTTTTACCTTTTTATCTTTCTTCTTATTAAATTGTATTTCTGACTTGGAGCCTCTCACTTGTTTTGCTTTCAAACCACAACGTGCAGGATGTTTTGAGGCCGTAAGATTGTGTGACTGAGCATTGGAAAATTTCAGAATGGAAGACTGGTAAAGCTAATAATAATAATTTGGTTAAATAAAGGGAACACTGGAAGAACGTAAGCAGACAAACTTCCTCTTAGTTCAAGGATATTCAGGACTAGGATTTGGCTTCTCATGGACTGCATAGATAAGAATTTAAGTGGCTGTTTTGTTGGTTTTGTCGGGAAGTAGCTGGAGAAGTAAAGCAAAGCACTTGGCATATACAGAATGTGAACAAAGATTAAAAAAAATCTTTAGGTAAGAAAAGAAAGATGAAGCAAGAAAATCCTGATTATTTATTAAATACCAACTTTACTAGCATTTCACTGGAACATGACAAAACAAGATGAGAACTGAAATTATTTTTTAAAGTGTAAATTTACAGTATGACGAATCAAATTAATATAGAAATGAACTAAATGACCACTGTGTTGTACGGAATTTTCTATATGGATTTAGGCTGATTTTTGTGATGCACTTTTTCTTTGCCAAATGGTTGTATACTCACATGCAATGATTCCTATGCTTAGAAAGTTATAGTAACTGTTTTCTTTACTGTTTAATTAGTGCTATTAACTAGGCTTTACAGACTTTGTGATTTTACTGTCCTTAAGCCAAAATCTCAGATCCTTTCAATTATATTTTAAAAGGATCTTGGAATATACATTTTTACTAGCTAAGCTTTTATTGATGCAGTTGAACCAGTAACTCAGCCAAAATTCCTGTCGATTCTCTAGAAAGAAGGATCCAATCTTTAAAATCAAATAAAGGATTCAATAAAAAATACCTGAGCAGGCCCGGAATTATTTATGTTCACAGCAATGATGAATTATATATATAAAATGAAATTGATTCACATCATGTATTTTATTTACAGTAACTTTCTCAAAAATAAGTGCTTTTGCTTTAGAAAGCAGACCAGATTTTTTTGGTTTACATGGAGTTAAACTCACAGCTATTGCAATTTACAATTAACTTTGGTAACGAGTTAAGATGAAGAGAACTTGGAAATCCTTCTAATTTCAGGCCAGAAATCATTTATGCCAAAGTGAAGGAATTGTGTCTGATAAAGATGGAATCAGTTAAGATACTAAGCTCTGTTTTCCTGTTCTGCAGTTCTGTCTGATTCTGTGAACACTTAGTTTCTAATAAGACTGTCAGAGCACTAAATCTAAACTTAAGAAAGACTTTAAAAAAAACCTCACCAAATATCTCATGGCAAACTGGATATAGATTTAAAGGGGGTTTTGAGCTGCTTGTTTTCTTTTTTGCAGATTTAGCTACTAACAAAAATATTAGTATTTGTCTTTTAAAGCATCACAGACAGTGGAAATCTGAATATTTATCAAATCTTTTTCAGCACTTTTCTTTTTATCTTGACCTACCTTGTGGCTCCCTGTTGTCATGAATCAATGTTTTTCAGAATAGTGGCTTCTGTCAGTCACTCCAATGCTTCTGCATCTGAGCATGCTGATATGTAACAGTGAGAAGCTGCCATGGAAGTGGCCAAAGCAGGAAAGAGGTCTGGGCTGCATTTTCAAAGATACCTTAAAAAATAAATCATCGTTACGGGAAAATGAATATTCTCTTAAAAGCAGGGCTCATTTTTACCTAGACCTTTCCAGTACTTACCCCTGAGTCATATAAAGAGTGAGCATTAGAAAAATGGAGTAAGTAAACATTATGACTGTCAAAATAAAATGCATTTAGGTGAAGAATCTTTAGAGGAGTAGATGGTATTACTTTATGTATTGAAATTGATTATATAGCCTTGTCAAATTACCATGAAGGGTTTATTTACATTTGGCTTATTTCCTAGGCAGCATAGCTGCCTTTCTAGTACAGAAAAAGCTTATTGAAATCTTTGTCATGGGTTTTTTATGTTGTAGAATTACACAATTAAAACCAATAATAATTATATTTTCAGCAACCCATTTTTTTGCCCTAAAAAAGACAATCAGCAAAAAACCTCTTGATGTGATATAAATCCCATTAAATGTTCAAGGAAAGAGGCTCTGATTTATTCCTTTACATAAACAGTCACTGGAGGAAGAGACTTAAATTGTGCTCGGTACTTCTCAGGGCAGAGGAAAAAATTACTAAAACCACTAAAATTACCAAATTTTTTGGGGAAGA
This sequence comes from Sterrhoptilus dennistouni, assembly GCA_013397095.1. Lineage (NCBI taxonomy): Eukaryota > Metazoa > Chordata > Aves > Passeriformes > Zosteropidae > Sterrhoptilus > Sterrhoptilus dennistouni. Next base: position 39,932 of record VWZU01006245.1, on the reverse strand, counting down.
AAGCAAAAGCTTGTAACCCTCTTTCCTAATTCTGATTTTTCCTAATTATAGATAATTTTCCCATACATTCAGTAATTTTTTTTTTAATCAGGGAAGTGATTATTTGCATCCATTGCAAAAATGGATGTTCGGTACTTGCTTGATTATAACTTAGTTCTGAAAAGCAACTTAACTTATTTAATTATCAACATATTCCAAGTGATCCTGACTTACTGGCTGTTTTCTTGCATGAAGAAACTTGTGTGATGTCAGGGTTTTTATTGGAGGCCTCCCCTATGAATAATAGCATCAGGTAGCAGTGAAAAGGCATACAGCAATACAAAGGGAGATAATATGGATTTTACAGGCCATAAGCAATGAGCTCTTTTCTGTTTATCTTGGTTAGTGTGGGGAAGGTGAGAGGTGCCACAAAAAAGCTCTTGACCTCCTTATGAGAATGAAGGAAAAAAAAAATGGGAGTGAATTTATAGAACTGGATCGTGAGAACTGACTTGGAGATCTCCTGTTGAGGAAATGAGACGGTGTGAAAATCCAATGCATTCAGTCTTCTGTATGAGAATAAGTGGCTGAAGCACAGGAAAACAGTTTAGTCTGGGATAGTTGGGCTTTTTCTGCTCCATTATTTTTGTGGTGTAATCTTTATCTCATTTTTCAGTCCATAGTCTGGAAAATTCTTACAGATCAAAGCCAAGGAACTTGCAAGAGGAGGTAGCTTTTGGGCAGAAATTTTGCTAATTTGGAAAGAGAAGAAGGAAAAGCTTTGGGCAAAGCGAGATGCACAAATCCTCAATTTAATTTGCAGTAAATTGAAACAAAATTTTACATTTACTGTTATGCAAACATTATGTTTAACAAATACCACTGAGATTCTAGGTCATGATAGATACTTATGCTAAGAATGATGACTGTGAAACCCCACACAGAGTAAATCATGTTCTTAAATAGCTTTATTTGATCAATAAGAAATGATCTGTGTAACCATATGAATACATGTGAATTTCAGATATTATGTTCACTTCTAATAGTAAAAATAATCTTATAAGATGACAAGTAATTTTGTGTAAAAAATGAGATTCTTCTTTGCTACATTATTTAATGAAGCTGAGGTCTGTGGAATACTAGGCAGTAGCTAGTGCCATTTTCTGCCTTTGCCAGTATGGTGACATGTTCTCCTTAAGGTACTGTTTTTGAGAGTCCAGCAATTTTTTCCAAAGATTTAAATGGGAGTCAGCTATTTAACCCTGTTTATAGGAAGAAATTGATCTTATAATATTTGGTATAGGTCTGAAATTATTTTGAAAAGGAAGTGCAATCAAATTGCAAGTTAAAAAGTGTGTCCCATTATTAGTGTTAATGTATTTATCTTCTGTGCAATGAGAGCTATAGAGATGAAAATATTTGAATAAATACTTTAGTGAGGTCTTTGTAAGAAAGAGTGTGAATGTATTTTCCAGGACCGAATGTCATTCTTGAAGAGAGGGCAGCTTTTTTGAGAAGGTAATGTGTGGTGGGTTGACCCTGGCTAGTGACCAGACAGCTGCCAGCTCATCTACCCCATGCACACCTACCCCAGCAGGAGAGGGGAAAGGCTAGGAAGAGGAAAAACTCCCAAAACTCATAAGCTGAGAAAAGGACAGCTAAAGTGAAGGAAAAAGGAGGGAAAACCCAACAAGTGATGCAAAAGCGATCATTTAGCAGTGTGCACAAGCAGAGTGATACCCAGCCAGTCCCTGAGAGATGGCTGCTTTTGAAAGCCAACTTGCCTTTCCCTTTCTTCTCCCACTACCTCAGTTCTGCTGCTGGGCATGACATTACATTGTATGGAATATCCCTTTCACCACTTTAGGTCAGCTGGCCTGGCTGTGTCCCCTCACAACCTTTTGCCCACTTCCAGCCTTCTTGTTACTGCTGCAATGCCTTGGAAACTGCTACTGGTTCTAGTATAGTAAATGTTGTCTTTGTGTTTCCCTCCTTCTAATACTGTGAGTTTGAGGGACAGATGATTAAATGTCTGAAATCTTGTAACATACACACAAGCAATCCAGAGAGTATGTCAGTTGTTATTTTTCTCTCTGGACTCCCCCATATCACTATCCTCAGAGCCAAGTGAAACAGAAATCTTGGACAGAAGTTGCTTTTACTTCCCATCCATGTCAAGATAGAACTCTTTCCTGCTGAAACAGTTTTTCTCCCCCATAATTCCTCTCACTTTTCTTAAATGAAATGGCAAAATAAATGTCACTGCAGAGTTTTCAAGCAACAAGTTTGCTTCATGTTACATCTCTTCTCCAGTAATATGCTCTTTTATTTCCCAATAAAACATGATCTGGCTAAGGCTGTAAGTCAGGGGAGATGGACTGTCAGAAGTATTTGACTCTTTTACACTTAGAGCCTTTGCATGTGTAAATGTGTCAGGAGTTAATGTGTTCTATTTCTGGAGTCCCAGCTGCTTTTTTAAAAGATTTACCAAGTACCATAACAGTCAAAATGCTTTCAGGCTTGCAAATGGAGGTTGCACATCCCATTGGAGAGCAGGCTGATGGCAGATGGGACAGACCCATCTGTGGAGGGTCTTTTAAACTCCATCAGTTTCAGTGAGAGAAGTTTAGCTTTGTCAGAAAATTCAGGGTTATCCTGTGGACTGGAAAGTAGGGTCTGATTAAAAAAGTGCATTAAACCTTTGTATCCTTCTGCTTAACAGGATCCTGACTACTGTTTTACTCATTTAAAAACCTGACTGAATGGAAACTATTAAAATACATTTTACTACTAATTAAGAGGTAAGCATTGCATCAGTTTGAAAATTGCCCTGGAAACATGAAAGCATCTGAACAAACATGGAAAATTTCAGAAATTACTCTGTTCATCTTTATTGGATATACAAAGAGCCATAAACTGGGGTGATATAAACTGATAGGGACCCACTGAACATAGTTATTCCTTTCTTGTACTAGCTAAAGGTTTGATTTGGAGTTATCTTTCATATAGTTTAGATATCCTCTTTCCCTTCTGTCCTGGGTTGTAGTGTAGGATGTACACAAAGTATTTATTCTATCACCATCTTCATGAACTGTTGAAACCAAGTGGGGCAGTGCTCTAGTGTTGGGCTCTTCTGCTAATGGCCCATCAACGCCTTGCCCGTGACTCACAGGTAACTCCCTCCAGGAGTTATCTCTGTTTAATGGGCCATCAAGGATCCACTTCACACTCATCATCCCATTGGGAGATGCTCCACCCAGGGGGAGGAGCCAAGCATTCTCACCTGGATATAANTATTTTATTTTATTTTATTTTATTTTATTTTATTTTATTTTATTTTATTTTATTTTATTTTATTTTATTTTATTTTATTTTATTTTATTTTATTTTTACCTTTTTGCCTTTCTTCTTATTAAATTGTATCTCTGACTTGGAGCCTCTCACTCGTTTTGCTTTCAAACCACAACACCTTCCTAACACTTAGCTTCAACAGTCCTATTATCTGTCCTTAACTCACTGATGTCAGAAATCAGCCCACTGGAGAAATCTCCCTTTTTGGCGATGGCTCTAGGCAAGGCTGCCACACAGAAGACTGAAGGTCTCTGCCTGGGGTGAAGGTTGAGCCAGGTTTTGGGATGTTTCTTCCATGGAAGGACTGGGGCCAGAATTCCCTGCTGCTATTTCCCTCCCAGAGGAAGGATGTGGAAGGGAAAGTTTATCCTTCTCTGAGTGACAAGTGTTGCCCGGCTTTCCCCCGCTGGACCATGGAGCAATGGCAGCAAAAGACAACATATGAGGCATATGTTTTTATATAGGTTGGATATTAGGAAAAAGTTTTTTACAAAAAGAGTGATAAAGTATTGGAATGGTCTGCCTGGGGATGTGGTGGAGTCACCGTCCCTGGATGTGTTTAAAAAAAGGGTCATGGTTTAGTTGAGGTTTTAGGGCTGGATTGGACTTGATGATCTTGGAGATCTCTTCCAACCTAGTGATTCTGTGAGTCTGTGATTCTCTGTCTACAACTAGAAACAGGACACCTGTTACATAGAGTGGTAATGAATGGTAACAAATCCCAGTTTTCAGAAGGCACATAATGTATACTATTCATCTGCTTCCTCCCTCAGTTACTAGCTTGTAGTACTTTAAATCTAAAGAGTAAATCACAGGTGGTCAGAATATCTAGAATATTAATATATTTTTTAAAAAATTCCAATTCTGTCTATATGAAACAGCAACTTGTGTTTTACCAGTTTGAAAATTCAGGGGCATATTGTGCATTTTTCCTCCTGGTTTTGAGTATTCAGATAAGGGACAGTTATGACAGTTACTGTCCCCACAAGTGTACTTAAAAGTTGTCTACCTTCAGTTCTTTTATTTATAAAACATGAACCTCTGTACCAGTTCCTTTTTACTCAGAAAAACACTTAGGTACCTGCTAGAAATTGCTCTCTGGAACAGCACTGTCATCTACAGAAAAAAAATAAATTAATAATGCAAAGAATTTGAAAGCCCCTTTGTCATAGTACAGAACTAATAACTGATGTGGACATAACTGAGGGAGGTATGCTTTTTTAAAAGTTAGAATCTTAAAGTCACAGAGTTCAAACCTACAAAAGTGGTTAATATTCCTAATTTAATCTTTTTGCCATATCTAATGACAGAGACTACTTGGATGACTAGGGTAGCCTTGGAAAATTCCCTTCTTTGACTATCAACATTATTTTGATTTTTTTGTAACAGCCTGGATAGTTTACTGCAAGTAGGAGAAAATGATGCTATTGATTCCTTCATATTTAGAGCTAAGGTGATTACAAATTCTTTTTTTCATTTCCAGATGTGGGAAACATAAAAAGTAATTGCTCTTTGTTATCTAGCTTTCCTGTTTGGCCCCATTTCTGATTGTATTTTATTGTTAACAGATCAGACACACATCATGTATACATAATGTATTTCACATCTTTGCAAACTAAGACCTACACAATATATCAAAATGTGTGAGAGTTGGAATTATTAAACTTAGTTTTATTATTGATAAAAAGCAAAATTTTGTAGCTGGTATGAATTTTGAAACACGTTTGCTCTTACAGATTAGTGCCAACTTATTTTTGTAATTATATGTTTTGGTTCATAATTAATGCTTCTGAGAAAGATGGTATATTTTAAAAGATATTAATTATAGATGATATCTGTACATCAGAGAACATTTTTTTCCCCTATGCATACTGAGACAGGTTTTACCTGTCTGTAAGTCCATATTTCTCCAGTACTTTTGTATGTATTGGACTCTTTTCAGAAAATCTACAGCAATTTAAGCAACTCCACAGAAAGCATTTTGTGGTGCTTTAATTCTGAATTTGTTTGCATGTGTATGAGATTCTGGGAATGCAGACATTTACACAGATGGTGAGAATGGGCCAATGTGAATTTTAAGCCCCAATGTTATTTAATTTCTCTGTATTAATCCAGATATTTTAGAACATTGAAACTGCTTAGAAGTGGCAGTATTGAAATGGGAGTAATTTGTAAATATTGGATATTTATGTGTGGTCAGTTTTACATCCATTGCCTATAAAATGTACATTACTTAGGTATGCAAACAGTTGTCTTGGTTAGGTGAAATATCTGCTTTTAGCTCTCTGAGTAAAGAAATGCATATATTTGTGTGTCAGGAGAGGAAAAATGCATGGTTTCTGAACCTATATGTTATGTAAAATTTAGAGAGATTGTGTAGAAGCTTGTATGAGACTGTCTTATTCCCCCTTGTATTTAGCAGATTCATTTTAAAACATTATCTGTTGGAAAAGTTGTGTGCCCGGGGTGGGCTCATTCATCTGGTGTAGATTAGGTAAAGGCCTAAGCTCCAAAAAGACAGACAAATTATTTGGTATCAGACTGTTGAGTACTTCCCATGAGTTATAACTTGAATAAATTGGATCACAAAAGAGCTTCAAACCATGGCAGGTGCGAGAAGACCATGTCAGACTTCCACTCTACCCCTACAGATCACAAATTGTGCTGAAGCTGAACTACACAGTTACTCCAGACTATATTTCTTCAGCTGAAAACCAGGGAAGAACTAGGAACCACCTCAGTTTTGACAGATGAGTGTGTAGGACCAAAATGTGATATTTGTCTATCAAGATTCTGGTCTCCAGGTGATAGTATAAAATTAACTCCAGTGGAGGCAGCCAGCTAAACATGCACATCTTTCCTACCCCAGTGCAGAGTCAGCACCTGCTTGAAAATAAGTTAAGTTTGGAGGCCAGCAATGGCAGGAGCAGACACATTACCTGTGGTCAAAACTCTCTCGTAAGGCTAACAGTAAGGACAGTAAACTTTAAGATGTTGGCATGAATACCATGATAATTTTGAGTAGATGCTTTCAGTGGGCAGTGGATTGGAAGGTGAACAACTTTTGACAGCCAGCTGGGGAGTGAATAGCATCATCTTTGACATAAATGTGCAGGGATGGAAGATGTGCTGCATGACTATGCCTATTTCTGTGACATAGAGATGCATTTTTCCACACTAGGCTCAATGAAATACCAAAATCTAGGGAGTGGAGCATGTCTTCTTATGAACTAGAAGAGGATTTTAAGCATTTTCTGCCAGAGTTGCAGATTTCACAGGTGACACTGAGCAGAAGGTAGGAAGATAGAAGATAATTCTCACTTTTCTTGTCTCCTGTAAAATGTACTAAAGGACAGATACCGCTTTGCTGGAGTGCACAAAGTGCCTTCCAGTGCCAGAAGGTTATGTGAGACTTTTGTTGTCGACTTCAGCTCAGAGAAAGAAACAGGCTTGAATTCTTTAATTAAGGGTTTCTGATCACTCACCAGCAGCTGGTACAAATCTCCTGCAAACAAATTTAGCACAGGCATTATAATGATGAGCTGCAGCCCCCTCTTAAGGGGCTGTGTTTGGAGAGTCTTGTGGTGGGAACATGGCACAGGCTGTCAGCCAAGGAGTGCAATTTACACTGTGCTGGTAGGGGCAGCACAGGAAAGGGACTGTCCTCTGCAGTGTTCTATTCTTGTGAGCCTGGGGGCAAAGGCAGCTTACAGAATGCATACTGGTGATGCACAGCACTTGTCTTGATAAATTGAAGCTTGAATCTAGGCAAGTGAAAGGCAATATAGACATTACTGTGGAAGCTGATTGGGAAGCTTCCACTCAGTACCATCCAGGCCACCCTTTGAGTTTCATTGCAACACTGTGAATATTTTCTAGTATGAAAACCCTATCTTTTCTTGCCTATTGATATGTCACTCTTATGTTCATATACTTTTTGCAGGTGGAAGTTTCTGTGCATGGATTCTATATGGAATGAGCACAGTAACTCTTGGAGATGGCATGTTTCATAATAATCTATTCATTGTGGATACAAAGGCTCCTGGTAGCATGTTGTATATGAAAATGCCTTAAAACTTACCAGGCTTGTGGTACTGCAACCCTAACTGACTTTCCTGCCCTCCCCCTCTTTCTATGGAAGTCTTTTTCCTTTTTTTGTCTTTTAGAATTAAATTTCTAACCCATTTTATCTGATTCACTTTGACAACTTTTATTCATTTTATTCTTTTTACTGTGAACATAAAGGACAGGATTTAAACAACTGAAGAGTGCAGAACATTTATTTAGAGGTAAGCACACTGTAATAGCAAGGACTAGTGCGCTTGTAGGTAAGGATTAATATTACCAGATGAGTGTTATATACTCACCAGTCTGATGAGATTGCACATGCTGCTCAGGTGAGGAGAGGTCAATAATCTTTGCTTTTAGGTTGATCTTGAACCTTGATCTTGCTGAGTTGTCATCTGCTTCTCCATTATTTTTTAGCATTTTAAACCTTTTAATGTTAGTACTTCTCCTCTTGAGTTCTCATACTGCTAACTATCCCCACATCCACACTTACTTCTTTTTTTCTGTATTTTTAGGCTTCCTAATTCACGTAGCTTTTTTTTGTTTGTTTCTTTTTTTCACTTGTTTTTTGGTCATCTCAGCAGACTGATGAAAGGTCACACAGCTTTACTGCCCCAAACTCCTCTTTGGTTCATAGACTTTGTTGGAGGGTTGCATATGAATGGTGTCCCCAGATAATTTCCTTTTCTGACTTGTTTGTTATCTGAAGTTTTTTAGAAAATCATAATATTTGCACTCATGGATTTAGCTACATCCCACTAAGCACAAACATATAGAAAAAGCCAAGAAAAAATTTAGTGTCTTTTCAGTATGCTAATCTTTACAGAATATAGAATGATAAAACAAAATATCATTATAAAAGAGTGAAAATATTTAGGCTTTTCATTGTGTTTTGCTGCTCAAGATGTACACAAACATTAAATAACAAATCATGAAATAAAGCATATTTAAAATAAAATACAAAACACATCCTACTGTTTAAAAGCCAAACAGTATTGTGCTACAGTATAGTACAATTACTTGACAGAGATTTCCACAGAAAAAACACATTACTTTAATTTTTTGACATTTCTTGGCATACAAAACATTCTATGATCACCTAGAATTTCACCCTTTTACTCTCTATACTAGAAAGACCAAACAATGATCTTCTGTCAAACAATTTAGAATCTAAGCCTAAAATGAGGGATTATAGGCAACAAGACTTGAGGATTTGGTGAGATGCATTAGGCTGTAGAATTGGTGGTGTCCTGCTATATGACCTGCCTAACCTCAATCTAGCTTTTCTTAGAAATCAAACATAAGAGGTTATAAAGAAGGTGTATATATATGAATTTAAGGAGTGAGTGTTTCAGCTTTTTAATCATGTTTATGAATTTCAGTCAGAAATCTCATGGGAAGCCTGTATTCTCTTTAAGAATAAAACTCCAGTGGTTGAGACTGCTGCCTTTAGTGCAAGATTGGCATTTTGGTTTTCATGCTGGAAGCAATGTCAAGTTAATTATAATAAAAATAAATTAAATTTTCCTGATATTTAGTTGCATTTTTAGAATTTAAAGCTGTGATTCTGCCAGCATTTGAACAGGTGTGTACCTTGGCTCATGTGAGCTGTTGTCATCTGACATGGTGAAGTGAGTCACAAATACTTTGGCAGCTCTCCACTCTGAAAATACACATTCTGTAATTAAAACTTTGACTTTTTATTATGTGTGAAATGTGATTTCCAACAGTGAAATCTCTTGGTATTAGGTCTTCAGGATCAGTTTGAAATAGTCTTCAAAGGTATCTTTGCCTGATTTCCACTGCACTCTCTCTCTTTAAGACTGAAACTTTAGAAGAAATTAAAACATTTATTAGATGGTTGCTATTCAGAAGTCTCAGAATGCCTCTGGAAAGCTCTTTGTTTATTTTCTGACAGCCTTTTTCTGCTTCACATATTCAAATGCCAGAGAAAGCTGGTGGGGTATCTACTGCTCTCTTGAGCACCTCACATATTATAATAAATACACAGTGGTATATTAAAGCTTAATCATCTACAACTAACAACAATATAGACAATAAGATTAAGGTTTCTACTTTATTTGCTTTTGGTGAATCCAAAGACTCTCAGAAAAAAAGAGAAATCTTGTCATTTAGGGCTTGTACAACTTCACGTCTGTCTTCGATCTTTCAGCTCTTTTTATACTCCTGTGTATAGGCTGCAATCTGTGTTCCTCACCCAAGAGCAGAGTGGAGCCATGCACACAGACAATATCCCCATCTTTTCACCCGAAGGAGAATGTGATTAATGATCTCCAGCCTGCAGAGCTAAGATGTGTCCTGTGCTAGGATGTAGGAGGGTTTCCCCCAAGAAACCTCGATTATTGAGATGAATGGATAATTGATGACAAAGAGGAACCCCCCCAAAAAACATTATGGGAAGAAATGGTTTGAGTGTTTCTTATTCATCTTGGGATGCAGAAATGGGCTGTGTAACCTCTTAGGATTCCTTTCATCTCTACATTTTTTTTTTTTTTAATTTTTTTTTTTTTTTTTAGAAGAAGAAGAAATGCAAGATGGTGGGATTAGTACCTGTCTGCATGCAATGTTGTCCTGCCTTGAGATCTCCAGGGAACCCATCCAGCCCTCTGGGTATACATCCAAGTCTGGAGCTCATTGCTGCAGTTGATAAATGGAGCAAACCAATTCTGCACACAACTAAGAATTTGCACATCTGTTCCTTGAACACTTTCAGCAGCTACAGCCTCAAACAAAAGCCACAATGAATTTCATAAGAAAGCAGTGAGAAAATTATGTGTCTTCTGCATGACCCTATTTAATAACAGAAAAATAGGACTGGAAGGGACCTCAAGAAGTTGTGTAGTCAGTATTTTTCCAGTACAAGTTTTGTGTCTAGCATGTTTTCCAGTCTGTAAATTCTACAGCTGTATGTGTGTGTTATTTGTCAGTGCATATCCTAGCTTTTTAATATGGAAATCTGAAATGTGCAGCTTGAGTTTCGTCCAATGCTTTAAGAATGGTGAGGAATAAAAGTAGAGATAACCTTGACCGAGTAAATTCCTTGTGTTTGTCAAAGGAGCTAATTCATAATTAAGTTGGAAATACAAATTTCAACATATGTTCAAAGCTATGTCAAGGTAACAATTCTTTTTTTTTTTCTTATTTCAACAACTTAAAAAAAAAAAAGATTTTCACAAGCCATTCAAACCATTATGTATGTATGTATGATATGTATGTATCTCCTCAAATCCAGGAGCCATGTTTGATTCTAGACTGTATGCTGTCATTTCCCTTGTGGATTTCTAAAAGTGACCAAGATGGTTCAGAAAATTTGGTCTGTTTCATCAAGTTTGTCCTGAGGCATTTATGTATTAAATTGAGATAGAAGGTGCTGGTGTCTGAACTGAAAATTCTGTTTCTTTGGGAAAGGGAGAGGCATTTAGAGAGAGACTAGAGCTGAGATGCCTCCCAGAATCTAAGGTAGTTCTGCCCAGAAACAATAAAAGCTAAGCTACAGTGATGTGTGACTCTTCAGTCTTGCACAATTAACCTCACTGTAGCTCTTGCTTTCAAAAATAGTTTCTTGTGTTACTTGATTTCCTGGAGCTGTCTGACATTTCTAGTGTATTTCTTTTTCTTTCACTCACACCGTTTAAATTGTGTCCTAACATAATTTTTTACCACTGTATCTACAGAACAGGCTAAACATAGGGAGAGAAGAGACATTTTGAAAAGACTTAAAGACACTGAAATATGTTTTGGTTTGTTCTTTTCCAGCCCCTCCTGCCTCTCTAATGAACAAATCCTAATGTTTAAATTTTTTTTTTGGCTAGGAAAATGTAGGTTTGTTGTTTTTTTTTAAAGTTAGAATAATCAAAATGTATCTTCTTTTTTTAAAAAAAATCAGTGTTTAATGTTAAAATTTAGGCTTTTTTATTATGCTACTATACAAACCGGTGATGTTGAACAATGAATGACTTGACAGTTAAACGCCAGAACTTTTTACCTACTTTAAATTGCAACATAATCCAGCTTTTGTAAATGCTCTGGTTTCAGCTAAGGAGCCAATTTTTAGAATTTATCCACCAGTTTTTCTTCCATTAGCTATTGTTGAATAGGCATGAAGAGAAAAAATTCCTTGTCAGGAGAGGAAATACTATTGTTAAGCAAAGACTTGTGATGAATATCTACCACCCAACGTACAAAATTAATTTCAGTGTAGTCTTTTATATTAAAAAACTGTAATGCAGCTTAACTCCTGCAAGAATAATTGCACAAAAACTCCTAAAAGGAATTTTAAATAAAAAAGATAATTTGAAAAAGATAACAGGCATGCAAGATAAGGATTTACAAACCAGTAAACTAGAACCTGAGGTTTCTTATCAATCCTGCTATCTAGATAGTAAAAAATTCATATTTTGTCCAGAAAAGACAAAGATACATCTCACTAGTATTGAAGAAAATGATATTTGTAGTCCTGGCACTGGTTGGTTTGTCAGGTTCTGTGCAGAAAAGTCTTTGGATTTTAGTGTCACTTTGGTTAATTTAGTTACTGACGTGAATAACATAGTAGATGAGATATTTGACATTACATCACATATAGTTTGAGATAAAATGTTTTGTGGTAGTTTGGGTGATTTTTAATTTTGTGTCCTGTCACTATTTGTGCTTTGGGACATGGTGAGAGATTTATAGATGTTTGAGTTTCACATGAGTTAAAGTGATAAAGTACCTTTAATGCTCTCTGGAAGACTAAATACTTTAATCCCTTCCTAAAATCCCCTTTATACCTTTTGTTTTCAGAGGTAAAATGAAGGGTACACACTAAGAAACTCAGTCAAATCATGCAGTTAAAATAAAAAGTGAAATACTGATGACAATGCCTACCCCTACAGCTGAAAATTATAGAGGTTAGGGCATGATGTAACACACAGTGTATTATAGTAGCTGTTAGAAATTAGAAAGATTAGTTGGAGTAGGTTGTAAATGGACATGAACTGGACCTGGTTTTAATCTAGTACTCAAAAGTGTGTTGCAAATTAAGATAAACCTTTACCTTTGAAGTACACAATTAGGAAGGCCCTGGGGAATTCTACTAATACTTGAGGAAATCTTGCAATTGTGAAGTGCTTAGTATGTGAAGGCACTCAGATTGAAGTCTGTAAATACCTTTGGATTACAGTAACTTGAAGTGGCAATATTTTGCTCCCTGCATTCACTATCACTGACACTCATACAAAGAAAACGTCCTCCTTTCATTTATTAAAATAAAGCACTGTGCCAGAGTGCACATTTACTCATAAGCCTTACTGCTTTCAAAATATTTTTAAACAAATAATAAAAAGCATGGAGATGTCCTTTTCTGAAAGAAAAATAATAAATGTTATGCTATTAGAAATAAACGAAGTCATTCTGAGATTAGCTTGTGCTTAAAGAGCTCCCATGATACATCGTGGTATCATAGAGAAATGCCCCATTGTTTCCTCAGGGCAATATTTATTGCAGAATTGCTTCCACATTTCACTGTGGTCTGCCCTTTGGTGCCTGTGGGATACATCAGGAGAGCAGCACATTTTGGGTTTGTCCTGTAGAAGAGACACTGTGATCAACAGCAATTCACAGCTCCTATACAATTTTGTGGGAATGTATGAGCGCGTCATATATATGTTGAGGCAAGGCATAAGTGAAAACTTTCTATTACTCTGATGTTTCAGTACCTCTCCTGACTTTCAGAAGAGCTGTAAAAATTCAGTAATAGATTACTCCATAACAGTTATTCTGCATTTGACCAACTCTATTGCTTATAAGGTGTTTCTCCATGGCTGCAGAGTGACTAACACAGGAAAGACCTTGTTGGTGATTTCAGTCTCTGTATCTCACCAAAATAGAGATGGTGCTGGTGATAAGCTGTAGTTGTATGCCACATATCTGGGAGGGAGAGAAAATAGAGTGCTTTTTATATCTGCATATAACAAAGTAAGTATGGAATTGTACAGACCAGCAAAATAGAGTCAAGGGATCAGAATAAAATTCCCTACTAAGAAAACTGGATTTCTATAGTAACTAAATGAAAACTTTCAGCATTCTGCCAGTTGCCTTAGAAGACTGAAAGGTTTCCATGTCATAATTTTAAAAAGCATCAGGTCTACTTAGAATAGGAGAGGATTTCCTTAGCATTCCCACCTCCTTGTAGCATTTTGAATAATTCAATGCCTCACAGAAACACCAAGCTAGGAAGCTGGGTAGATATCCAAAGGCACTTTGGAGTTTCACTTATGGCACTTTTATTCTAAATATTCTTTGATCATTGTAAAGTCATCACAGATTTTTAGAAATTGCTGGAGAAATATTTTTTAATTTCACTAATATTTCATACAGGGGAATGTAGATATTTTTATTTATTGTTATTTTGACACCTATTTGAGATTAGCACATGTATACATCATAGAACTGCTCTGTGGTATAGTCCAATGATCCTAATGGTCTTGTTCATTTTTATTACAGCAGTTTATAGACTGCAAAACAAATCATAAAGCATAAATCATGTAAGTAGATAAAAAACTCATGTAAAATTTTGTATAATTTGCTTTGAGAATCAGTCATTTGCCAGTAGAAATGTCTGTGTATTGTGGTTGGCAGCTTTAAAGAGGACTCACAAATAGTAAAGATTTCTTTAAGTTATTAACAAGACAAATTATTAAAAAGACAGTATTAGCAAAACTACCAAATTCAATGAAGTAAGACCTATTATGTTTTCCTAGAACAATTATGAGATTGAAGTTATATGGGATAGTGGGTAAAAATTTCAGCTTGTTCTCTGTAAAAGAGTTGCTTCTCCATGTAGACAATACTGCTGAAGCTGTTTCCAGTATATAAATCATGCCTGGGTAACATGAGACTTCAAAAAATCAGAGTTATTCATACTCGCCTTTTCTTTTTTGAAGTTCTTGCATGAGATTGATAGATTGTTTCAGGCTTTTTTCCTGTGGAAAAGTTATATGTATTTCTACTTCAAGGATTTTAGTAGGACATGCTGAGCCTAGTGCTGCAAAAACCAGAATGCTTGTTACAAATCACAAAACATAACACAATGTTAAAGTGCTTGTCTCACTAATACTGAATGCAGAAATCACCAAGATGAATGGACATATATCTCTGAAACTCTCTGGAAATCTAATGTAATCTAACCCCAGACAGAAACCTAGTCCTGTAGTGCCATTTGCTCACACCCCCAGTGGTATGGGCGAGAGAATTGGGACAGTAAAAGTGAGAAAACTCACAGGTTGACTTAAAGACAATTTAATAGGTAAAGCAAAAGCTGTGCATGGAAACAAAGCCAAGCAAGGGATTAATTCACCACTTCCCATGGACAGGCAGGTGTCCCAGGAAAGCCGAGCTCCATCATGTGTAACGCTGATTTCTGAGGACAAATGCCATCACTATAAACATTTCCCCTTTCTCTTCCCCCAGCTTTATATGCTGAGCCTGACACCATATGGTCTGGAATATCCCTTTGGTCAGTGCAGGTCATCTGTCCCTGCAGTGTCCTCTCCCAGTTCCTCGTGCACCTCCAGCCTTCTTGCTGGCTGGGTGGGTTGAGGAGCAGAAAAGGCCTTGACTCTGTGCACTGCTCAGCAATAATGAAAACATCACTGTGTTATCTGCACTGTCTCCAGCACAAATCCAAAACAGAGTTCCATACCAGCTTCTATGAGGAAAATTAACTCTGCCCCAGCCAAAACCATCACAAAGTTATTGTCACTGATTTTTTTTCCTGATTCTTTGTATGGAGAGCTCTTCAGGCAGGTGAAGGGATGGCTGTCAGTGGCCTGTATTCAGAAAGGTGGGAGTGGAGTGGAAGCCAAAAGACCATAATTAGCAAGTCATAAATGCTGTAGGACTGGAATAATTTAATAAACAGGATCTCAAAATAAGCAGATGTACAGAAAGGTTCTGCCTTTGTCAATAGGATCCTCAGTACTTATGCCAACCCTAGGGGCATTTTAAAATGCAATTGGATATATTTTTCTCACAGATGACTTAGAAGGAGAAAAAACTGTGGCTGAAAAAACATAATTGGCGATTAAGACATTAATAAATCCCTCATTTTGCGTTGTTAATGCATTTATTGGAAGATAGTTATAGTTTTAATTATACTAAGAAAAAATACGTTAAAAATCCAGTATAATTCAGTTTTGAACCTAAAAAATAGAAATAGCTTTTTCACCTTCAGAAAAGAAAATCCTTTTTCAAAGACAGGAAATCAGTTGGATTATGTCTAGAAATGTATTATGGATGGTTTTGAAATACTATTGGTATTGAAATTGCCATGTGCTATTATTCTCCAAGGTAATTATAATTTACTTGATTGCATAATCTTACACTTCATAATAATAACATTTGCAGAGGTAGATATGGTCTAATTGAAGTCCAGGCAGACTTAAGTTTTCTGACGATACTGTTAAAAATCTACAGCAAGTTGTAAAGGAAGTACATTTTCAATTCTGCTGTATAGTTATAATCACAGTTTGATGTGTCCATAGAAAGAGAATATTCAAGGCACATAATTTAAGGAATTATAAGATTGAATATTATGTGTTATGTACAGATAGCAGACATTCCAGTTATGAATGGACTATTTTTGGTTATTTTTCTTTCCAGAGTTTGGGAGACAGATTCCTAATAATGATTTCTCTTGGTATAAAAGAGCTAAGGTGCTGCTGTTCAAATTGCAGATATTTTGGATACTTGGGCTCATAAATAGCTGTCCAAGAAGTAAAATTTCACTTCTGAACTTAGGGTTGGTCCAGGATCTTTTTCCCCAGCTTCTGTTGCTGGCAGACCATAAATAAGAGAGTGTTCATTACTTTATGTGAGTGTGCTGGCACACAAACTGCCTCCCACCTTTTGGCTGTCACTCAGCAGAGCACACTGCAGTCTTCAGCTTCTCAGAGGCCAAGGCTCCACAGCTTCCTGTGGCCATGGAGACCTGTGCTGTGGAAAACCGTCACAGGAATCTAACCCTAAGTGCTTTACTTCAAATATGGCTGAAATTTGCTGATAGATTCAAAACACTGTGCAGGAGGGGATAAACAGATCGACTCACAACACCATAGTAAAAACTGCTTAGGAAGCTGAGTTATAAAAGATTTATGAAAATGTTAAGAATTAAACCTTAAAAAAAACTATATGAAGATTAAAAATGCTTTAGTAACCTTTATTTTTTTAATTGTCAATTATTTTTTTCTTCATTCTTGGTTTTCTTTTCCATTTGAAATTTTTGCTTGACTGAAGTTACTATTTTTATTTGAAGATGCTGAATAAGTCATGAAGATGTACAGATGGACGGAAGTGGGGGGAAAAAAAAGTGAAACATGTAGCCCTACATCTGAATTTTAAAATGTCTCATTTTGGCCCCAAATTAAATAATCAGTTTCAATCCCAAAATGAATCATTGTGTGGCAAATAAGAAGTTTAACGGAAAGATGCTAACGAACACATTTTTTTTAGCAGTAAAATGTCAAACTCACACTTGGTCACAGGATGGTTATAAACAACAAGCATTCTTATTTCAGCATCACTACAGAAGTGCAAAACCAGATAGATTTGAACCATCTTTTTTCACCATTGCTGTCTATTTTGTCCATATTGGCCTCTACAAGAGTTTATCTATACTTCTATTCAATAAATATTCTCTTTGAACAGTACGTTAACACCATTCTTGCTTTGGTGGTAACTGCCTTTCTCTCTCCTACTTTCACATTGTTGTCTCACCCAACACAAACTTTGATAACATCTGTGTGTTCCCAATCAACCATCTTTGCTCTATCTTGCATTTCCCTTTTCTAGGCAACAATTTGCTTCACCACTGATGCGTCTTCATGCTTTTGGTAGCAAATTACACAGAATCAAAGTTTAGGCTGGAGGAGCCTCTTCTGCAGATCTAATCCAACCTAGGTCTGATCAGATCATGCTTCTGAAGGCCCCATTTTCTAGCTCTGAGTATCTTCAAAGATGGAAATTACAAATCCTATCTGGGAAACCTAATATGACCATTGCCCCTTATCCTGCCACCATTCCTATCAAGAAGATCTGTCTCCATCTCCTCTGTGTCCTTGCTAGTGCTGAGCAGAGGGGAAGAACCACTCTACCTTGATCAGTGGGCTGCACTCTTGCTGGTCAGGGCTACTGATACTCCCCTACTTACACGTCGTTTGAGAACTTCTGCTAGTACTAGAGGCACGTAAAGGTAGATAAAGCTATAGTCAGTTTTTGGCTTGGGCCTGTTCTGCTTTGTTTCATTTGTGGCTTCTTATGGAGAAGTCAGCAGCTGCTGTTGCTAGGACTACACTGACACCTGCAGTTACTGAAGAAGCAGGTGCTCAAGCATTAGCCAACCTCAGTTTTGTCCCCTCAAAGAATTATTTCAAGAAAACCTCTTCTGTAGTTTATCATGATGGGGCAAAAATGAGGAATTTTGTGCTGCTGCATTTCACAGAACTGCTCAGTAAAGAGAAAAAAAAATTAAACCTACAGTAATCCACAAAGTTAATTTTAGACTCTCATATTTTTTTTTTTTTAATACTTTCAAAATCATCTTAACTGTAGCTCTGGCTGCAGGAGATAAGGAATAGTTCCAAGACAATCTTCTTCCTTTCAACATACACATCTATACCTGTGAGAAAGGGCTTTACCTAGCAAGATGAAACTTAATATATCTTGCTTACATTGCATATTTCCATGAACAGTTTGATGGAATTGGCAAGGAAGGAATGGACCTAAGGGCAGTATATAGATGTTTACTGCTATATCCAGTATGGTCTGTAAAATGAAAATATGTCTTTAAGGAAACACATTCCAATGTTGAAAAAGGCAAGCAAAAATCTTTCTTAAGTAATTTTCTGTTAGTACTTTGATGTCTGGATTCACTGTACATATGGTTAATGTAATTTAATGAAACTATTAACACACCATTTTTTTCAAAGAGATTAATGGAAGTGGAACTTGCCATTTCAAAACTCTTGAAGGCAAACCTTTGACCACAAAATATTCAAATACTGGAAAATGTCAAGGGAATATTCAACAAGAGTAACCTTCTTTTCTGTTTGCTGTTCAAGAGCTACTCTTTGATTCCATGATCACATTCTTGAGCTTTTAATGCCCAGTGTTGAGGACAGTCCAGGTGAGACAGAGGTTTACTTCAGTCAGGCCTCTGGTAAACTAAATGTGTATTTCATACACATTTGTTGTGTATGCACATTATTGTCATGAGTGAATGTCATACATCTAAGCAGCAGAGTCTTTCAGAACAGTCCTTACATTAAAGGAAAGCAGGATTATTTAATTGTTTCAATAGTCTAGGTACATGCCAGGCTCCTCATATTCTCTAACATTCTCCTCACTATTTTCATGGATGACCAGCAGGAGATCCTGTAGCCACCTGCTAGAACTGCAATGGTTGGGGCAAAATATTTTACCTATATCCTGCATGAGCCTTACCAGCATATATTCTTGGATGCTTTTATTTTGTTTAGCAATTTACCATATAAACTTAATAGAATCTGCAGAATATAGCAGCCTGTTTATGTTTGCTGTGTCTGTAAAATGCAATGTGTATTCCTGACTAAGCTTACATCTTTCTTGCTTGTCTTATCCCAGAGTGTTTGTGTTTTCCAAAAGTATTTAGAAGCTATATTTAATAATATGATTTTTTCAAATACAGAATACTGAAATGTGACAAAATGCTGTTAGCTTCTAAGTCAGAATGGGACATAGAATGTTGATAGGCACACTGTATTGGGGATTATATCTGTGGCCACAATATCCATAGTTTTGTTTTGAATGTACTCAAGTCTTATTACTATACCTTGACAATAAGCTGCTAAGGAAATATTCCTGAACTTTTTCTGAGAATGACTTCTCCTTTCAGAGACCAGCTGAATGAAGTATGGATGATATTACTGGGATGTGTATCTCACTGAGAAGGGCTGCCCAATTCAAATAAAATATTGACCATTGCTGCAGTGTACTTATTAACAGGATAATAAACTGAGATAGCTATTAATCTAGAGCTGTGAGAATGAATTACTCATTGAGTACACTCCTTTATGTTATTGAAAATAAAAGACTGCTCTGAAGAGTCTGACTCAAATGAATAAAGTGTTTGTTTCTAGATTTCATTTACTCGGTAAATAACTCTTAAGCCAACACTGTTCCCTAACAGTGATGGGGCTTCTAATTAAGCATTTAAGTGAAAACTCATGATCTCAACTGGTATAAAAGGACACTGTGCAATGCTCTATCATAATAGTAGAACTGAGCTGTGGATAGGTTGTGTATCTCTTGAAAATGTGGTTAGGAACAAGAATGGATGAAAATTGTTTCTGCATGTTGAGAAAACAAGCTGGGAGCTCTTGAAAATTGCAATTTCAGGTATGACATAGACAGTGTTTTAGTTTTGTTATAGATGTTCAATGTTTTAAGATTTCTCTTTCACGGGAATAGTATCTTCTAGCTGAAGATAGTTTATTGATTTACCCTAAGATGAAGGGAGACACAGTAGAAAATGGAAAATGGGTTAGCTGGGCTAGCAGATGTTTCTTAAGCCTATACTTCTTGGAAAACTTTAAATGGCATATCCAAACCTTTATCTTGTTTTGGTTTTGCTTTTATATGTTGTGTTGGTTTTTATGCTGGGCTTAGGTTGCAGGAGGCTACAGCTGTGGCTTCTGTGAGAAGTTGCCAGAAGCTTCCTCCATGTCCAGCAGAGCCAATGTCAGCTGGCTCCAGGACAGATCCACTGCTGGCCAAGGCTGAGCCAATCAGGAATTGAATGTAACTCTCTGTGATAACAGATTTAGGAAGGAAAAGAAAGATACTGCACAGATGTAATTGTAGCCAGAGAAGAGTGAGGTGACAAACGTGAGAGAAAAAATTCTGCAGATACCGAAGTTGGTGGAGAAGGAGGAGCAGGAGATGCTTCAGGCGCCAGAGTTGAGATTCCTCTGCAGCCTGTGGTGAAGATCATGGTGAAGCAGCTGTGCCCCTGCAGCCCCTGCAGGACAATGGGGAGGCAGAAATCCACCAGCAACCCAGGAGAAGGCCAGTCTGCTATCACAGAGGCCTTACCACCATCTCTAATTGGCCTGGCCATGGTCAGTGAGACGTCTGTCTTTGGAGCTGCCAGGGATTGGTTCTGCTGGACATGGAGGAAGCTTCTGGTAGTTTCTCACAGAAGGCAGCCCTGTAGCTCCTCTGCAACCAAAGTTTGGACATGCAAACCCAACATAGACTTGACTGGGCCGTTTTTAAAATAGAAAACATGAAGTATTTAATTTCTAACGAAAACACTGCCTCTGATCTGAGAGAAAATAGTTCCACTATCATTGAGATCTAATTATAAATCAGTTTGTATCTGAGCCAGATATTTTGGATAGTTTTACATGGTGTTTTTTTCTTAGTGTATCTAGGCTATGTGTAATGAATTTTGGAATGTTTATAGTATCCTCTAAATGAATTACTCTCTTGAAATGGAAATGCTTGAAGTTTTGGGTTCTCATCCTCCTCTTTCCTTCCTTCCCCTTGCCTTCACCTTAGCTGAGGGCATTATTTTAGAATAATTCTGTGTATAAAAGCATCTGATATGTCATTACTTTAGTGTGCCTTATTTAGCTGATTAATATAGGTCTGTACTCTGTTTC
Source organism: Sterrhoptilus dennistouni (assembly GCA_013397095.1). NCBI lineage: Eukaryota > Metazoa > Chordata > Aves > Passeriformes > Zosteropidae > Sterrhoptilus > Sterrhoptilus dennistouni. The sequence goes on along the minus strand of VWZU01006245.1, from coordinate 18,834 downwards.
TTATAATTTCTTAGTTTTTCTGGGAAAAATGAATTGTCTAACCTGTAGAGAGAATTTGTTGATACTGGGTCCTGTATGCATTCAGCCAGCAGAACTGAATGGAATTTAAAATACACTAACAAGAAGTACACTTTTTAAAATTAGAATTTCTAAACCACAAACCTTGTTTACTAATCAGGCTTTTTGTCAGGGCAGTAGCTTGTTTAAAATAGTAAAAACAATGTCTGGCATGCACTGTTTTATATATTAGCATCTGATTTAACTATGCTTAAAAATTAACTTTGCCTTGAGGCTTATTTTCTGGATGTTGATGTCAAAAGCACTTTCCTTGCTACAATTTAGGGCCACAAATGGAATTCTTGCTGTGTTATCTGTCAGATGCTAATTGGCTAAAAATATGACCCTCTCTTTTTTTTCTCCATGCTAATTCTCATTAACAACAATATAAAGGTATAAAATAGGTTGTAAAAATCCTGCTGGGTTTTAGTATATAGACTATACTTTTTAAAATATTAAACATTTTTTATTTATTCTTTCATATGTCAAAGAAGAAAAGGAATTTTCCACTAAACTTCTTGAGATCTCTTGATAAGGCTAAACTTGCATGCAAAAAGTGCTACATGCAAGACAAACTGAATTGTCTGAAGAACTGCAAATGCAGTGTATGCCAGGTTTTTCTGAGTCTGGTGCGTGAGGTTTTGCAGCCTTTGGAAGGGTGAGCAGCCAGGCTGACAGGATGCCCAGTGTATGGAGAGAAGTGTCAGTAAACAAACTGCAGTGCTCGTGTGAAGTGGTGGCATGGGAGTGAAGGGAGGTTACTCTGGGTCCAAGGTGCTACGGCAAGATAGCAAGAGCCTATGTCTTGGTTTTGAAAAAAGAAAGCAGGGACATAAATGATTGAATACTAAATGTCAGAGCTGTGAATATTAATGTGATATTACGGTCATTTTCAGAAGATGCTTGAAGGAAATGTTACATTTTGTGTTCTGCGTTGCATTAAATAAAAAATTGGTATGAAATATTAGTTGTGCTTAAAATAATCTAGTATTTATCTAAATGTCATAATGGTATACAGAGTAGGAAAAAATAATAGAATAATTAAAATATAATAATTATATTCCTCTTTCAAGTATAATAACTTCTTTGACATCTTGTGTAAACAGAAAAGATTAAAATGATGATTTTGATCAGAAAGCATATTTTCCTTTTATTGGCATATTTTTCCTAAAATTATTCTTACTGCAGATAATATTTCAAAGTAAAAGGTATTTTCTTATAATTTTTATTGTAACTGTTATTTTAGTGCTAACTTGCACGTTTACTTTCCTTGGATGTAAATGTATTTTGTTAGATTTCCACTTATGTCTTGGGTTTCATAAAGGAAACAAATGTTAATGTGATGTTTTTATGCCAATACTAATCAAATAAAACATATTAATGTCATTTTTCCTGCTTGTACCATTCCTGGCATGTACACAAAAGCTCTATAACATTAATTTATGCATGCTAGATATGTATATTTCAGTGCTTGAGAGTATTTCCTACTACTACCATTGCATACAAATACACACACATGCGTAAACAGAGAAATGCACTTTGTTATAGTTTTGGGTTTTTAAAGTGTCTAGCTTTGGAGAAAAACTTCACCAACATTTCTTTGTGCTGGATTGTAGAACCTTTAAAGCAATAACTTTTTTATTCTTCCCGATAAACCACTACCACCTAGCAATCCTTTGCATAGATGAAGAGCTCATTAATGGGGTCAGGCTAAAAATGTTGTTTATGATGACTTTAATGGAGATCTCATATTTTCACCATGGCTGAATAAGCAAGTGAAAACAAATTGCAAAGAAAAATCAGAGGACTACCAAGTCCACTATTTTTTTTAGAGATGCAGCATAATCTTAAGTGATTTCAGCAGTCTGTGTAAAGGATTGTGATGCTGCATGGTAACAGAGTCTTAGGACACTCTTGGATGTTCCTGGTTTATGGACCTCACTGCAGCTCTTAGCTGCTCTTTGCTGAAGATTCTTTGCTCACTTACTATTTTACAAAGTGACTGAGCTGTGTTTGCATAGCAAAGGGAAAGGTTTCTGTTTCTGCCCAGCATCACTGACATGCAAAGCCTGTAATTTCTGCTAGGATGGATGTGGCAGGTAGCTTCTGTAACCAGAGTTTGGGGCTCTCCAGGCTTATCCTATGACATGTGAGCATCAGGGAACAGTTTAGTGAATGCAAATGTAGTCAGTTGTATGTAAGAGTGGCAGCTTTATTTAGCTCATACCCTTTACCATGCTTAAATGTTGTAATCCATGTATGTTGGTACATTAGAGGACAGTCACATCACCACTTGGTCTAGCTGCTTTATATAAACATCAAAACCATCACAGTATCCAGTATTGCTCTGCCCATGCTACATGGCAGTGAGTGTAGTTCCCAGGAACGATTGCTCACAGCCTGCACACAGAGATGAAACCAAAAATACCCCAACCCTAAAGCAATAAATTCCTAATTAGCCACATGTTTCCATGAAATATTAACACATTCATTCTCCTGCATAGTGCTTAATGTTACTAAATGAGTTACTGCAACTGAATGAGTAAATTAAAGGTGTTAAAATCTATGAACTGTGAGGCACAACTGTTAGATGGTGTCAGTGCAAATCAGAGCAAAAAGTAATTAATATCTTTTTGTGGTCTCCTCTTGGCATGTATCCTGAACAATTGATGTGCAATTGATGATACAGGTTGGTTGCATTCACAGATGGAAAATGAAAACATTGATGTGCAAACTCTTGGATTAGTCATTCTGCAGGAAATAATATCAAGGGCATAACAAATGTGTCACATCCATGATCTTTCTAACACGATCTAGACATCCTCATCATTTGGGGGTGCCTAATGATCCTTTGCATCTGTGGATGTATATGAAACAAGTGACTTGATTAAAAGACTTCATTTCACTTTTTAAACAGCAGAGAGCAATAATCACAAAGGAAGATATTTATAGCTTTTTTTTTTCCTTGTAGAAGATATGCAAGCTGGTTTTATTTTTCTTTTTTAAATCAGTTTTCAAAGAACATATGTTAAAATGCCAGTTACTTCTCAGACAAAATCCTAAACTGTGTAGCAATTTCTCACAGGTTGATGTTTGATTCATATAGGGTAGTGTTCACCCTGTATCTGCAATGTGGGCTTCTTTTCTGAGCAATTACTTTCCTTTTTGGCAAGACAGTGAAAAGCATTCCAGAAACAATCTGTGTTTCATCCCCTACTTTATCAGATTGTAAATGGATTCTTTCCTGTGATCTTACTAATTTTAGCAAATTTCCAAAATTTCCATCCTTGTTTTATTCCCAGAATGCTCTTTCCATAGTCACAGGGGTTCTTACATGAAAAGTTAGGTGTATTACACCTCATTTGTGTAAGGGTTAGCAGAAATGTTCCTTCTCTTTGTTCCAGTATCTCTGCTACAGAGAAACTGACATGTTCCTTATTAAAATGAAAAACTAGGAAATGGTGATGCAAGGAAAGCATCATTATGACCAGGGAAGAGGAAGGATATTAGACTTCTAATGCACATAGTTTTGATATGAAATACTTCATAATTTATGAATGATTGTTACAACCTTTAGTATGTGCAGTATTATTGTAAATTCCTATAGAGCATAAAGATAGCTATATGTCAGAGTCTGTCCAAGGATGTGATATGCCTCACGACTGTCTCCGATGATTGAGGACTGGGACCCCAGACTCTGAAAGGAGCCCCTGGTCTGGCTGAGGTGGAACATTTGCCAAGTCTCGGAGGATTGGTCGGCATCTCCATGAGAACGGAGTGCAAGAACAATGGAACTGGTCACTGTGGACTGAGCTGAGGCTGCCTGTCCACACCGGTCTGTCCCTCCCAGAGGTATGATTTGCAGCTTGTTCCTGAGCACCCAAGCTCAATACAGGTGGTTCCTGCTTTGGCTCTGTGCCCCTCGCTTTGGTTCCCACCTTGACCAACCTATAAAACTCTGGACACCCCTGCTCACTTTTGTGATCACCCCACTGGAGAAGATCACGTCTATGGGCATCTCCAGGCCTGGAGGACTCGTCCCTCCATGTTGGTAGCTGTAATCCCCTTCCCCTCTTTCTCTCTCTTTCTTACTATTCTTTATTTCTCTCCCCACTGGCACTAAATAAAGGCGCATTTTGATTGAGTAAACTGAGTTGTCCCCCGCTGTGTCTTTTGTGCTCTGAGATCCTTAAAACAAACCATCAGGCTTCCCGTATATATTTGCAGACCCTGACACTGTACTAAATTAGAATGCAACCTTAACATTTCTTCTACTTTTCTGTATGTTTAAACTGAGCTGATTTGTTTCTTGGTGTAAAATTAGTGTTATGAATTTAACTCTTAAATAGTTCTACTATTTTACAGTACAGATTTATCAACATGGTTTTCCATCATGTTAAATACTGATTTATTTTATGAAAGCTTTTACTTGGTTTGTCTTCCAGCAATGCCAAAACCTCTTTACCACTCAGAGGGAACATGTGGGTCTTCTTTGCATCCTGTGGTGCATTATTTAGGAGCTCTTTAATGAACTTTCATTGTCTTTGCAAAGATGATAGGGTTTTATATTGATAAAACAGGATAAAAGTTTTAGAGAATGAATAGTGAGAGCTCTAATTGTTGCTAGTTCTAAAGGTGACAGAGGACTTATTTGGGAATAAGTTCCGGGCAAATGTAAGGTGGCAAAAATCTCCCCAGTAATGTGTGCATTAATGCTGTTGTAAAGTAGTCAGTCAGTAATGTGGGAGTGAAGAGGATGAAGAGAGGAGGGTAAAGGTCTCAGGCTTAGTCTGGCTGACACCACCAACTGGTGGTAAGGATGCTGAAACTCACAGGTTCTACAAGTGAAACCTGATTGGTGAATGTCTGTGTTCACACATTAAATCCTCAAAGATGTGAAGCCTTTGCCTTTTCTCAGAGGAAAAAGAAGGATATAGCAGAGGAAGAGGGAAGTTTCTTAAGGTTTTATGTTCGTTTTTCATTTACTGGAATGCAAGGATATGAGTGGCTGGAAAATACTAAGGCTGGTGAGATGTCTGGTCTTACATGAAATTATGCTTTCACAAACTATTTACTTTCAGACATTTAGCTTGACTTAAGTAGACTAATGGAAAGAGGTACTTCTATTAGGCTTGAATTACTTACTGGAGGCACATAGATGCTGGCCAGGTACAATTGTGTTATAACTTTAAGAGTAAAACGTGTTTGTCTTCCCCCTACAGTAGCCAAAATTTTTGGGACTCGAAGTATCTCGAATTAAATGGCCCCAAACTGAAATAATGAATTCATTGTAAAGGTTGGGAGCCAGATATGGAAAGGGAAATATGTGGTTATTCAGAAAAATGTGTAGTGGAAAAGCTCAGGGTCATATTCTTAGAACTGTGAGGCCATGCATTAGCACAGCTTTATAAACCTAACTGTCACCTGAATACAGCACCAAGCCTCTATACCTGAAGGTTAGAAATAAATATGGAGTAAAAGGTTCATTATTATTCTCTTTTATACTGCATAATTTTCAAAGAGCCGCTGCAAACAAAGGAGTTATTAAGGCTTCCCAAGAAATGGTGTAAGTATTTATGATTATTTTCGTCTCCCATGGTGTGCTAGAGACTTCCACTTACGAAAAGGACTTCTACCTATGGTTACTTAATTTTAAAGTGACACTCACTTCATTCTGTGAATCTTATTTCCTTAGCCCAACCTTTTGTTTTATTTAAGACTGTGATTTAAAGGACTCAGGACAGCAAACAGGGCCCATTTATTATTGTCAGATTTATTATTGAAGGGAAAACATGGGAGAGAGATTTTTGAAGCTCTTTGTAAGGCTAAAGGTTACCAAAGCAAGGAATTTTATTACAAAAATGATGAGACAGGACTACTAACATTTTCGTTTTTGATATGGTCAGCACAAGGAGCAGAAAACCATTTTAGTGAAGTAATTTCCTGAAGTGTACAGTTTATTGGACTCAAAACTTGTAACATCCCAGCTGGTCTTTTTGTTAGTGTCTTAAGGAAACTTTTGGGGCATATGAGAGGTTGCTATTCTACTTTGCACATTGAAGGTTGTCGTGTGCTAATCTGTGGAGTTACATCCTGGAAAGCTGAAAAGCTGGACTGCCTGAAAAGGGAAGGAATGAATGCTTGTCTCTTTGACCTGCTGTGTGGGGCTGTCAAATACCTGTGGTATGTTTGCATAGGCAACACCTTCAACAGAAGAACCAAGAAGTGTTTGAGTCCAGGTTCCCCTTTAATCCAAGATTTAGAGTAACTTTTGGTTTAAATCCAGAAGAATAGAAGAGGAGTTTGAATCGTGGTATCCCACCTACTTCAGAAAAAATTCTGCCCATGTGTATAGAGAATAAAAGTATGACAAGGATAGGATTTGTCACAGTTCCTCCATTTTTTTACAAAAATACTGTTAGTTACTTAATGTAGACACAATATAGTTTCTGGATGTCAGTCCTGAGATGTATCTGGAGAAGAGTTATCCTGCAAATGTATGTATTTTGATTTGGGTTTGTTTGTTTGTTTGCTTTTTGGTTGGTTGGTTTTTCTAAGGGTTCTGAATTTCATCACTTCTGGTGGACACTTAAGCAGCAAATCATTCATCATTCTGTTTTAGACTCTTATTAATAGTACCTAAACTCTTCTATGCAATGAGAATGCTTTCCTTTGGCTTGTGAATATCGCTGAATAGTGGAGAATCTAAACATTAGGCCTTGTATTGGCCTGAGCCAATAGCTAAATTGGCCTCCAAGTGACTTTGGTCTTGAAACTGGCCATTCAGGGAAGCAGAACATGAAGATATAAGAAAGCACATGAAAGAGATGGTGCTGCTTGACTGGAAGATGTCTATAAAGATAATCAGGGGCCTGGAGCGACTCTTGTATGAGGAAAGGCTGGGAAAATTGGGGTTGCTCAGCCTGGAGAAGAGCAGCCTTCCAGTACCTATAGAGGGCCTGCCAGAGAGCTGGAGGTGACTTCTTATATGGGCTTGCAGTGACAGGATAAGGGAGAATGGTTGTAAACTGAAAGACAGTAGGTTTAGGTTAGATGACAGAAAGAAATTCTTTACTCTGAGGATGGTGAGGCACTGAAATCACCAGTTATGGATGCTGCATCCTTAGAAATGCACAAGGTCATATTGGATGGGGTTCTGCAAAACCTGATCTACTGGCAGGTCTTCCTGTCCATGGCAGGAGGATTGGAACTAGATTGTCTTTAAGGTTGCTTCTATCAAACTCTGTTCTATCATACTGATCTGGAAAGTAAAATTTTTAAGTTGTATATCCTGACCTGTGCCTTTGTTGGCACTGGTGAAGTCAAAGACTCTGCAATTAAGGTTGTAGTGAAGGCAAAGTAAAAAATAAACACTCCAAGTGACAGGCCATAGGAGAGGAGAGTGACTCATCTTGAGGTCAGGCTCAGCATAATGCTGAGAGTAAAATAATAAAACAATTACTTGCTATCTTTTCTTAGTTCCCTGCATAACTCCCCCAAGAAAATTTAAATTTGCAGTTAATAAGGACATCATTAAAAACCATCAAGAATAATATTTTATGAGAACAATAGATTTTATATTACAGGATTGCTGTCCTCCCTCCTGGCCTTTTTTTCCAGACTTGAAATACTGTCTTTTGGACTATACCATGCTGTTTTACAAGTAAGCATGCACTGCCTGTTAAGTACAGGGTTCTTGAGCAATTTGTTCTCACCAAATTTGTCCATTGTTTTGCACATCATTTGAAAGCGTATCTGTCTGTGAATTTGTATTAATTTTGTTTAATTGCACTTGGAGGGCTAGTAAAGCCAAATAATAATTAAGAAATGTTATTCAAAAGAGGAAGGTTCAGAGTTACAAAGAGGTAGAAGGAAGAAAAATGTAAGTGGAAGACATCTCATTTCACAGTCAGTGGTCTATTAAACTTTGCAGTGCAAGCAGAAGTGTTCCCAAAATAATAACTCTGCTCATGTCACTGCACAGTATGTCTTCTACACACATCAGCCTTAGACTACTTTGATATTTGCCCAACAAGACTTCCAATTTCTCTTCAATAATATCTGAATTATTTAATGCTTCATTTTTTTTTCTTTTAGAGAGTGAGAACTTAAGAATGTGTTGGTGCTGTGACCCTGACCACTAACATATAAATAATGTAAGCTGCTGTATGCTTTGAGAGAGATGATTGACTCTGTAAAGATATTTGGACAAATGTGTTTGCTGTTTAATCCTCATCCACACACAAAAACTAATCATATTAGAAACAGCCAATGAAAGATAAGCTAATAAATCTTTGCAAGAACTATTGAGGCCTACAATATTTGTTTTGAAAAAGTAGTGAATAAACGATATATATTAGTGAGCAAAATATTGATTGATAAATCTGTCATTTCTAAGGGCCGAAAAACTCTGGGTCTTAGATTTATTGATGCAGAGATGATGGTCATTTGTATTTTAGTAACAAAGAATAGTATGACAAATACAAAGGCAGTAGGTGATAAATCATGAGACAGGAGGATTCAGGTAGCAACTGTGAAAAAATGCTTCATTTACAGGATAAAATTTCATTTGTTTTAAATAGAGGTAGTATATCTGAAGCTGGATACTTTTTTCTGAAAGGTGTTCCCCTTATAAATTACTAGGGGTAAGAATGTCAGGATCTTGAGCCACAGCATATTTTAATGACCTAATTGTGAGGAAACTGTAGGGCACTTCTTATGGGACATTTCTACTTGAGGAAAATGGATTTTATATTCTGGATCCCTTAATTAATGACTCAAAATTTCAAAAAATATCTATAATTGGTTTATCTGTTCATTAACTCAGAAGTGGCATGACCTAGATATGTAAAAGTCAGGCAATTGGCTGCACTTGCAGATCTCCAATGATCTGATTTGTGACCTTGTCTTGCTTTGGCTTACTCTTTGATTTGACCTTCTTTCTGCTTTATTTAGGGGTTACTCTCCCATGCATTTGCTGTCCTCTGTTCTCATTGATAGTTTCTGTCTACACTATTCTTTAAAAGCAGCTAAATCCACTATTCAGGTGAAACATTGTCTATGGTAAACTCTTCCAAAAGCCATCTCAGGTTTGGTTGAAGGATCCATTCTCATATATTCTTTGGGTTACATTGCTAGATCTTCCAGAGTATGTGCACTGGCAGTCTCTGGATTGCACAGGAGACACTGACTTGTGTGGGCTCACACAGAAGACAAGAAAACTTAGAACTAAATTAGCAAAACTCAGGGGCACAGGAACTTTGAAAGTCACTAATGCACACCTAACCGTAGTGCTCACTGTAGGATCTTGTGCTACTAACGCATTCTAAATAGTGAAAACAAGGCATTTGAAGTGTCAGGGGCTTTGATGTGTACACTGAATGTACTTATGTATTTTGTCTGTGGTCCTGCCTTGTAAATTAAATTAAAAATGAGTTTTCAAAATTAATTAGGCTTAGGGTTCACTTTGGACATTCATACACAACCAATACCCTTGGGATGACCAGCTGGAATTCCTGCTGAGACATCATGGTCCTTTTCTGCAGCAAGAGAGAATTCTAATTCAAAACATTGAATGTCTACATGTTAAACAGATGTAATATGAAGTTCACTGTATGCTCTTATCTGTCTTGTATTACCTCAGAATTTAATTTAATGAGGAGATCGAAGACTTTTCATCTGAAAGTCTTAATGTGCAGTCTTAAGCTGCTGCATTCTGATGTGTTTCATAAAGTGCCAATGAGGACAAAAGAAGTTTTGTCACAGAAGTAGACCATTGTGTGTGTTTGCTACTGGGTTTGTTTTTTTGTTTTTTTTTTTTTTTTAGAAAACAGGCTATGAATAACTCTTCAACATTATTACATGAAGCCTGGTTTAATGTGATACCTGAAGTATTGGAAAATCTGGAATTAATGAACAGAACTTTGGTGTTTACTTGAATTGGTGGCTGTTTAGCACAAAAAGCAGCAAGACTTTCTCTGAGGTCCTGGCTGCTCATGTTCATTTCTTCCTAAGATAGCTGATACAGCATCTGGTACCTTGTTCAGTTAGTTGGGCTCATATGCTTGTTGACAAAAGAGAAGGCTGAGGAGACCATCTCCTCCTCCTCGGTCTTGCTGTGAGATTTACCTTCCTTGAGTGCATTCTTCCATATCACTGGATGCCCTGTCTGTCGTGGCTGTAAAAAAAGTCAAGACAGCAGCTGAGGAAAGACTCATATTTATTGTATGAATACAATTAAAAACTTTAACAAGAAATTCTATTAATTAGTATACTTGTTTGTTCTCTGAGACCTGGTCTTGTTCTGAGGAACTGAGAATCCCCTCAAATGTGCTGAGCAGTGTGTTGGCAGCATTTATATCTGATACATTTATGGTGCAGGAAGGCTTCATGGTTCTTGAATGCAGTAATATGTCGTATTTTTCTTGCCAGCTCAGAGGTGTCATCTCAGATCTTCTAGGACGTCTGGATGTAGCTGGTAAATGTGACACAGGACCTGTAGAAGAGCTGTTGACTTCAGGAAGTGACAAGGGAGTTTGTCTAAGGTATCTGGATGCATTTCAGATGCCATTTCATGCCTGTGTATGGTAAATGACTTGAACCCTAATTATCTTGTGATTCACAGAGATTCTGAGGTTTATGAAGATCAGGAAAATGTCTGTGATGGCCAGATATAATATCAAACAAGTATCTAAAGCCACAACAATCTTACAAAGAATGTATCTTGTGCTCATAGGAATGCCTTAATTAAATTACATTTTCTTTACAGGAGAGGATTTGAGAACATCCACTTAATTAGCCATGTATCTTTCTTTTGTCTATGCTGATAGTGAAATAAAGGCAGTATGTATCAAGAATCTCAGTCTGTGATGTCAACCCCTAAACTGGCTTTTTTATTCAGATGAAATTGGTCTTATATTGAATTTTTTATTTATTTTGTATCTACAGTCACAGATTTATTTAATATTAAACTTTGCTGATAATTATAGCAATATCTGTCCCAATCTTCATACTTTTTATTTTCAATCCAATTGATATTTTAATTATTATTTAGGTATTGCATACTTAGTGTTCTAAGATGAATTTATCAAGTTAAGAAACAGAATATGCTTTGTAGTTTTCTGTGTTTTGAATTTGCAAACAGGCAAAGCTTTCTAATCTTAATAAGTTAGTCTTCGATTATTATTCTCTTTTTCTTAAGAAAAATTACTATTTTCTCAAATTCTCATTATAATCCCATTAACTGACATTTACTAAAAGTACTTCAACAAAATCTCTAAAACACTGAAGATTTCAAATTAGCAATAAAGCATAAGAATGTAAAAATAACTGACCTGATTTACTTGCATGACAAAAACTAATTTCATGGTGATACTGGCTTTTAATCAGAGGAATATCCTCAAAGTGATTTGATTTAGCCTTTGTATTAAAAGCAATAGTGAAACATTGAACGGTCACTAGATAATTTTAGTATACCTTTCAGAATTTTTAATTAATATTCACTCACTTTAATGTCCAAAAGGAACTGTGCTGCATATTTATTTATACATACAGAAGTAACATTAAAAAAAATACTATGGGAACAGTGATCACCATGATGGCTAGCAAAGTCTGTTTTGCTCTTCAATCACTTGTTAATGACATTTTAAAAAGTTACAATTATTTCAGACCTCTGTACATGCTTCCTAAGTACAAACAGACACAAAAAAATATTTCTCCAGTTTGGGGTTGGTTTTTTATTTTTTCAGGTGAAAAAATAGAGAGCAGCATTATGGTATTTGACAACTAACTGGATAAAATTACTTAAGACTGTGTTTTTGCTTTTTGTTTCACTCATTATTATGACTTGATAATTTAAAAAAAATCCAATCCAAATATTGAAGATTTTTCTTGTATTTGCATCTCAATATTGGGAATATAACTCATTGAGCCATGTAGAAAAAACATATTCTTAAATAAGGCAGAATGAATATAGTGTTTCATTTGTTTGAAAAAATTCATTGCTTCTTCTGAGACATATGTATAAGGAGAATTTCATGTCTGGAGGTTGGTGTTCCTCTGTAATGAAAACTGCAAACACTGTTTTTCACAATGGAAGCAAAACTCTTGCTGTGGTAAAGCTACACAATGTCCACCTCATCCTAGACTAATTAAGCATACATTTAATAACTTAAATCTGGGATTAAATTTCCACTATATATTCAGAATATGGGCAGACAACATTCTACTGGAGAGTAAGGTATTCAAAGTACGGATTTTGAAATCTGGATAGATTTACAATGTAGGCATAGTGTCTTCCTTGTTCTTTGGCTTTGCTTGTATGTTTTTAAATTTTAGTTCCATTTTAGGTAATTAATTAAATAAAGAAAGTTAAAGCTTAAAAAAAGATAATGAGAAAGTGACATTCTTCTTGAACAAAAGAAAAAAAACTTTGACAAGTTAGAATAAAATGCAGAGATCCCTAAAAACTTTAAAATTTCCTTTATTAAATCATCCATCCTTTGAATTCAATGACTGGTTTTTGCAATGATCTGTGTAATGTGTGAATGAAGACAAGGTTTTGAACCCCTGCATGCTTGAAATTCATTGTGATGCATGCTAATGATTCTTTAGCAGCCTCAAAAGCCATGCTGATCTTACTGTTGTTATTGAGGATTTATAATATAGCTGATCAGTACTGTATCTAGCCAGATTTTGTTTATAAACATATTTGGATATTATTATGCAAATTTATTCTTTTCATTGGGCTGTGGACAAGTTGATCTCTTTAAGGTAATCTCAATTATCTGGTCAGATGAAGTTTTAATTTCAGCATGGGAAAAGCACAAAAGCCTGTAGCTGGTGATTTTGTTGTCGAGCACCAGAGGTGGGCAGCTGGTATTGAAGAAGCTGCTGCAGAAGAGAGAAAAGGCTGTGAGGGGGTCTATGGTCAACTTCAGAGTCAAGCTACTGTCCTGCAGCATTTTCTTCTCAAGCAGACATTCACTTTATTCACTCACTCCACAGGAAACGGCAACAGCCTGGATTTAAGGGTCCCTTGGGCTGGACAGGTTTATAGACTTCTACCAAAGATCATCCTGTGCACATCTGTATGCAGAAGCCACTGTGACAGGAGGGAGAAGTACCACTGCTGGGCTGCACTGGTACTTCAGTCACAGCCACTGCCCTATGAATACAGATTTGTTCCTGTATAAAATTATTACTCTATTAAATTGTTTAAAATGGACTAAGGAGTTCTCTGAGAGATCAGCAGCTGTGTACTAAATGTCCTTGGAAGGAAAAATATTAGATTTAAGCCTTCTTCTACAGGTAATTAATACATAATATTTTTTATACACAAGTTATCTGTAAAGCTCGACATTCTTTCATATTATGCTTGCAGTACTTCAAAAGTTAACAGCTGATTTAAATTAGCAATTCAAAAGTTCATTTTAGCAACACTGTGTTGATGAAATTCACTGGCAAATGATTGAGAAATACCATGGAAATTATTCCAGTCGCTGCTCTTTCCAGTACTATTTCTTATCTGAAAACTCTTGTCTAAGCCACACACTAAATAACGGATTTCAGTATCACATCTGACAAGTTAGTGTTCAGAGTGCTGTCTCTAGCCACATATTTTAGATGTCTACATTAGGAATAGATGGGTGTGAATAATAAATTATTCTATTAGTTTATTATTCCTGATGACTAGTCAATTATTTTAATGATGTTTCCTGTCCTAGTCATGTGTTATTTGAAAGTGATCAGAAGAAAATTGCTGTCAAAAACCATTTGCACCTGCAAAAAATTGCACTTCTACTTTTATTGTATTCCCTTCACCCCCAAATAGAAGACACTATTTCAATCCCTCCCCTCAATTTAGCCATCCGTCACTCACATACCTGCAGACAATTACAATGCATTTGCATCATATCCCAGCTGCCTCTGATAGACTTGTTTTGTAGTGTAATGTGTAGAGGATAATCTATCAATATCCATCTCATACTGGAAACTTTTCTTTCATTGGTCACACTCTTTTTCAGATAAACGTTCTAGGATGTTCTAGTCAAGATTCTGATGTGTCTTATTCTAGGAAGTGTAGATCTTCAAAGGCAAGCCCCACGCTTGGGCACCAGCCTGAAGAGATGTCTTGTCTCTGCCTGGGCCAGCCCTGACACCTCGACAGTGAAGGGCACGGCTCGGTAGCAGGGTGAACCTCACCCATCCCTGTGAGTTCTTGTCTTGCTTGAAGGAGTGAGGCAACGACAGCAGGAAAGAAAGAGAGGCTGTTCAGGGTTAACTGCTGGCTTTATTCATCAGGGGATCTGCCCCAGCAGACACCCCTCCACCCCTCAGCAGAAGCAGCGGGGGAAAAGGGCGCGGGAAAAAGTGGGAAACCCCCCCAGAGTAACTCCTTTTATTGGGGGGAGGAACTCAGGGATGGGTTTAACTGGGGACAAATCAGGGGCCAAGGGGGTCTGGCTCTGCAGGTAAATGACACACATTGTAACAAATTAATAACTCAGGTGGGGAGACTTGTCGAGCTGAAGTCTTGTCACTTGGGGTCCTTAATGGAACTTTCCAGACTTTTGGGAGAGACCCTAAAGTGACAGACAAGACCCAGGGGCTGGATAACTTATGACTGACACATAAGTGGGGTTGGGGTAAAAACAAAAAGGGTGGAACATGGGTGACATGGGGCAAACCATTACAACTTATAAAAAAGAACATAAAACAAGTAACAAATACATGCATAAAACTGATAAAACTAAAACCACACCACTGTAAAGAAGAGTTTTACATCATCTCTGTAACACAGGGCTACTAAAATGAACATCTCACTAATATTTCCAATTATTTTGTCTTAAAAGTGAATTAGAAATTGTTTGGTTTGCTTTGTAAAGCTTCTAACATGTCAGATCAATAATTTATTTTATAATGAACATTGTCAGTAACATAATTAGACTGCAGATGACCAGATCTAACCATGTTTTGTCTCAAATATTCTGACTGTTGTGATGGGAAAGGTGTGAGTGGAAGAGAGGGTCTAGCATAGGGGGAGCCAAAATTCTGCTCCACTTGCTCAGTCCCTGCCTCCCGCCTCCCCTCAGCTCACTCTTCCTGGAGCAGGTCTGGATGTGCACGCGCGAACAAAATAGTGCAAAACATCTTGTTTATATCAGAATTGTGCACAATTGCTGTTTTTAGTACCAAGAGACCCGTGGCAAGTATCATAAAGAATGCTTACTAAATGGCCCTTATTTGCTAAGAACACATTATCTTCATTTAGGGTGCCTTAAATTGTGATATTATTTCCTGGTCTGTTTTAATCACTGAGTGTCCACCTATTTGGTTTTCTTTTAAGACTGAAAACCAAGTCCATAAAGGACTATGCTGAAAACAAAACAAAAAAAAAACAAACAAACAAACAAAAAAAAAACCCACCACAAACAAACAACAACAAAAAAAACAACAACTAAGGTTTGGAGACAGCAAAAGTCTGCTGTTTTCATAATGTAACCCAGAGTGAGTTGGATCATGCAAAATTTTGTGCTTATTCTGATGGTTTTTCTTTCTTGTTTTAGTGACCAGATACAAAATAGAGCAATTATAAATTTATTAATTGTTTGTTGGATTTATCCTATAAAGCAACAAAAAAATTATTCTTGACAGAGGACGTGAGTGGAAAGGAAAGCTTGTATTTCTCTTACAGAAATTCAGATAGTCAAAGGATTATTGTCCATTTTACTGCTTATTTCAGACACAGTATATCTAATATTACAGATTAAGTCAATTTGAATGTGAAACAAAACAGTGATTGAATGATTCCTTTTTGATAACATAATCCTAAATCTTCAGCATTACTGATGCTCAGGAGATGAGCAACATGAAGTCCATGGTTTGCCATATATATGCAAGTGAATTCTGAAGTTTTGCTTTCTGCCAAGGGCAGAGAAAGAGGGATAGTGGATCTTGTCAACTGCAGTGCTAACCCACTTAGAAGTTAGGATAGCTTTAAACCATGACTCATTTTTGTGGTGTGATTTTTGACAGTTTGCTTTGTGCTGGAGAGAGATTCAGTTTTTAAGATAATTTCAGTAAAATCTCTAGAGACATGGCATATATTTACCCCTATTATCATCTTTTCTTCATGTTTTAAGCTTGCTTTAAGCAATCCTTTTCACACTTAATGGTTGTTTGGGTTTTTTTCAAGCCTTATATTGCACTGCTGTGCCCCCCAAATAATTCTACACTGTTTGGTAATGCTTTTCTGGTAATATCTCCCGTTATCCATGGCTCTGAAGTGATTTTCTAATTACTTTAAATTTTGTCTTGTATGTATACTTATATATGCATCTTCTTTTTTTCATTAATTATTAGACCATATGATAGAGTCAGTCTTTTCAGTATGTTTATCAAAATATCAGTCTTTTATTTCCCTTATGTGTAATTGAGTTAAACTGTAATGCTTTAGGAAGGCTTGAATTTTCATGTACTTCACTATTGCAAAATGGTGTATTCAATTTGTCAAAAAGAACTTTAGCTTCCAGAATGATTTTTTCTTTTTTCCAGCAGTGAGATTTACTAAATATTGCAGGATTTTTATTTGTGATGATATTGAATTATGGCTTTAAAATACTAAAGTTATTAGTGTATGTTCTACACCTTTTTTTTTTCCCCTCCTAATTTAGAGTAATTGTGGTTTTTTGATCCTTTTCTTTTCTAAGGGGTAGTTCTTACCACTCTTGATTCAACTTCAGGCTATGAACTTCAGTGAAGTCAGTAAATAAAGTCTTTAGAATCAGTTGAACTTAAATCATATGGTCTTTATTGTCAGGAAACATGTAAGTGAATTAGGGTGACATCCAATTAACACAGCCTTTTGCAAGTTTAATGAGAAATGATAAATTTAAATCCTTTTTTCGCACTTCAAAGTATGTGAAGTTACAACTAAAAGAGCTAGTGGGAGATGGTTCCTCCATTGATCCATAATAAATTATTTTAAATATATTTTGACTGGGATAGGAGGCATAATCTTCGAAGATACTCATAGGTTAGTTATTTGAATAGGTGTCTCATCAAAGAATCCAATGAAAAATTAATTCTTACAGCATATGGAGTTACATGAATTGTCATACTGTTCCCTTATTTGGTGTTCTGGGACCTGTTTAGTTAGTACAGCCTTGTCCTGGGTTGCAGTATAGGATGTACACAAAGTATTTATTCTATCACCATCTTCATGAACTGTTGAAACCAAGTGGGGCAGTGTTTTCCCAGGCCCCTCCTTTGGGCTGTCTTCTGCTAATGGCCCATCAACGCCTTGCCCAGGACTCACAGGTAACTCCCTCCAGGAGTTATCTCTGTTTAATGGGCCATCAAGGACCCACTTCACACTCATCATCCCATTGGGAGATGCTCCACCCAGGGGGAGGAGCCAAGCATTCTCACCTGGATCTAAGCTGGGATTTGGGACAGGACAAGCAGCCCTTTCCTACTGGATTCCCAGAGGAGCAGAGCTCCCATACCTTTCTACAGGATCACTGCTTCAGGAAGAGCACCTCATCTGGACTGCTTCCACCATCCTGCTCAGGGTGTATTCTGACTCTGTCAGCGGTCCTTTGTGTTATTGCATTTATTTTATTTTATTTTTACCTTTTTACCTTTCTTCTTATTAAATTGTACTTCTGACTTGCAGCCTCTCCCTCGTTTTGCTTTCAAACCATGACAAGCCTATACCACTGACACGTGTCTTTCCTTGATTTCCAGTAGACGTTACCTATTGACTCTGAGAAAAGGTGTTCTTGCTTTTGTAGCAGCAAATAGATTTTCCAAAACAATTAATTATGGCTTTAATTAGCAAGTATTGCCTCTGCTTACTAAAGGTAAGTAAGAGGATTTATGTTTTGGGTTTTTTGGGTTCTTTTTAAGGCAGAAAAGTTTAAATTATTCAAAAATAACTACAGTATATAGAATATAGTGCATTTGATTATTTTGGTTTCAGTTTGAGGAGACAAACTGTTTGTGACGGGAGTTTGATAGGATGCTTCTTGGTTTCCTTGAACTTTTCCAATCAACAACAGCAGAACTACTTTTTATTGTTCTGTAAGTTGTCTTTCTGGTGAAAGCATTTCTGCTCTGTGCTCCTTGTATTTTCCCTGGGTCCGTCTATAAAGCCAGTCATTTCTCACATTAAGATACACCAAATGTAGGAACAGGTTGGTCCATCTCATTATAACAAATAGTAAAACAACTACTTATAGGACAGACCGAATCCTTACAATCTTTCAGTGAATTCTGTGGAGCCTAACTACATTTTTTTCAGTATGATGACATCATTCCCTAGTATGATTTCCCTAGCTCAAGGTGTTCTTTTTGCAACCTACATTGATATAAATAATATCAGAGTTAAGGACATCAGAGTTTTTAAGAATACCAGTGAGATGCAGAACTGAGGATTTTTTCACACACTGAGTGTCTTACATCAAACAAAGAAACTAATCCAAAGATTTTTTAAAATTAAACCCAAAACTGAAAACAATTGTTTGCAAGAAATAGTGCTTCAGATCATTGGGTCTTCTTTTGAAACAAAAGTTCATGCATAACATGTGTATGTTTACTTATATTTGAGATTATGATCATCCTTACGATTATGCTTCATAATTCTTTATTTATGCCTACTGTATGTCAAGATATTGGTGTGAAATACAGTTGATTAAAGATAGAAAAATTTTTTTTTTGACGGCTGAAGGGATGGAGCTCTCAAAAGGGAGGAATAAAGTGAACAAGCCAAACTGT